>CM053604.1:114112472-114131392 GCA_028646535.1 Procyon lotor | reverse complement strand
TTTTTTTTTTAATGGCTGTCTGCATTAATCACAAAGAATAATGGTTTCCAACCTGTTTCTAAACTCCTGAAGACACATCTTGCTGAATAAACAGATTAAAGCTTAAGTTTTAATACTGTTTCCCTCAATTCTTTGATCTATTTCTCTGTAGGTGGTCTTTGCTGGTGTTTTGTACTTATGTACAGTAGATAAGCAGGAGTTGGCAAATTTTCTCCAGAGGGCCAGACATTTTAGGCCTTGTGGACCATTATCATCTGTCAGAACTACTCATTTCTGTAGTTGTAGCCATAGACTGTGTAAACCACTGGGCATAACTGTGTTACAGTATAAATATTCATGAGAAAAGTGGTGGGCTGGATGCTAACCTCTGGTCTAGAATATATTTGACAAGTCAAATTTACATTAAAGGCCAGTAGTGTATCTGCTCTTGGTACTGAATCTTTGAGGAATTAGAAGTAAGCAGATGCTACCTCATTTGTAAAGTTTTATGTAGGAGGAATATTCTTAATTTTTTATGGGATAATTTTAGGTGTAAGTATAAAATTTTTATTTCATTGGTAATTTTATGAACATTCTGATCAGTAATACACAGTAAAATATTTTGATACCTGTTGGCTTCTAAACATTTAAAGTTGCTTGCCATACATTTCAAATTATCAAACGTGCCTGCAAATGAAATCAGTTGCAGTTTACATTCCATTGTAAGCAGGTCCTCCACCACCTTCGGGTACCACCCAGTTAATATTCTGACTTGGGTCTTTAATATCACATGTTTTACAGTGCACGCAGTTCTGAGCATTTATCTGTAACCGAAATCCATCACCTTGTTCCAAAGGTACAAATTCATAAACTCCTGCAAGGAAAAATAAATAATATTGTGAAGTACCTATTTTAATTTTTAAAATTCAAAAGTAGAAACTGAAGTTTCTACAGAAACCTTTAAGGTTTCTGTAGTACTGTTTCCAGTACAGTACTGGAATGGTAGAATAGCCTGCAGATACATGAAAATCATGTATTTCAGTAGCTACAGAAACCTTGAAGGTTTGTTTTCTGAATGTTTACCTATAGAGAATATTAAGATCTTGGTGTGTGCTATTGCTATTAGTGTAAATTAAATATGGATAAAAGCAGAAGCTATAGCAGTATTTGGCTGAGTTAGTCTTACTAAACAAGGGAACATTTAGCAATTTTTGAGTTCCAATTTTTTGTGTGTGTTACAACTGAACAAATTAGAGCCAATCCTTACCCCTCAAAGAATTTACAAACCAGTGTAAGCACAGATGACTTCAAAAGTCAAAAGTCAAGGTCCCTGCCCTCAGAGTTTACATTCTAATTCTAGTCCCTGTAGAATATACTGATTTTCATGTATCTGCAGGCTATTCTACCATATCATTTGAGATCCAGTTCCTATTATAATTCTAGTTGAAAGTTTAAAGGATACAGTATTCATGATGAATTTAATGTCTGAGACCATTTTTTGAGCTGAATGTGGCTATACCCTAGTATTTTAGTATTTGTATAGGAGTAGCCATGACAAATGATGACAAATGACAAAAGTCACGTGAACATGGAAAGAGGTAATTTGGTGTCCCATAATCCTTAGTCGGAGGTAGGACAGGGAAAGGCTTTTTTTTTTTTTTTTTTAAACTTAAGACCCCGAGAGCAAGACCTTAACTGAGATCAAGAATCAGCCACTTAACTGACTGAGTCGCCCAGGCACCCCAGGAAATGCTTTGAGAAATGTCAACTGAATTAGGCTTACCAAATATTCCCTATTAGTTTAGCATTGCTAGAGTAAGAACCATAAAATTGTGTTTTCTAATGGAATTGGATGTAGGGGATCATTTACAATTTCCATGCAATGGAAGGAGAAATTTCTTAAAATAATGGAAGTATATTTCCAACATGGATAAAACAAATACATGTGTTTTAGGAATGGATGGAAATCACATTACTGACCTGCAGGGCAGAATCGCTGCTCCGGTCCATCATATATTGACAGATTTCTATTTACAGGAATACTGTCGTCTTTTAAGGTTAAATGTGCTGGCTGGTCATGTTCATGGTTAGTACCACTCAGAGCCACAGATGACAAAAGGTCAAAACTGATCTGTCCATCGGGTTTTGGATACTCAATAGGTGTGCAGTCCTTGGCCGGCTTGAGCTGATCAGAGTCTGAACCTTAAACAGTTTTGAGGAAGATTTTGAATAAAAATAGGACACTAATGTAAAAGTACTTTCTCAAACATTTTTATGAAAATGTGAAAATATACCAAAGAAGACTTTAATCTCTTATAGTAATGATACATGATTAAAGATACTGAATTTATTATTTCTCTAATAAAACAAGTTTGAAATATTAAACATTAAATTCATATTATTAATTACTTAATGGATCTTATGAGATTTAAAAAAATTAATTTTTTTTTAGGTAAACTCCACCCTCAACATGAGGCTAGAACTTATGACCCCAAAGAGTTAAATGCTGTACTGAATGTGCCAGCCAGCCAGGCATCCCCCATTCATGAGTAGCATCAGTAGTTAGTGATTATAATATTCATACTCAAATATGTTAGAATTACCTTTATGTTTGAGAGTCCATGGCTCCATTCCTCTAAATATCCAGTAAAATATTCCAGTGTAAATCATCCCGCCATATACACCCAGTAGTCCATGGCAGGATGGTCTTATGTTTCTAACCGCATATAGCTCTTTCCACACCCATGATTTCTTTATATTGTCTTCATACTCAGTTACATGAAGTCCTTTTATTAAAGACATGAAATGTTGTATCAGATTACCTTAAGGAGTATAAAATACTTTATCATTAAGGTATTTTACTATTGAAATATCTGATGAGTGAATCTTAAACAGGTGGTCATATAAGACCCCACACTTGAAGCATCTTTCTTTTTTTTTTTTTTTTTTTAAAGATTTTATTTATTTGACAGAGAGAAACACAGCGAGAGAGGGAACACAAGCAGAGAGAATGGTAGCGGGAGAAGCAGGCTTCCTGCAGAGCAGAGAGCCCGATGCGGGGCTCGATCCCAGGACCCTGGGATCTGACCTGGGCCGAAGGCAGATGCTTAACGACTGAGCCACCCAGGTGCCCCGAAGCATCTTTCATGTACAAATGTTGGCATCTTCCAAAAAGATATCCATTTGATATTTGTTAATAGGTGTTAAGGCATTTGATTTCTTAAATTTAGTATTAAAATTCAGTGAACCTGAAAAAGTTAAAGAGTTCATGCTACCTATAAAAGTGAGAAGTTTTTATGATTGATTAAACCCTTCTACCTGTTACAGATTGAACTGTGTCCCCCAAAAAGATTATTTTCAACTCCCAATCCTGTTATCTCAGGATGGGTCAGAAGAGGGTCACCGCAGATGTAATTAGTTGAGGTCCTACTAGAAGAGAGTGGGTCTTTAATCCACCACCTGGTGTCTTTATGAGATAAACAGGAGAGAGGAGAAGACAGAAGCAAGAGATTGGAGTTTTTCTGCCACAGGCCAAGGAATGTGTGGGGCTATCAGAAAGCTGGGAGGGGCAAGAAGACTAAAGACAGAAGAGAGTAAGGTCCTATCAACACCTTAATTTTGAACTGCTGGCCTACAGAACTCAATAAATTCCTGTTGTTTTATGCTGCCCAGGTTGTGGTACTTTGTCGTGGCAGCCCTAGGAAATTTATAACAATACCAAAACAGTGCATGCATTTAATATTTAATGGGACAAACTGGTTCTTCTTACTTTCACAAACTCTGTGGTGGCTATACACTTTCTAGTCATTGTTTTCTGTTCCATTCCCTTTCCCTCAGGCTTTAATCCTCACTCTGGTCTTTGGTGATCTACTTGCTCCATTACTGTCTATGTGTACATAAGGTGCAAGTACGGCTTGTGGTCCCAACAAGGAAAGCCACTTGGCAAGAAAGTGAGAAAAAAAGTTCCACTACTCAACAAGTACACTCCGTCTTACCTATTCTGTTCTCCCTGAAGTGGCCTCTTGCTTTATCCATGCTCTACTTATCCCCTTCCTCTCCCACACTCTACACCTCCATTTCTACAAAGACACTTGAAGGCATAATCAGGTTTCTCATTTCTACCTGGAGGAACATTTGTTATTTGGAATTCCAAGGAATAAAGTTTATTTATCAAATATCTACCGAGTTGCTACTGTGTCCCAGAGACTTGGGATTCATGGTGAACAAAGTCTCTGCTCTCTTCGGAGTTTATCCAAGAGGCAGGAGACAAAGTTGATAAGTAAATTATGTGCCAAAATACCATAGAAAAAAAAAACAACTGGGGGAGAAGGGGTGGGAGTGCCGTGTGTGTGTTGCAGATTAACTGGTATGGTCCATATAAGGCCACCATGAGAGAGTGATATTTGAGCAAAGGGGAAGGGAATGAGGAAGTCGTCCATGAGTAAAGACCAAGAGATGGTCTTTACAGTAAAGAAGCCGGTATGGCTGGAATGGAGAGTAAAAAGAGATGAAATCAGAGGACTGAGAAAACTTAAGCTTTTATTTAGAGAAAAACAGAATTACTAAAGGGTCTTCAAAGATTAAGCGTTTATGGAATTGTAAGTGTAAGTGGTGGAAAGTGCACCTTTCCACCAGAGCAGCAGGGTCACATCTATGCCTGTGCTTGCAAAGCCTGCAAAGGAAAAGGTGCTACTAGATTCTGCAGTCTGCAAAGCTGTTCTGTTTCCAGGCTGCAGATACGTCAGTACTTGGAAGGTATCTTAGTGTGTAATATGATACATATGAAATGTCACAAAGTGCTGTCAAACCTGAAATCATTTCTTTTTTTTTTGAAGATTTTTTATTTATTTGACAGAGAGAAACACAGCAATTGAGGGAACACAAGCAGAAGGAATGGTAGGGGGAGAAGCAGGCTTCCTGCTGAGCAGGGAGCCTGATGTGGGGCTAGATCCCAGGACCCTGGGATCATGACCTGAGCCGAAGGCAGATGCTTAACGACTGAGCCACCCAGGCGCCCCTGAAATCATTTCTTTTTAAAAAAAATTTTTTTTTAAAGATTTTTATTTATTTATTTGACAAGGAGAGAAAGAGAGATCACAGGTAGGCAGAGAGGCAGGCAGAGAGAGCACGGGGGAAACAGGCTCCCTACTGAGCAGAGAGCCAGACGTGGGGCTCGATCCCAGGACCCTGAGATTATGACCTGAGCTGAAAGCAGAGGCATTAACCCACTGAGCCACCCAGGTGCCCCTTTTTTAAAAATTTTTTAAAAATTTTATTTTAAGCAATCTCTATACCAAATGCGGGCGCCCAAACTCATGACCCCGAGATTAAGAGCTGCATGCTCTACCAACTGAGCCCGTTGGGTGGGTGCCCCAAAACTTGAAATCATTTCCAAGTAGGTGGGACATCACTGGTACTATTCTACTTTTGATGTGAATTAAAACAGAACATTGCTATAAAAATCTAATTACTGAGATTAGGTCATATAGTTTTCTTTGCACAGCACACACCTGAGTGCTTTGTGAAAAGGGACAGATCTTTTAATGTCAACTGAACTGTGCATAAAGAAGACCTAAAAACTTTTAATTGTATTTATTTTCATCCTCTATAGCTAAGACCTAAAAACTTCAATTGTATTTTAATTGTATTTATTTTCATCCTCTATACGCTAAGTGTATGTTAAATAGCTTCTTTTTAAATATCTCAATGAAGAACCTGACAATTTTCAATGCTTTAAATAGGAAGTTCTTACCTATTGTCTTTGATTGGAGATTTTCACTAGTTAGTTGATTAAAAATAGATTCTGCTGCCAAAATTCCACTTTTCATTGCTGTGTGGGTACCTTTGATTTTCGGAACATTCATGAAACCAGGACTACAACCAATTAGTAAGCCACCAGGAAAGGTGAGTTTTGGTATAGACTGAGGAAAGAAACATTCAAAGTGCATTTTTAGTTTAAACAGACAAACAGTAATACTACAAATTATAGTCTCTTGAAGTCTTCTAAGGCTGTAGGGAAAAATGTGAAGGAAAAAATCAGAGCAAGGGCAGTGTCTTCCCCCTTTCCTAAGAATGAGGATTAAAACTATTATTCTTTTCTAAGACTTTTTCCTCTTCTTCCCCATGACTAACCTACATGAGACAGATTTAGGACCAGAGCATTAACATATTAAATAAAATATTATTATTTTACATATCCATGTCTAAAACTACTCCCTAAACCTAAACAACTATTATCTAAACTATAATCTGCTTTTACATGCATTCTCGGTAACACATGATTTACAAAAGTAAATTATGTGCCAAAATACTATAGAAAAAGTTACATTACAATTAGCTACTTCCTTAAAGAATGTATTTTAATTAACTTAAGAATAAGCTGAATTTCCAAAGTAAATTTTAAGACCATTGTTTGGACCTCAGTATAGATTTTTCATGAAAAACAATGTAATAAGAGGTGGTGGTATTTTCTGGGTTAGAAAGGAAAGGCTTATACAGATGCCCTACGATGTAGTGACTCAATGAGATTGTCTGCATGGGAAAAGGTACTCTGATCTATAGTTTGAGAAAGAAAGAAGAGAAAGCTAATGCAGAGTTGTTCTTTCTTCCTTCTGGAGTCTTTCTTCTTTAAGGGCTTCCTAAAGTAAGCCAGTCTTTGGTGAGAAAGAATTTGGTGGTAAGAATTTGGGTGATGGTGCTGAAAGGACTCAGAGGGGATGAGGATGAACAGAAACGCCATTGCCATCGGCTGCATGAGCAGTGAGGGATCTGTGGCCATAGCTAATTTAAGTAAAATGGGAGTGTGTGTGTGTATGTGTGTATGTGTGTGGTCGACTCTTCCCACCATGCTAAAAAATCATCTGAGATGTTGAAAAACACAAGGCAGATGTTTTTAAATACAAATCTGGATGTCCCACTGAATACACTGGAAACTTGACACTATAAATTAAAAAGAGTAGACTTAGGCTGACAGGTATTATAGAGACTGCAAAAGAGCTGAATGGGCTTGAACATAGTTAGGCAATTTAATAAATATTTGTTGCAAATGAATTACTACCCTAGAAACAAAACAACCTCCTGAGAAGTAATCAGACAGCAACAGAATTTAAGGATACTGTTATTTTAAGATTCTAGTGATTACGTTTATAATTTAGTTATGATTTTACCTGATTTTATGAATTATTGTTACAGTAATAAAATATTTTGAACTTTAATTTTAATTTTTATTTTTTAAAGATTTTATTTATTTATTTGACATTGAGAGAGAGAGATCAGAGAGAGAGAAAGATCACAAGTAGGCAAAGAGGCAGGTAGAGACAGAGGGGGAAGCAGCCTCCCTGCCGAGCAGACAGCCTGATGGGGCGCTCGATCCCAGGACCCTAAGATCATGACCTGAGCCGAAGGCAGAAGCTTTAACCCACTGAGCCACCCAGGCACCCCTGGAACTTCACTTTAAAGGTTAACTCCCCTCCCCCACAATTTTCTATCATCTGTTGCTTTTATAACAGAATTATACCCCTCAATCCAATCTATAAAATGGTTCCATTTTCCTAGAATATTAGAGACAGAAAGGATCATCTATAAAATAAAGGCCAGGGAAGATAAGTAAGTTCCTTTAAATCACTTGGTATAAATTTTAGAGCTAATTTTTTATATCATCTTACCTAATATTTTTACAATAGTACTAACAGCTTTTATCATAGCTACCTAGGCTTTTATCTCACTGTCTGTATACACTTAATCCATTAACTTTTTTTTATAACAATGCTGTTTTATAGCTTGCTTTTCTTTTTATTTTACCTAATGTCATAGGTTTGACATTTTTTCCATATCAATATCTGTAGATGTACCCATCATATTTTTAGTGACTACAAAGTTCTTTGTATAGACTTGAGCTACCAGTTTCTTCTTCTTCTTTTTTTGTATGTTTTATTACATACTACATTCTTTTTTAAAATTTAAATTCAAGTAATTAACATATAATGTTACATTAACATTTCATAAGATCTATTATGAACATACACCAAAATAGACAAGGGCAAAAGCTTGACAGAGTCCACCCAAAAGGCATGGATGTTACTAGGTAGTTGGGATAAATTAATTACCTTTGTGGAAAACTAAATCTGTGTTTGTTTCCTGGCAGCTAAGGAACAAAGGAAAATATCTTTGGATTATATAGTTTTAATTTTCTGGTTAAAAACCAACCAACAGAAAGCCTATAAATTTATCTCAAGAAATCAATATATTCCTAAAACTAAATTCATGGTGTAATTTTATTAACTATGGTGTGACACAGTTTTATGAACGTTAGATGTCTTGCTTAATGTTTCTTCCTATGAGATAATTTTCTATCCTTTATCTAAATTTATTACATTACATTATATTTTCAATGTTTACTTTGTAAGACAGAAATAAAAAATAAAAAGTTGGACAAGTTACCTGAAAACCACCTTCATTCAGGGCTCTGGCTCCATATGCAATCCTTTTTCCACCTTCCAATGTTGGCTGAATGCTAGGATGGTGTTTCCACCTTTGGAACTCTCTAAATGGACTCAAATATGGATTCTGGTAGTCTAGACCAACCTTAAAATTTTTATATTTAAATTTGGTAAATTCATACAATTAGATATTTTTATTTCAAATTATATCAAGCTAAAATGTGATCAATATTTATGAGTAAACATATAAATTAAATTTCTTATATTCAAAGTACTTGCAGAAATATATGCAGTAGCCCAAACTGAAATAAATAACTGAATAAAATCTGTATGGAAAAGAAAGGGTAAACAAAAGGATACCATGTATTTATAATTGGCCAGACTTTAAAAATTTAGAACATATTAATAAATCTTTGTGCTCTGTAAATAAAAGCCCAAATAAGAAAAATATTTGTAGGTGTCTATTGTTATGTTCCCACAAAAGGAGCTGTAATTATTTTTCATTAATCAGTACTCACTCTAGTAATCAACTAATAAGCTATATGTGGTACTACTTAGGCAAAAATGAAGAAAGAGAATGTAATCATACTTAGAAAAAAGAGGACAAGAAATGTTAGAAGTTACATTTTATGAGGCATTATCAAAATGCTGAAATTAATAACCAAACCTTTTTTGCTTTGAAAAAATTAAGTCATTGGAATAATTGTACGAATTGTAGATGAGAAACTGAACACTTGGCTGGGTGTCAAAAAACACCAATAATGCAAAAATTTAATAATGTGTCATATACAAATCTAATTATGACATTAAATTATAAAGCTGTAACTGTAAGGTGCAGAAACCCTTATTTCTCCATTCCTTTCAACATTTAAGATGTAATTTACTGCAAAGATATAAGTGGCCAAAAAAGGAGAAAGTGCTTACATTTTTTTAAAAGTTATAGATTCAAACCCAGTGCTGATTTTATTTTTTGTGACAGCATGCCATAGTGGAAATTGGGCTTGGAAGTCACACAAACTCAGGTGTGAATCCTGCCTCTGTCATTTAACGGGTGTATATGGGAAAATTGCGAAACTTGTTTGTTTGGATGTCAGTGTCCTATCAGTAAAATAAGGATATACATACTTCATAGGACTTTTACAAAATTTAGAATTCTCCGTGAAGCACAGGGCATAGTGTCTGGCATTTTGTAGCTAGTATCACAAAAGCTATGTGTGTTTAAAGCTATAGACCAATGCCTGTAATAGCCACAAGCACTTTACCTATTGACAAAATTAAAAAGTGACTTTTAAATGAAAAGCATTTTACATGCTCCAGATTTTATAACACTGATGATCCAAGGACTCTAACAGTAGAGTTTTCTATAAAGGGCATGTAACTTACCACAAAACCAAGGGCTACCAGGGGTTCGCCTTCATTTAAATGGTAGAGGAAGGAGCCTCCATAACTGTGTCTGTCCAAGGGCCAGCCGACAGTGTGATCCACTCTCCCTGGTTTCCACTTCTTTTCATCAATAATCCATAACTTAAAAAAAGAAGTCCTAGAGTATTATTTAAATTTTTCTACCACCACAATACATCAAACTTGCCAGGTTTTATGTTTTAGTTATGAAAATTTCAAGAGAAAAACTATAACAAGAGAAACACAAAAAAACTCACTTATCAAAGAAAATTGTTATCAAACAGTAGCATTATGAATTAGATTAAAAAATAGGTCAGAATTTCCAGTATATATTATTCTTCAATAAAACAACTTATGCTCTCCTGCACTCCCCTTTTCCCATCTGAAACATGTTGTTCATCTATTTTCAGAATGGTATTTTTTTTTTTTAATATTTTATTTATTTATTTGACAGAGAGAAAGAGGCACAAGCAGGACCAATAGCAGGCAGAGCAGAAGGAGAAGCAGGCTCCCCACTGAGCGAGAGCCTGATGTGGGACTTGATCCCAGGACTCTGGGATCGTGACCTGAGCCAAAGGCAAATGCTTAACTGACTGAGCCACCCAGGAACCCCTGGAATAGTTAAGTTTTATTTTTTTTTAAAAAGATTTTATTTATTTATTTGACAAAGAGAGAGATTACAAGTAGGCAGAGAGGTAGGTGGGGGCGGGGAGTGGTTCTGGGATCGAGTCCTGCATCGGGCTCTGTGCTCTCCCCACTGAGCAGAGAGCCCGAATCAGGACTCGATCCCAGAACCCTGAGATCACGACGTGAGCCCAAGGCAGAGGCTTTAAGCCACTGAGCCACCCAGGCGCCCCTAAGTTTTAAATTTTTAACAATTTCCATCTGAAACATCTAAAAATCAGCTAATATTATGTGCGATGCGCAACCTACCAAAACAATAAAGCCTTTACTCACAATACATCTGGCTATTACAGAATTGGAAATGTTCTGAGCTTTAACCCCCCAAAAATGTAAACAGAAGGGTTATAATGAATCTTTACACTCTAATAAGACTAAGGTTTGGGAAAACAGAGATTGGATAAATTGAGAAAAATATATAATACTTAATCTAAATAAATTTTAGATTTCAAATGAATATGCTATGGTTGAGTATGTGTTTCATAAACTAAATTATCTTCTCAGTGCAATTCTGAAGCAACCATTCTTGCAAGATATGGTCACCCTACAAACAGCACAGGGGTATCATGTCAAATCTTACTAGGACAGATGGCATTACAATGAAAAAAATTCATATTACAAATATTTTCAAGTTCTAGGCTTTGATTTTAAGCAATGATAAAATAATTATAACACATAGAAACAATTTAGATAATGGAATCTGATTAGCAGTATTTTCTAGCCCCTTAAAAATATCCCTGATATTTTCAGTTATGATGAACATTTCAAGTCAATGAAAAATATAGCAACTATAAAATTATATAAATGTTACAGACGACATTATAATACAAATGAGTTTTTTTAACTCCATAGTTTAAAATTAAAATTACAAAAACAAATCAGGATACCTCCTTCAGTCCAATTCCATAGGTTTGGGGATCACAATTGGCTCTCAAATCAAACTTCTTATATAGTTGCTTGGCCAGATGTCCGTGGCAACCCTCCGCAAAAATTGTAACTTTTGCATGTAGTTCTAGTCCTCTCTCAAATGTTGTCTAAAAAATAAAAACGTTAAATTGCAACATTCTGGTCAGTTTTGAATTGAACTATGATTCAGGTACAGAAGAAACAATACAAATACCCAATACTAGAAATAAAATGACTGTTGTAAGTGTTATCTAATTTAAATTTTATAATATACCCTGTGTCTTCATTGTATTTTTCTTTTTTTACTTTCAAAGTACCTGAATGGTTAAATGTGTAAGAATTAAAAAAGCAAATAAAGCATGTTCTCGCTAAAAATATTCTCTACAAATGAAAATAAAGTGAAAAGTGAAAATCCATTTCCTCCCTGATCCTAGTCTTCCAGTTCCATCATCTGAAGCAAAAAACATTATTAATAGCTTTCTTGTGAACCATGACAGAAAATTTCCATGAATAAAAAACTATATAGAGCCTATTTATATCCTTCTAACACAAATAGAATCATACTAAATATACTCTTTAGCCATTTGCATTTTTCACTTTAATTTTACTTGTTCTCTATTGCGGACTGTATATTCTAAAACTGAATTTTCCAAGTAGAAAGAAAGCCACAATTAAAGTCTTTACCTCTCTTTTGCTCTCGGTATTTTGCACTTACACCTATTACAAGGCACTCAATAAAGTTACTTAATCAAGGAATACAGAATAATCAGGAAAGTCTCTTATAAAATATATCTTTTCTGATATTTCTCTATTCATTTTATTTGCACGTGAGACAAAAAGAGTTTTACACTGACAGTTTTATAACTGTTTTCACATTAGCTGAATGTAAAAGCAATATACACCAAGAAGAGAATCTTTTTTTTTTTCGATAGAGAGAGCTCATGAGGGGGTGGGAGTAGGGGCAGAGGGATAATCTAGAGAGAAAGATTCCTAAGCAAGCTCCACAGCCAGCACAGAGCCCACTGTTGGGCTCGATCACAGGACCCTGAGATCATGACGAACCAAAATTGAAACTCAGATGCTCAACTGACTGAGCCACCCAAGTGCCCCTAAAGCATTCATTTTTTTTTTAAAGATTTTATTTATTTATTTGACAGAGAGAGATCACAAGTAGGCAGAGAGGCAGGCAGAGAGAGGGGGGGAAGCAGGCTCCCTGCTGAGCAGAGAGCCCGATGTGGGGCTCGATCCCAGGACCCTGAGATCATGACCTGAGCCGAAGGCAGAGGTTTAACCCACTGGACCACCCAGGCGCCCCTAAAGCATTCATTTTTAATGCCTGAATAGATTCCCTTAATTTTTCAAACAATTCTCAGTAGTGGGGACATTTAGGCTGTTCCAGTATGTTTCAGTATTATAAAGCATTGCTTAGATGAACATACTTGGTGCTAAATATTTTCAGTCTGAATGATAAGAGTTATCTTACTATTAACTTAATAAATTAATTACTTTGATTACTACAGAGTCTGAACATCTTTCACACATTTATTAGTAATTGCTATTTTTATCTTGTGCAATGCTTATTAGTGCCATACATATGTGTATATTACACTTTCATACACATCCTGTAATTTCACTCAGTATCTTTTTATTTTGTTCTTGTCTGCTCACTATTACACTTCACTCATCCATAAACCAAGTTAACAATCTAGTATGTACAGTTTTACCCAAATATTTAAACACACACACATACTGAGATACATATACACTTAAACTTTTTTGGTTCTTGATTTGTTTTACAAAAAATAGGATCACTTAATACAACGTACCTTACTTTTCTCAATAATACTTCATGGAGTTCATTGTAGAACTCAAATCTTTCTCTTCAATGGCTGGATAGTAGTCCAAGTGAAAATACCATATTTTATTCACCTATTCTGATATTGTGTAACAGGCATTCACTCTATTTCCAGTTTATTTGTGACCCAAAATAATGTTATAAAACATACACCCTTGTGTATATATACCTACATAGATAAATTCTTACAATATTGGTGCTTTTATTCCTAAAAGATAGATTCCCAGGAGTGGCACTGTTAGATCAAAGGGCACACCTATTTTTATTTTACCAGATATTACCTGTTTGCTTTCCACCAGCAGTGTATAAGAAAAGCCTTTTCCCACAGTATAGAGGTTCCTTAGGAGGTTAAAAACAGAGTTATCCTATAACCCAGGAACTGCACTACTCGGTATTTACCCCAAAGACACAGATGTAGTGAAAAAAAGGGGTACCTACACCCCAATGTTCATAGCAGCAATGTCTACAATCGCCAAACTGTGGAAGGAGCAGAGACGTCCTTCAACAGATGAATGGATAAAGAAGATATGGTTCATATATACAATGGAATATTACTCAGCCATCAGAAAGGATGAATACCTACCATTTGAATCAACATGGATGGAACTGAAGCATTTTATGCTAAGTGAAATAAGTCAATCAGAAAAAGACAATTATTATATGGTTTCACCCATATGTGGAATATAAGAAACAGCATGGGAAATCAGAAGGGAAAAGAGTGAGAATGGAGGGGCGCCTGGGTGGCTCAGTTGTTAAGCGTCTGCCTTTGGCCCAGGTCATGATCTCAGGGTCCTGGGATCGAGCCCCGCATCAGGTTCTCTGCTCGGCAGGAAGCCTGCTTCTTCCGCTACCGTTCCCTCTGCTTGTGTTCCCTCTTTCGCTGTGTTTCTCTCTGTCAAATAAATAAAATCTTTAAAAAAAAAAGAGTGAGAATGGAATAGGAAGAAATCAGAGAGGGAGCCAAACTGAGAGACTCTTAACTCCAGGGAAAAAAACCTGAGCGTTGTGGAAAGGGAGGTGGGTGGAGGGAATGGGGTAACTTTGTGATGGACATTAAGGAGGGCACGTGATGTGATGAGCATTGGATATTATACGGAACTAATGAATAACTATATATCAAAAACTAATGATATACTATATGTTGACTAATTGAATTTAAATTAAAAAAGCTTTTTCCCTACATCCAGTTACTGAGAGATATAACTGTTTATTTTACATTTTTTCTAAGTACAGTGCTAAGTCACTGTTACTTTAATTTGCATTTCCCTGTTTTAAGTACTTTTTCCCTTTTTGAGTCAAGAAATATTAATAAATACCTACAGTGTGCCAGTTTTATGCTAGGCAATGGGAATATAGAGATGAATAAAAGATATGTCCCTTTCCTTCAGGCTAATCATAGAGGTAGACATTAAAGATATACATGAGTATATAATTATAAATTATGACTAAGTGCTATAAAAGAAAGCACAGGGTGTTATGAGAGGGAATAAAAGAAAGAAACTGTTATGGATTGGGCAAACAGGAAAGGCTTCTTTGAAGAAATGACATTTAAGCAATGGACTCTGAAGAAAAGGTACTTAAGTATCTTTTTACAAGTAGTAATGATCTGGATTTGCTCTTCTTGAATTGCCAATTTTTTAGATTTTGCTCATTTTTCTAAAATGCTTTTTTCTTGTTAATGTATATGTGCTATTTGATATTATAGGTGATCAAAAAAATTTTCCCCAGACTTTATAGTAACTTTGGCATACGGAACTATTTAATTTTTATACAGTTTAAGAAGTTCTGTCTCTTACAGTTTTATTATTTCTTGTCTCTACAGGATGGCTTATCCTACCTTTAAGCTGTAATTGTAATCTAGGTTTCCTTCTAATTTTTCAATTTTTTCTACAATTTTTTTTTTGAAGATTTTATTTTTTCCAGAGAGAGAGTGAGAGACAGAGAGAGTATAAGCAGGGGGAACAATACGCAGAGGGAGAAGCAGGTTCCCGCTAAGTGAGGAGCCCAAAGCGGGACTGGAGCCCAGGACTCTGGGATCACGACCAGCGCCAAAGACAGATGCCTAACTGACCAACCTACCCAGGAGTCTCTAATTTTTTATTGTTTTAAGAAATCCTCAGAATTAAAAAAAAATAAAGGCCCAACTTTGTTTTCAGATGGACACGCAGTTTTTCCAACACCAGTGATAAAACAATTTAATCTTAATGAACTAAAATATTACTTAATATACTTCAGCTTCCTCTTAGAGGCAGTATGTCCCATAGTGTTCAAGGGGTTAGGCCCTGGAGCCAGCCACACTGTTAATATTCAAACCCCAGCCCCACTACTTACAGCTGTCTGACCTTGGGCAGATCACTTAACTTCTGAAACTTAAAAATGTCCAAATCAGAATTCTTATAATAAGATGGCTATTAGATATGGCACAAAGCTATTGAATACGCAGTAGGATACAGGATTCTGGGACTTGGGTATTCAGAACCATGTGCCCAGATGAGGTCACTATGGAGAAAATGTAGATAGAGGAGGACCAAACACTGAGCCCTAGAGCCTCACTACTTACAGGATAGGAAGAGGACAAGCAAGCAAAGGTGAGGCAGTGCCAGTAAAACACAAGGAAAACCAAGAGTAGGTGTCACCAGTTAGACCACAAGACCTGACCTTTACTGCCCACCAGCTTGCATTCACTAAACTTTCATTTTTCCTTAAGCTCTTCTTTCTGGCTTACCTCTTAAGTTAGGCAAATGAAACTCATAGCCACCCCTCAGGTTGTGGCAACTGCCCTGACAAGACCTCTCACTGGCCCAGACCACCCAGACCTTTTAAGCTAACCCCCCTGACTCACATCTGCACAGATGGACCATGGAGTGACCCTTTGAATAACCGGCAATTACCTTTACCTCATTATAATACTAAAATCTCCAGTATTTACTCCAGTCAGGAGTTATGACCTTGGAAGCTATTCCCCATGATCTTATTTGCTGCAGATAAAGTTGACTCTGTGCGACAACTCCACCTGGTGTATCTGTGCCTCACCAAGGAGCAAACTCACATTGTTTCGGTGTAGAGAGCAAAATGCAGTCTCTCATGTCAAACAGGGGCCCCACATCAAGCAGTGACGCAAGCAGTTACAGTACTGCAGCTCCGAGATATCGAGATATCGCTGGGACCGGTGTCAACTAACACTCCCGAACTGCTAATGAGCAGAACCAGAGGGCTGCGGGGACTCAAAACTGATGAAATCCCTTTAAAAAGGGAAGGATTTGGACAGCAAACTGTCAGACTCTTCAGACATGACCCCTCTATGTCTGACCATTTAAAAAAGGGAGCTGCCGCCAAAGGCACTGCCCGATGGATCCCCGAACAGAACCAAGAGCCTTCCCTGCTTGAGCATCAGAAGCAGTTAAGTGCAGAGAGCTGGCCCGGACCAGAGTGAGGCTTTATCTCAACTGCGTGTCCACAGAGACTGACTTTCCCTTTAGTTCCATAACTTCCTGCACCCTCTGTTATCTTGTTTGTCGTGTGTTCTGCCCTGTGTGCCGTGTAAGAAGCCAAGTTTAATCCCGTGGGGAAATATAACCGAGTCTGGAATCCTGAACCTGCTTTCGAATTGTGATTTAACTTTGCTTTATGATTGAATAAAGCTGATACTGTGGAAAGACACAACTCTGTGTGTGTGCCTTCAGAGCATGCTCGACATTGGGTTGGTTACAAAGGTGGTGTGAGAAGCCAACTGTGTCAGTGTTGCCTACTAGCCTATCAAGTAAGAGAAGACAGAAAGTGATTACTGGATTGACAAGGTGGGGGCATTTGTGACTCGGATGAGCCTTTTCAGTGAAACGGCAGGGAAGAAAGCCTAACTAGGTGTGTTAAATAGAGAGTGGATTTAACAGATCCACTGTTAAATCTGTGAATTTAAGATTTAAATTCTTGTTGGGGTGCCTGGGTGGCTCAGTCGTTAAGCGTATGCCTTCGGCCCAGGTCATGGGTCCTGGGATCGAGCCCCGCATCGGGCTTTCTGCTCAGCGGGG
Source organism: Procyon lotor (assembly GCA_028646535.1). Lineage (NCBI taxonomy): Eukaryota > Metazoa > Chordata > Mammalia > Carnivora > Procyonidae > Procyon > Procyon lotor. The sequence continues at coordinate 114,114,104 of CM053604.1, read as the reverse complement.
AGCCTGCTTCTCCCACTACCATTCCTTCTGCTTGTGTTCCCTCTCTCGCTGTGTTTCTCTCTGTCAAATAAATAAAATCTTTAAAAAAAAAAAAAAGATTTAAATTCTTGTTTAATTCTTTAAGATTTAATCCTTGTTTTTTCTGAATAAACATGGTCCTTGGTTCTCCCCACTCCAAACCTGTGGTACTAAAACAGTTACTTTAAAAACTTAGATTCTGGAGCTCACATCACTAAGACTCCACTGTACTCTTCTATATTTTTATATCTATATAAATACAATATAGGAAAGATTTTTTTTTTTAAAGATTTTATTTATTTGTCAGAGAGAGAGAGAGAACACAAATAAAGGGAGAGGCAGGCAGAGGGAGAAGCAGGCTCTCCCGCTGAGCAAGGAGCCTGATGCAGGGCTCAATCCCAGGAACCTAGGATCATGACCCGAGCCGAAGGCAGACGTTTAACTGACTGACCCACCCAGGCATCCCAGGAAAGATAAGTTTTTATAACTACAAAACCCAAAACACAAAAATTTACTTTTGAACAAATTTGAGAACATACAAAAAATGAAGTATCAGAATAGTAGAACTTGTGTGGCTCAGATCTGTTGTGATATTAAATATAAAAATCTTAAAAGAATAAGACACTTTAAATGATCATAATACAGGAAATAATAATTGTAACACAGGAAGGAATACAGGAAAAATAATATTCTTTTATCATTAGAAGAGCAGTAGTTGTTTGCAAACCAAGCTATGCACCAGAATTCTTTGGGGGCTTGTTACGAAAGAGCTTCTTGGACCTTCTCGAGGACACAAGGTCCCAGACCTCACAGAATTCCGATGAAACCAGTCAAACCTTGAGAATGACTATAAAGTAGATAAGACTCAAGAGTTTTGCCACTTGCTTATCTCTAAGCAGGAAGTAGTGGGAAGCAGGAAAATCTGCTGGAGGAGACTACATTAGATTCCCCATTCTATGCAAGGATGGCAGAGAAAAGGATAAATCCTAGGTTAACAAATATTTATTGAGGACCTGACATGACCTGGCGCTATGGTAGGCACCGGAATAACGTTCTGTGATCTCTGCTCTCATGGAGCTTATGATTAGGTTGAGAAATTAAGACAATAAGCAAAAATGAAGGGATAAATTAATTTATTGAGCTGTTAATTTATGTTTTCTTCTATTATGGGAAAGCAAGGTGTTTTTTCCCTTGTTCTTTCCAAGGAATCTTACACAGTGAGAGATTCAGATCCTGAGACCTTTTCTTTTGCAAATTCAAAAATAAAAGCTGTAGAAACCTGAAGACCATCCAGGATTATATCTGAATGAGAGGAAAGCCATCAATTGTATATTTGCCACAAGATACTAAAATCACGTCAAAGACTCTATCAGCATTACTGATAGCAATGCAAATGATTCTTGTCCATAGAAATGAAAATTATGGAAGTGGCAATGCAGTGGACTGATGACCTACATATACGTATGTTTTTTTGAATTCTCCTTGAACCAGCTGTAATATCCTACTGATTCTGTCATTTATTAATGAGTGAAATAAAAATCTTTGTCACATGTTTGTTTTATATTTCTATGACACATGTTTTTATCTTCAAAAAATTATTCTTTTTTTTTTTTT
>CM053604.1:114101949-114112372 GCA_028646535.1 Procyon lotor | reverse complement strand
AATATGTTGTATCTACTTGTCTAAATCTTCTTTAGCTCTATATTTTTTTAACAAGAGAAGAATTCCACACTAATAATTATATTCTAACATACATTTTATTAATGTGCAGTTTGTAGCAAAACTAAATTGTTGCATTTAAGTTGATTCTTTTTTCAGTTTGTTAAGCACATAACCATTAAAATGTTTACCTTGGGTGCACCATCCTTTTGTATCCCTACATCATTAGTGGCAATTCCTTTTACACTGCTGTCTTCATGAAAAAGGACCTAAAATGAAAACATATGTGGTTATCACCTTAGAATTCATAACCACCCTGAAAAGAGACAATGAATAGCCTTCGATATTTAAGAGAGTGAATACATTCTCTAAATTACAGAACTACCAGGCTTTAAAATGTTTAGGCAAAAAAAAAGGGCATGTTTTAAAGATTCTCCCTGCTAGGATATACAAGAACACAGCTCAAACAGTTGGAAAGGAAAGAAATGCCATAACTTTGATAAAGAAGGAAAGGGGGAAGCTACCATAGAGGTCACTAGAGAAACCAGTGAGAATAAACAAAGAGCTCTGAAGAGATCAGGTATCAAAGACAAGTATACAGACCCTGAAATCAGGGTCTCTAACAAGTGAAGACCATCAGTGTTGGTTGGGAAGACAATACTGTCAGGAAAGCTTCTGTTCCAAATGAGCTAAGATCCCATAAAACAAAAACCAAAGAAAATGACACAACAAAACAAAACAGAAGGAGATTTAAGACAGCCCGAAGGTGATTAAAGTTTATTTCTGGAGCAAGTCAGATTGGTGAAAACTGGTCAAAATTGTAATTCAGAGGATGAGAAACAGTGATAGTCTTTAATTCTTTTTTTTTTTTTTTTTTAAAGATTTTATTTATTTATTTGAAAGAGAGAGAGAGAGAGAGATCACAGGTAGGCAGAGAGGCAGGCAGAGAGAGAGGAGGAAGCAGGCTCCCTGCTGAGCAGAGAGCCCGATGCAGGGCTCGATCCCAGGACCCTGAGATCATGACCTGAGCCGAAGGCAGAGGCTCTAACCCACTGAGCCACCCAGGCGCCCCGATAGTCTCTAATTCTTACTTAGTTTGTTTCCTCTCTGGAAGACAATGCCCTTTAGACAGGAAGTACAAAATATATACTAGTGTCACACAGACAGCACAGGAGTGGAAAGGTAAAGCAAGGATCAGCAGCAATGGATATGAAAAGAAAAATATAAACCTTTTACTTCATACCCTGAAAATGAATCAAGAGTAGAATGTGGCTTTGAACTAAAACCAAAGTCTGGCTCAGAGTACCAAAAAACCTGACAAACCTGGCATTAATCTATTGATGATGATCTTTAAGGGACTGAGGAAAAGAGGAGAGGTATAAGAGACTGTGTGTGTATGGTGTGTGTGTGTGTGTGTGTGTGTGTGTGTACACGCGCGTGTGTACATAAACACTGAAAATCATTGATTCTATAAACCACCTACTTGTGATTTTGATACTAATCTCAGTCAGGAGCATTTTAACCAGGAGAAATAAAAAACCCCACACTTGGGTTCAAAAACCAAACACACACATACACACACACGAGTTGAGAAAACAAAAATTAGTACCAGCAAGTAAAATACAGGGACCTATGTATTTTATTTAACTTACATACTGTTGGCATAAAAACAAATAAAAAATTGTTTTTGAATTTTCTCTGGGGCCAAAACCAAAAAAAACCTCTCTCTCCTGTCAATTTTTCTAATCATTACCTTTAGAAAAGTTAACTATAAAACTTTTCTTTGTCTCTGAGACATAGGAATGTTATTAAAAGTCTTATTTAAGACTCTTGCCAGATCTGCATCAGAAATGTATTTCTCAGAGGGCCTGGAGATATATTTTGAAATTTGAACACCAAAAAGAATAGTGTCCTGTTTTCCTATCACTATAGGAATCTGGGCTAGGTGCTTGGCTCCAAGTTGTAACTTTCTGCTTATCAAAAAGGAGACAAGAAACTTTATTTTTCCTCTGGATAAAGACAATTAACATGTATGTAATGGATTATATCTGTGTGGCTAGGTAAGAGGGCAAGCTTTCTTTCTGTCTTGGCAATCTCCCTAGCATGCACTGCAGTCTTGGTTTAATGCTTATTAAATAATAAAAATTTTTAATAATTTATATAGGTGATTTTTCTGGGTTGGCAGGAGATCTTATTTTTAATCATTTCCCCAATAATACTTAGTGAGAGTCAAAAGTATGATATGTTTGCCAAATGAGTTATTTGGAGAGAATTAATAGAAGAATGGTTTCTAGAATGAAGAAAGCAAGAGCCCTGCTCTACACTAGGCTTGAAGCAGTTTTTTCACTCTGGATGCCACTTTATAAAGGGGATAAAAAGGGAATGTATTCAGAGGGCACTGAGAATACTGAAGGAACTCAAACTTTATGTAACATCATGGCTGAAAGAACTGAAGAACTAGGAAAAAAAAGAACTAGGAATGAAAAAAACACCAGGGGCACCCTGGTGGCTCAGTGGGTTAAAGCTTCTGCCTTCGGCTCAGGTCATGATCTCAGGGTCCTGGGATTGAGCCCCGCATCGGGCTCTCTGCTCAGCAGGGAGCCTGCTTCCCCCTCTCTCTGCTACCTCTCTGCCTGCTTGTGATTTCTCTCTCTGTCAAATAAATAAGTAAAAATCTTTAAAAAAAGAAAAGAAAAAGAATAAAACACCAGAGTCAAAGTGGAGAAGATGAGAGTGGGACATAATTATAATCGGAAAACTATCTTTAGAAGCGGGCATTGATTTGTTCTATGTAGTGTAAACAGAGGATATATTTCTCTTCAACAGAAGAACGAGATGATTATCAACAATCCAAACGTCAGATAGAGATGACCTCATCCCCGATGGTGTTCAGTTGTAAATTAGACACCCATGTGATACACGTACAAGATCAGGAATTCAAGTACTCTTTGCATTAGATCTTTCCAAGATTCCTTCTAATCTTAACAATTCTAAAATCTTATGGCTTTTCTAGAATATTAATTTCTTTACCTCTGTGCCATTCTTGGTTTATATTCAAAAGAAAGAGATCACTTCCTATAAATATTAAAAACAAAATACAACTGTACAAACCTCAGCAGCAGCATAGCCAGGGTATACTTCGACACCGAGGGCTTCTGCTTGTTCTCCCATCCAGCTCACTAAATGTCCCAAGCGCACAATGTAATTGCCATGATTATTCATTGGAAGACCTATAAATATATGCTTAATTTATCAATCTGACATTTTATCAATAAAACATTTCAAAACCATAAGTACTTAATTTAAAAATTCTAAGCAATATATAATTTCTGTGTAAATATACACATCATCCTATGTCATAATTTCATTTATATTCTACAACTTTGGCACAGAGTTCTAATTATTAAATTAAAAAGCCATTACAACACTAAATTAAAATTCTGGGTTGCCTTATAAGGCTATCTCAATTCTTCTAGACTGGAAGACAAAATAACTAAGTTCTAGTCCTGTTTTTCTACAAGCTACAAGATGAAATGTGGTTCCTTACAGGTATGGAATTCTATGATCCTACAAATATTTATCATACCTTACCTGGAAGAATTGGCACAGGAATTCTGTATTTCTCTGTTAAAATTCCAAATCTGTCTTCTGTTACAGGAGTGTTAAGTGGAGCCTAAAAACGAAGGAAAGAGAAGGAAGTTTTTAGTTCATATTTGTAATGGTAAATTCAAAAAACAACAACAAAAAAACTGTATCAAAAGGGAAAGTGAACTACTCTCCTCACTTTTCTTTCATCATTTCCTTTAGAAACTTGGAACTGTAAATCCTCTTTGTCTCTTTGAGATGTATGGGAATCTTTTTAGAACCTAAATAAGCCAGTTTTACATCCCAGAAATCTTTGCTGGGGTCGTTGGAGACATCTTGGACATGGGTTCCTGTCTCCCTGTCTCTGTGGGAGTTTTAGCCTACATGCTTGCTCCAAGCTGTAACTTCCTGCTTGATGAAAACATAAGAGAAGTTTTATTTTTCTTTTGGATACAACTAATAGGTATGTATGTCATGGATGCTATATGCTCATTGATTAGGGCTCTGAAAACCTTTTTCTATTACAACTGATATTATGTCAATAATAATTCAATAATATCTATTTTTGGTATGATATTGAAAAGAGAAAGTTAATTAGATATAACTAAAGTATTTCTAGTTTAAAGGAGGTTGGTATTTTAGAAAGAAGAGCATAGATGAAATTTTTGGAATTCAATTTACTCCAGATAGAAATAATACAGAAATCATAATTTTTGACGTTTACAAAGTATACATTTGCAGATAGTGAATATTCTATCCTTGGCAGGCATAACATGACCCATCTTATAGAAGAAAAGTGTAAAGACATGTAAAGTGTAAGATTTTAACCAAAGCCATACAAATTATGAAAGCAGTAAAACTGACATTCAGTTCTCTGCATATCATACCAGTGCCTTTTCTTCTTAAGTCACAAGAGGTCATATTCATTTATTCTTTAGAACATTTGATTAGATTATCCTCTTTGGTTTTAGATATTACAATGTCCCAGGAAATTTACATAAAGCTTTATTAAGAACAATGATATAAACACCTATGGAACAAGTTAGGAAATATGCTCAAAATCAAAATGCTGTATTTTATTTGTTACAAATATTCTAATATCTTCTTAAGATAAGGCCTTCTTAAATATCCAGTAAATAAATACAATGTGTAGAAGGCATTATACAGGTATATGAGTTAATACCTTAAAATTGTAAATATAATTGATATGATTCAATTTTTTGGCCCTTTTTAAGTTAAAAAATACTTATCTATAACAATCCTCTAAGAGACAGGATTACATAAAAAGCGTTTCCCATATTCTAGTAGTTTGGAAACAGAGATACAATAAAGATTACATTCTGTATAAAAACCAATTTTTCATACTCCCTTCTCCTTCCAGTCTGGGAATAATTCTTCAAAAGCACGTGGATCAAGGCAAGCCCCTGAGAGAGTATGAGCTCCTATTTGAGCAGCTTTCTCTACTAGACACACACGGATGTCCTTTTCATGTTTAGTAGCCAATTGCTTTAGACGAACAGCTGCAGAGAGTCCTGCAGGGCCTGCACCAACTATAACTACATCTGCTTCTTCTGCAAACCTCTCCATGTTCACTCCTGGGAGGAAAAAATGATTTAAAAAATACATGAATATTCTGAGATGTATATGATCTGATAAAAATCATAAACTGGGTCACAAACACTCACTATGCTTTAGAGCATTTATAGAAATTGCCCCTCTGCATAAGATTTATACTAAATGTATTATTGTATTAATTGGATGTTCTCTTGGGTTCTATTCTAGTGTATATCTTATTTTTGCTTCCATAAACCAACTTTTGACTTTGAGATTTAGTACTAAAACCCTTGAAAATATTTTATCTCAATATCAATATGTAATAGATTTAGTAAAGCTATGAAATATTATTAGATGATTTTATGCCAGCATGAAAAATATTTCTGCAAAATGATACAAAGTATTTAGAAAAATCTCAGTAGAAATTATTACTTACCTTCCCATCGCTTGTCTTTATCCCGGGGATAAACAGTATAGTGGGTAGTAATTCGAGGTACAACAGAAGTTGAAGACCATCTTGTATGACACAGAGGTAGATAATTTTTCTTAATTTTTAAGGCATGAAAGCACTGATATGCTGCACAAAAATTGTGAACATTAGTACTATTTTTTCAATTAGCTTTCCTCAGAGTAGACTGAAAAACATTTTCTTTTAAAGGAAAAAATTCTAGGATTGGGAATCAGATCTGGTTTCTGTTTAATTTTTTATTAATTAGCCCTAAGACCTTAAACAAATCATTAACCTCTCTAGACTTCAGTTTCCTCAACCAAAAAAAGGAGAGGTCACTAGATCTCTAAGGTACGTTTTTGATTCAAAATTGTATGACCCTATGTGATGTCTTATCTTTGGAAATTTGTGCTTATATTCTCACCATATCAACACCGCAGTGAATGGTTAGATCTATGCTGTTCAGCCATTAGTTGGGATATGACTTGAAACAGACTGTACTATTTCCTAGATGAACAACTTAGCTTCTTCTCATAAACCGGTGTTTTCAAACTATATTTAAAAAGTATCTAATAAATTATTTAATTTAGCTCATATCAAGCTAACCTATAAATAGGATATTTATAGGTTAACCTATAAATAGGATAACCATATAATTTATTAACCAAACTATACTTTTTTAAACAAGATTTTATTTATTTGTCGGAGAGAGGGAGGGTGTATGCGTGCACAAGCAGGAGGAAGAGCAGGCAGAGGTGCAGGCTCCCTGCTGAGCAAGGAGCCTGATGTGGGACTCAATCCCAGGACCCTGGCCATGACCTGAGCCAAAGGCAGAGACTTAACTGACTGAGCCACCCTGGCGTCCCTAAACTGGATACTTTTGAGAGTAATACCAGGCAGTGTTAGTGATTATGCTGGGACAACACGGGCAAACTAGGTATTATGGTCAGCTTTTTAAAAAACTGACTCTCTCATATGGCAATACCTTCTGAGAGCCTTAAAAATGTACACTCATTAAGTTAGCAAATAGAAAGCAGTGTGCAAGGCTTTATCTGCAATAATGTTCATTAAACCCCTGTTGTCCTTAAACCTCCAATTCTACCTCCTCCTTCGCCTATCTGAAGCAGATACCCTAACACACCAAACATCATAGAAAGAAGTAATTAAGTGGGAACTTTCCTATTTCCTTGGCAACAGCCTCTAATGTAATCTGTATTGTGTCCACCCCTTTTATTCATTTTCTCAGGTTATAACAGATATCTGATGATGAGGCTTATCCCTCCCATTTTCATAGGGATATCAATCCATCTGAAGACTTCCCTTTCACTTGCATCTTCAATTTCTGTTTCCCTTCTCTGGTACTCTTCTCCTTGATACTCTTTCCCGTTATATGTATTTTAAAAAGGACAGAGAATATTCCCTTGGGAATAGCCCTGGCAGATACAAAAACTTATATTTGGAGTTACAGTAGTTTAAAGTCTGTTATAGGAGAAGGGATAGAATAAAGGAAAAGAAAAGAATAAAGAGTTCAGAAACAGGGGCGCCTGGGTGGCTCAGTGGGTTAAGGCCTCTGCCTTCGGCTCAGGTCATGATCTCAGAGTCCTGAGATCGAGGTCCACATCAGGCTCTCTGCTCAGCGGGGAGCCTGCTTCCCCCTCCCCCCTCTGCCTGCCTCTCTGCCTACTTGTGATCTCTTTCTCTCTCTATGAAATAAAATTCTTAAAAAAAAAAAAAGAGTTCAGAAACAGAATACACATAAGGATTTTGTATATGCTAAAGACGCCATTTCTAATCAGGGAAAAGAAATGGTTCCTTATTAAATGGTCAAAGATAGGGAGAAATTCACTTGGAAAAAAGTATACCTTTCTCTACCTATCAAAATGAATTCCATTTGGTCTATGATTTTAACAGAAAAAGTCAAAGTATAAAAGATTATGTTGATACAGCCACAGGTTATTTGTTTCTCCACTTTTGCATATGGACTGCAACTAGTGACTAGCTTCCAACAAGTAGAGTATAAAAGGGAAAAATATTAATTTTACAGTAGAGAAATATAGCAGACCCTCTAACCAAATGATCAAATTTAACATTACTGGCAACAATACATGTTGGTATCACACACTCCCTGATGTGGTAAGAAGGGCTCTTTCCCTCTACAGCATACTTCCCCAAAATCTGTAACCTCGGTCTAAACATGAGAAATCATCAGACAAATTCAGATTGAGGGACATTCTACAAAATGCCTGGCTAGTATATATTGAAAGTAGCAAGGTCGTGAGAGACAAGAAAACAGAGGAACCCTCATACACAGCTGATGGAAATGTAAAATGGTGCAGCCCTTTGGAAAACAGTCTACCAGTTCCTCAAAACATTAAACATAGAGTTTCTATATAACTCTCTCCCAGGTATATACCTAAGATAAATGAAAACACACACAACCTTGTATATGTATCTCCATAGATGCATTATTCATAACAGCCAAAATATAGAAAAAGCCCAAATGCCTGTTTGTGAATGGATAAAAAGTGATATATTCAGACAATGGAATATTATTCAGCAACAAAAAGAAATTCAGTAGTGATAAATGCTACAATACAGATGAACTTTGAAAACACTATGCTACGTGAAAGAAGCCAGCCATGAAAGACCACATATTATATGATTCCATGGGTATGAACGATCCAGAATTGACTATATATAGAGAAAATAGATTAGTTGTTGCCCCAGGGCTGGAGAGGTTGAAGAGTGATTGCTAATGGGTGTGAGGTTTCTTTTCAGGTTGATGAAAATGTTCTAAAATAGACTGTGGTGACTATTGTGTGTTTATAGTAAAAACCACTGAGCTGTTATTTTAGATGGTATAATTGTACAGTATGTGACATATCTCAAACTGTTATTAAAAAAAGATTTATAATCATACACAAAAAAGATCATGAGAAAACAAGGATGTGGAGCAACAGGATCTCTTATTTGTTACTGGTGGGAATGCAGCCACTTTGCAAGACAGTTTGGAATTTCTTACAAAGCTAAGTGTATCTTAACAAATGATCCAGCAGTTGTACCCCTTGGCATTTACCCAAATGAGTTGAAAATTAATGTCCACACCAAAACCTTCAGTCAAGCAAGATGAATAAGCTCTAGAGATCTGATGTTCAACACTGTACCTATAGTCAACAATAATGTACATTTAAAAATTTGTCAAAAGGGTTTATCTCATGTTAAGATATTTTGTCAAAATAAAAGAAAGAAAGTGTCCAGGTTAAAAAAAAAAAAAAAAGCCCTTCACATGAATCTGTATAGCAGCTTTATTCATAATTGTCAAAGGTTGGAAGATGTCCTTCAATACGTGACTAGATAAACAGATACACTGGGGTGTTAAAAAGAAATGAACTATTAGACACGAATAAAAACCAGAGGGAAATTAAATCCATATTGAAAGAAGCCAATCTGAAAATGCCAATCTACATACTGCATGATTTCAACTATATGAGATTCGGGGAAAGGTAAAACTATAGAGACATTAAAAAGATCAGTGGTTAACATGGGTTTAGAAAGAGGGAAGAAGGGATGACTATGTGCTACATGGGGGTCTTGGGGGGGGGGCAGTTAAACTATTCTATATGACAATGTAATTAATAATTAATGGTGGATACATGTCATTACACATTTGTCAAATGTACATAAAATGTACAATATAGACAGTGAATTCTAATATAAACCATGGACTTGAATAATGATGTATCAAAATTGGCTCACCAACTGTAACAAATGTACCACACCAACGCCAGATGTTAACAGGGAATGGGGAAAGTTATAGGGAAACTCTATATTTTTTGCTCAACTATTCTTTAAACCTAAAACTGCCAAAAATTAAGTTTATTCATTAAAAACAAGACAAATACAAACGGCCAACATAGAAAAAGGCAGTGGTTAAGTGCATAGGTTTTGCAGTCTGTCTACACTGTGTTTGAATTCATTAACAGTAATGAAACCTTCCGCAAGTTATTATAACTCTCACCCCAACAGTTTTAAAGTCTATGGTCAACTTTGCCTTGGAAATATTATGGTATAGGATCTAGTGGCTAGATCCTTACACAAGAAAAGTGGCTAATACATATTTGATAACTAGATAGATATTCTTCCTAGTTACAATTTTCGCTGTAATTTAGGAACTTACAAATCTCTGGTGTAATTTCTAAAAACTAACCTGGGTTATAGAGCAATAATAATAATGAGGCCTTTCCTCGTTTTTAACTTGTAATGAAGTCTCTTGTAATGAAGCATTTTATCTACAAATGAACAAGTTTCTAAACATGGACTATAACAAATAGTAAAGATCAACAAAGACTTCTGCATGGATTTGAAATGTAAAATGTAATAAAACTTACATTTGAAGGGACATAATGAACAATTAAGAATTTTTAATTATGATACAATGCCTTATCCTCCAAGACCTTATGAAAATTTTGGGGTAGCTATAATCCCCATTCACAGTAAATACATAGGAATTCAGATGATCCCACCCAAGCTCTCAATCCTTTCAACATCAGTCAAGCTCTGAGACTACAATTGGATTTGAAATTTGTAAAGTAATGGAAACTGAGTTGTGATGAAAACAAGATTTTTCTTTCTTTCTTTGTTCTGATTAAATGGAGAGATAACAGCCTGGCATAGGCTATTCTTTAGCACTCAACTGCAGAATTAATATATTTTATGTTTTGCTCTTTCCTATGAAATAACTTTTTTAAAGCAAAAATCTGGCACCAGACATCAAAATTAAAGATTGTGATGAATACAGGAAGGGAAGAGATTTAGAATTGCTGAACTCTAAAGACTTTT
>CM053604.1:114077972-114101449 GCA_028646535.1 Procyon lotor | reverse complement strand
CTGAACTCTAAAGACTTTTAAACACTAAAAAAAAATCTAGTTTTGATAATCTTAAAGTGGCGAGGAAACTAATTTTCTCTACTTGCAAAGGTATACTAAAAATTACAGTATTGGGAAAAATTTTTTAATTATTATTTCACATACCCTAAATCTTGAAAAAATGTACATAAGACACTAAATAAAGATATTATAGGAGAATTTAGTTCTAGAGTTCAAACATAGCATTATTATCACTCAAAAGAATATTAAGTAGTTATTTGTATTATTAAAAGATTAAAATCTTTGTCTTATGATGAATTGTAGTTTAGTGTGTAGAAGTTATCATTTGCTGCTGAAAACTCATGATTTGATATCAGATAAAAGTAATTCTATTGCTTCTACAGCTAGCTATTTTCTTGAGAATATTTGGAACTGGGTAGTTTGATTTCCCCCACGGGAAAAAAATTGAAAACTCATAACCTTTACTCCCTTTCTGAAAACAATCTGACATTCCACTTTAGATATTTGAACAATTAGGCACGTTGGCTGAATTTTGGTAGGGAAGTAAGGTCAAAAGGTTCATTGAATCATAACATCACCATGCCAAAGTCATACTGCCAACACATTTGTGTCCATCTCTTTGTTGCCAGTAGTGTTAACACTGAGCTATGAAAATGACAACATAAAATGTGTCTAGACATTAGGTGTAGTTCCGAGTATCAGGAACTTTAAATAAAATCTAATTTAACATGTTAAATCTGACAAATTTCTATTTGCATGAAATGTACATATTAAGAACATCCTTGAATTTGCAATATGTATATTGGTTTATTCTATAACCGAAAATTAAAGAAACTAAACCAAAAAACTAAACCAAATGTGACAAAATCCAAGATCTTGTAGTGAATCTTTTTGAATGTTTAAACTTTTTTAAAAAGTAAAACAAAACAAAGACCACCCAACTGCATTATTATTATTTTTACTTAAGAGGAGGAAAAGGTAATGAGGTACTTTCACAAGCCATTATGATGGTTCTAGGAGCACCCATAACACGATAAGCCGCTAAAGTTAATTTTAGACAATGTAGAAAACCTCCTGGCTCCAGATATAAACTGGTGACTTGGGCCGCGCATATGGATGTTAATCATGATGTGACAGATCGGACTTCAAATTCTTAAGAATGTACTGGGATGCAGGGCTGCAAAGACGAAAGTCAGGACACGACCAAGAAGAAAAACTGTGCAAATATTATTTTATCCATTTCCAACAATGCAACAGAAAAAACCTGAGTTTTGGGATAAGAATTAGGACCAGATTTGGAAGATTCAGTTCAGGAGTCCACGGGAGGGCCGTGTTGGTAAGTTTCCTCCGCCCATGACCTTTAGCCTAGTTGTCAATTCTTCCAATTGGTACAACTCTATGGGGAGGAATCTAGGGTTCACTGCCAGGTGTGGACAGCGTGACCTTGGCCTGAGTTTAACCTGAGGACGCCAGGAGAGCGGGTAAAGAGAGGTAGGTGTCTAGATCCTCCCAGCACTAGCCCTGTCCGTTTCGCCCTAACTCCTCGACCTTCCTCCACTTATCCCCGCCCGGAGTTCCCTCTCACCCGGGCAGGACAGCTTGGCTAGCGGCACCAACATATTCACTGGTCCCAGGACTGTCGGTGGGATACAACGGAAGGGCTGTCTGTGGCTCACCGCGGGCGCTGGACCTCTAGGCCGCGGGGGGCGCCATCACCTGCAGAGAAAGACCAACACCTCCGCTGATGTTTGTCTCCCAGTTTTGCCCAAGGCTTGGGCTTCACGGTGTTCCCGCCTCCTTCTCGCTCTGCGCCGGCGCCGCACTTGACGCTACAGCCCGCAGAGACATCCGGGTCACGTACCGAAAGAGGAAAAGGAAAGGGTCTCCAAGTCCCAGCACGATCCTGGCTTCAGGCTGAGGATTGGTTCTCCGTTTGGGTCTCACCAAGGCGTGGTGAGGACGAGGGAGTGCAGGTGAGAGAGATCCACAGATCCCGCGGGATACGCGCGTGCTTCAAAAGTAGTGGGAGGTGTAGCGACGCATACAGCATTCTGGGAGTTGTAGTTCTCTACTCAAGCGCCTTCTGAGCCTGACTGGATGTTTGCGCAGGAGCGACGTACCGCCCAAGGTGATTGGCTGTCCCGAAAACGCGACCTAGTATTCGCGGACTTGAGCGGAGACCCACAAGGAGACCGGGCGGGACTTCGGGAGGGAGGAGGCGGGGCTTCTGGGTGTTGGGCGCGAGCAGTTTGAAAGACAGTTGGTGTCGGTTCGGCAGCTAAGGTCCGATTCTGCGGTCTCAGCCCTGCTCAATGGCAGACCCTGAGGAGGTGCGGATTTCTTCGCCGCCCCCGCCGCCTCCTTCCTCTCCTTCGTCTTCAGATGCCTCATCAGCATCTTCCCCCGGCGTTCCAGTGAGTTTGGGCTGGCCAGTTCCGAGCAGGAGCAGCGGCCGAACGGTGGACCCTCTGGAGGAAGTGGAGTTGCAGATTGGAGACGTGAGTGGCGCTCGACGGGTCCCAGGGCCGCGTCCCCGCCCGGCCCTTGTTGGAAGACAGACCGTTACTGTGCAAGGGAGGGAAGGACCAGGAATCCGCATCCCGCCCTTCTGCCCCCGAGGGTGTGGGGGGGGGCGGGGGCGGCGGATTAGGTAAACCGGAGACCCCAGGCCCGGTGTCCACCATCCCTGAGGACTCCGCCTTTAGAATTAGTGTTATGGAATAAGAATTGGCCTTCCACCCTCCCCACCCCTCACTGTTTTCTTTTTGTTTCGCCTTCTGGTTTCAATCATCCTCTGTAACCTGAAACCGCGGAGCTGCGCCGAGGAGTGCTGGCGGTGTCTGCCCTCTTTTTCTCCTCCTCGTCTGTTGGTGCTTAGGATCAGGCTGTGATTTCTTTCCTTGGGTTTTAAGATCCCGCTGCTCTAGTTGGCCACCAGCCAGAGCCAGCTGGCAATGCTGTTATTGCCTGTCGCAGGCTTGCTTTGCGCTGGACCCAGTTTGGAGGGGTTACTTAACGGCGCCTGTAGACCAGATTGGTTTCATTAACGGCGAGGTGCTAGACCCTCCCTATGATTGCTAGAGTGCATAGTATGGTTTCTGTTGAATCTCGAATTCCACTGACACACACACACCCACCCCCAGCGGAGTTTCAGTAAATAAGGACTCGTGGGTGAGTCAAGTGAATGAGGTATGTAGGATGTAATACTCCTGGGAGAACTTGGTGGAATAGACCCTCCCGGGCAGATTGTAAACTGCGGAGTGAACTCCATTATCTATCATTGCTTGATAAGTTGTTGTTTTTTAAAGATGACTAAAGTGCTGATACAGCTTCAGTTTTTGCTGAACAAGACTGGTATCAAGAGAATATGTTGAATGGACTGCTGATAGGTTATCTAGGAACAGTGTTATTTTATATTCTAGATGAAGAAAACTTTTGAATAAGTGAATTCCACCAAGAGTTGGGTATTTTCTGTATGCTGCTTTGGTTTGTTTTGATTTTGTTGATGTTATTTGTCCGTTCAGAGTAACTGTTCTTTGGTCTGTACATTTTCATGGTCTAAATAGTTCATAGGTAAAATTAGTGGGACAATGCCCTTGATACCTAAATATCAGTGAGTTGTTTGTCATGAAGTAAGTCCTTCAGATACTTCTGGTACTTAGTGTCAAGGGCACCAAGTCTTCTTTTTGAGCTAAATGAGTCTAGTGAATTTTCTTCCTTTTTTATTTTTTCTTTTAAAGATTTTTTTTTTTAAGCAATTTCTACACCCAGCGTGAGGCTTGAACTCACAACGCTTGAGATCAAAAGTCGCTTACTCTCTACGATTGACCCAACCAGGTACCCTTGGTGTATTTTCAATTAAAAAAAAAAGGCGGGGGCGCCTGGGTGGCTCTGTGGGTTAAAGCCTCTGCCTTCAGCTCAGGTCATGATCTCAGGGTCCTGGAATCCAGCCTTGCAGCAGGCTCTCTGCTCAGCGGGGAGTCTGCTTCCCCCTCTCTCTGCCTGCCTCTCTGCCTACTTGTGATCTCTCTCTGTCAAATAAATAAATAAAATCTTTAAAAAAAAAACCAAACTGACTTGTTATGTCTGGTGCATTATGGGTATCTCTCCAGCAGACATAGTTCTTCAAAGCTTATTTCATATTAAAGAATTTTCTTTCTTTCTTTTTTTTAAAGATTTTATTTATTTATTTGACAGAGATCACAAGTAGGCAGAGAGAGTGGGGGAAGCAGGCTCCCCACATTATCCCTATGCGGGCTCCATCCCAGGCCTCTGAGATCATGACCTGGGCCAAGGCAGAGGCTTTAACCCACTGAGCCACCTAGGCGCCCCCATACTAAAAAATTTCTTAGGTTCCCTGAAAAAGCTAGTATTTAGTTTGAAGATTTTTTTTTTACTTTTGTGGAAGATAAGTTGGGCATGGGAATCAAGGTTTTAAGCTATTTTTAGGCTATTTATAAAATGAGATGAAAATCTCAAAGATAAACATATTATTTGATTCCCTCTCTCTTTTTTTTAAATTTCAGGCAGCATTTTCATTAACCAAACTTCTTGAAGCCACATCTGCAGTATCAGCTCAAGTGGAAGAGATTGCCTTCAAATGTACAGAAAATGCACGTTTCCTTAAAACATGGCGGGACCTTTTGAAAGAAGGCTATGATTCTTTGAAGCCTGACAACTGATTTGGCTGTGTAATAATTCATACTTCCTCATTTATGATGTTTGCACGTGTACCATAAGTATATGGTTGTCTCCAGTAGTTCTGTATATTCAGAGTGAAATTTTCTTGGTTTTCTCACTTTTGTGTTTTTGATGCTGGACAATATTTATCTTTAAATACTTTCTATCCTCTAAACTTTCGTAGACTGTTTTATGAAAGTTATTTTCATCAGTAGTGCTACAGTGTTACCAATAGAAAAAAACATGTAGACCATTATTCTGTTTCATTTCCAAGAAGATGCTAGGAATGCCAGTGTTTGAAGTTGAGCTTCATTTTATGTACCAAGGGAAGTAACTTTAAGGTTACCAGTGTTGGCCCAGCTCCACCAGGCCAGGTTTCCTGGAACTAATGATTATGTTTGTCTTAATTCTTTATCCCTAGTGCCTAGAACAATGACAGTATCATACAACAAGTAAATGTTTGTTGAATAAGAGTTAACACTACAATTAAAAGCTGTTTTTTACACATGAAAATTGTAATTGTTTATCTAAAAATATTTGAATCAGAACCTCACTGAGTTGAAGGAAGACATTCTTTTCTTTACAGGAATTTGAAATGTAAATGATGCCAACTTTAAAGTATATGATATATATTTTTTATTCTTTGTGATGCTTTTTAAAGAGCTTTTACTTCAGAAAATGAAAGCCTATCTGGAAAGAATATATATATATATGTATGTAGGTATATTTTTTTCCCCTTTTTATTCCTCAGGTTAATTGCTTTGTGATGTTGTAGGTTTGTTCTCTTTAAAGTGCCTTATGAAAATTATGGCTCTGTATTATTACTTTTTGAACTTCGCACATAATTCTAAATTCTAAATATAATAATTCTAAAGATACTTTGTTTTTAATGCATCAGATTTAACTGATTGATTGGTTTCATATTATTTTACTTTAATGATAATGTTCTACTTTACTTGTCCCATATCTTAGGTTGTTCTATCTTTTTTGTTGATTTATGTTGTATGTGTCAATGATTAAGACAATTAATCCTCCATAACTTATAAACATATTTGATATGGCATCTTAATTCTTTTGTAGATATGGAGATGTGTATAGAACTATATTCTAAAACTCTACAGTGGGGTTATGAAAGGGGACAAATTGATGGACAAAGAATAGTATTGTTTAGTATATTAGGTTATAGTTCTTGATTAATTTTTTTTAAGTTAATCATAGCACATATGGTGTGTTTATACCAAAGAGATACTTATTTTGATATTAGAAAAAATATTTTTCTTATATGTCATCAAAATTGCAATTTTTAAAATATACAGAAATAAACATGGTCAAAGCAAATTTTATTTCCACTTTTTTGGATTCATTATTTTTTAAAACTTTTACTGAAATATTTCAAACATAAGAGTAAATTATTAGGGGTGCCTGGGTGGCTCAGTGGGTTAAAGCCTCTGCCTTCCGCTCAAGTCATTATCTCAGGGTCCTGGGATGGAGCCCCACATCGGGTCTCTGCTCAGCAGGGAGCCTGCTTCCCCCTCTCTCTCTGCCTGCCTCTCTGCCTACTTGTGATCTCTCTCTCTGTCAAATAAATAAATAAAATCTTTAAAAAAAAAAAAAAGTAAATTATTAGAGGATATATTCCCACCGTGCAGATATAAAAAATGTTAGCATTTGATTATACTTTCTTCAGATCTTTATGTATTTGTAATGTTAGATACATTTGAAAATTTTGTTACCTCTTTGATCCCATTCCTTCTCTCCCCAGAAGTAACCATTGTCCTAGAAGTGGTGTATATCCTAGTTTGTGTTCTTATATATTAAATGCATATGTATGCTTTCAAAGCACTACAAAATACTGTTTTGTGTATGGTAGCTAGCCTCCAGATGGCCACAATGGTCTGCCTCCGGTATTTATGCCCTTGTATAGTCTCACACGTTAAATAGTGCCGACTTGTTTAACTACTGGGACATTGAGGAACTGTAGTGTGTGATTTCTGAGGCCATACCTTTGTCCATTTTTCTATTATGTTTTGTCTTTCCCTTATCGGTTTGTAGGTATTATGTGTTTTGAATACTAATGATCTGTTATCTGTGTTTCAACTATCTTTTGTAGTTTGTGATTTATCTTCGTATTTGATTGTGGAGTTTTCATAAATGAAGGTTTTTTATGAAATCTTACAATTTTTCATAATAGTGCTTTCTGGGTCTTGTATAAGAAAGGATACGCTCCTTTACATCTTTCCAAAAGTTAAAAACATTTTTATTTTTAATGTCTAGATGTTTAATCTGTCTGATTTTTGCTTATGGTGTGATTTTTGGATCTTGTTTATTTTTGTATGTGTATTGGTATTCCTCCAAGTATCAATATTTTCAAATGCTATCTCTGTCATTCAGTTACCATACAAATACTTGGTTCTGAGCTCATTCTAATCTGGTCTATTTGCTTAACCTTATGCTAAGATTCCCTATAACCTCCTTTATAGCTTTAGCCTAAGTAGGAACTGTACTACTTTGATTTTGGTGTGTGTGACTTCCTCCCCCAACCGTTTATATATTTTTTTTATGTTAGAAAAGAAAAACCATGTTAGTTGATTTCTAATTTTGTTGAATTGTGGTCAACTGAGGTTAACCCCTGATTTTAGGCAGTGAGCTTTCTGTGGACACTTACTTTATTCTTCAGCACTAAAATTCATAACTGCTAGTGTCAAGAGTCTGGTAGGCCCAGATCTCAGCTCTGTTTACAGTTTTCTGTTGCCATGTGTGGCCCACAGAGAAGTTCATCTTATTTTTAAGAGTTGCTTTTTAAAAAAGCATCCCTTTTTATATTTCTTTTTGCTCTGCTTCATAGGAGGGGTTGGGGAAGTCTTCAAAACAAACATTTTTGGGGTGTCTGGGTAGTTCACAGTCTGTTAAGCATCTGCCTTCAGCTCAGGTCATGATCCCAGAGTCCTAAGATAGAGCCCCACATAAGACTCCCTGCTCAGCGGGGAGTCTGTTTCTCCCTCTACCTTTCCCCCCTGCTTGTGCTACCTCTCTCTCTCTCTCTCAAAATCTTTACAAAAAAACCATTTTTTCTTAAAGACTTAAATTTTTTTCTTAGTAACTCATTAGTAGCTCTATATAAACCTCAGAGGAAAATAGAATTTTGGCTAATATAATTAAAAGCCTTAAGAGGCCAAAGTCAATATGATCAAAAATTTTTAAAAGATTTTATTTGTTTGACAGCCAGAGAGAGAGCAAGAGCACAAGCGGGGGAGCAGCAGAGCGAGAGGGAGAAGCAGGCACTCTGCTGAGCAGAGAGCCCAACAAGGAGCTTGATCCCAGAACCCTGGGATCATGACCTGAGTCAAGACAGAAGCTTAACCAACTGACCCACCCAAGTGCTCAATATGATGAAATTTTTAATATTAAAAACAATGTGTTTCAAAACTTCTGAGTATGAAATATGTCTTAGGTACTATGTTAGGAGCTTTGTAAGCATTATTTCATATAGCTTTTTGAGGAAAGTGATACTATTCCTATCTACAGAAACAGAATAGGAAACAGGCTGAGATGAAATAATTTTCCTGTGGATCTCTTACACCAAAATTGGTATGCCTGCCTATAGTATGCCTGTCTATACCATACTAGCTACCTAACTCTTGGTTAGACCTATTAGTATTCAGGCTTACTTTAAACCGTGATGGTTTATTTTATGTGTTGACTGGGTCACAGGATATCCAGATTTTTGGTCAAACCTGGATGCTCCTTTGAGGGTATTCTTGGATGAGATTAACAAATTGGTAGATTGGGTAAAGCAGATTGCCTTTGGTAATGTGGGTAAGCATTCAACAAGTTGAAGGCCAGAATAGAGCAAAAGGCTGCTCCTCCCCTGAGTAATAGCATTCTACCTGATGGGCTTGAAAAAATGGCTCATCTTGCCTGGTGACCTTTGAACTAGGACATTGGCTTTTCTTAGTTCTACAGTAGCTTCTAGCCTTTGGATTTGAACTGGGACATCATCTCTACAGATTTTGGATTTACCAGACTCCATAATCATGGGGACAATTTCTTACAACAAATCTTTTTATAAATATATAGATTCTGTTTCTCTGGAGAATTCTAATACACAATTTAAAAATGGAACCTAAAAACATTTGTCCTTTCAGTCACCCATCATAGAATACTGGTGCTAATAACTGTATAATATTCAAGTTTTTCCCTTAGATTAATTGGAGAGCTCTAAATATCTATAAAAATCATTTGAGCAAATAACAACTGGAGGTCTAGAAACTTCTTAGAAGCTTAATGCAAATATAGTGAGGAGACATAAGATGTTGGCCCAAACTTAGGTATTGGGAAATGGGATAAAGAGAAGTAGATAAAGAGCTGCTTATTACATAGAGTAAAGGCGGTGCTTGGTGATTTTGATATGGTGGGTAAAGGAGAAGGAAGATCCAAAGGATGACTCAAAGATTCCTAGGTTAGATTGTTGGTACCATTCACCCAGATATGATCTGGAAGAGACGTAGATGTCAGAGTCCATAACAATGACATTAAAAACCCAGTAAGATACCTGTGTTAATGTCTAGGGGCATTTGTATGCATAAGTAACTAATTTAGGAAAAGAGAATAAGCTAAAGACAAAAATGTGGGAATCAGTATATACATAGTAATTGAAACCATAGGTTTCAATAGTAGGTAAGACTGCCAGTCTATAGATAAGAAAAGGATCTAGAACAGAGTAAATGAGGCTTCTAGTAAAAGATTTTCTCTTTAAAAGAGGAGTATGTTAGTAAAAATTAAATACATTTTAGAAGTCTCTGCCTAGTGTGCTTCACTCCATCACACTAAAGAATCAATTTACTTACTACTTAGTTTATTAAGCGATGAAATGCATGGACCTCACCATTCTGGCTGCCTTTCCCATTTTTTTTCCTTCAACTTTATCAGTGTCTAAATAGCTAAAAGGCAGTATTAGCCTGATGTATTAAGAGCCTTAAACTAAAAATAGAAAAGAAAGAGTCGAAGTCTTTCTGATAGTTACTTTTACATTTTAAAACACTTTAGTTTAGGGGCACCTGAGTGGCTCAGTGGGTTAAAGCCTCTGCCTTCGGCTCAGGTCATGATCTCTGGGTCCTGGGATCGAGCCCCTCATCGGGTTTCTGCTCAGCAGGGAGCCTGCTTCCTTCTCTCTCTCTGCCTGCCTCTCTGCCTACTTGTGATCTCTCTCTGTCAAATAAGTAAATAAAATCTTTATTAAAAAAATAAAAAATAAATAAAACACTTTAGTTTAACTTAGAGGATTGATTTGACCTAGAACATGGTCCCTGAATTTTCAACCAAAGTTATTTTTGTAAGAGAAAACCATGACTTGTATCTGCATTAATTTAGTGCTTCTATTGCACCTTCCACTGAAGTTAGTAGGAACTAGTGACACAGTATGCTAGTAATTACTTACCAAATTAAATTAAGTGGAAGTTACTCTGGGGAGGTAGAAAGATGGAAGAAGTAAGTAGACTGAATAGACAAACCAAGTTGTTTCTAGAAAACTATTTGAAAATATTTTAAATGCTAAAAAGTAGTTTCAGATGCATATTTTGTAAATGCACTGTGTTTCTAAGACCTTTAAACATAGGTTACAATTTTAATTTTTGTAGGATTACATTTTATCTAGTCTTCATAATTATTGCTTTTTTCTTTTTGGGGGGGAGAGAGAGAGAGCACTTGGAGGTAGAGAGAGGGGCAGAGTGAGAGGGAGAGAAAAAATCTTAAGCTGACTCCATGCCCAGCAGGGAGTTCCTGTAGGCTTGACCTGGGGCTGGATCTCACGACCCTGAGATCATGACCCTGAGATCATGATCTGAGCCGAATCAAGAGTTAGACACTTAACTGACTGAGCCACCCAAGTGCCCCTGCTTTTTCCTTTTTCAGAAATTCCTTTTTAGAAAAATATTTTTCAAGGTTGAAAATATATTTTCAACCGACTTAGTCGGTTGAGTGTCTGACTCTTGGTTTCAGCTCAGGTCATGATCTCTGGATCAAACCCCAAGTAGGGTTCCACACTCAGCATGGAGTCTGCTTGTCCCTATCCCTCTCCCTCCTCTTATGCTGAGCTGTGCTCCCCAACCCCATTTGTGAGCAAGCATGCACGTTTGCACTCTCTTTCAAATAAATAAAATCTTCAAAAAAAAGAAAAATATTTTTATTCTATTATTTACTGGTAATAAGACTTCTTAAGAGTAATAAATAATCCCCAAATAATCTTATAAGAAAATTTAAATGTATTTTCATTTTTGTAGGATTTAAAAAATTATATAGTCTGAGTAGAGAATTGAATATATAATTTTTAAGATTAATTAATTAATTGATTTTAGAGACAGAGAGATAGAGACCATGTGGGGGAGGGAGTGAGAAGAAGAGGGAGAGAAAGTCCCAAGCAGACTCTGAGCTGAGCGCAGAGCCTGAGGTGGGGCTTGATCTCATAACCCTGAGATCACAACCTGAGCTGAAACCAAGAGTCAGATGCCCAACTGACTGAACCACCTGGGTGCCTTGAGAATTGAATATTTATTATAAGCAGAGCTATAGCTTTCTATTATTCTCTGATTTTTTATTGAAGCCATAACCACATCCCTCATGTAGAAAATTTATTGGTATTATTCCTAGTAAGAACAGAAAAGACACAAGGTAATCCACATTTTTAATAGAATTAAATTGTAGGCAATTTACTTTCAAAAGAAATCTATACAATTATATACTCAATAAATATATTTTCAATTCCAGTATTTTCATGTTTCAAACATTTTTGGTAATTTAAAAGTACCTGAAAACATTTTATTCCTATTTAAAGATTTCAAATTACGAAAGCAAAAAATTCCAATAGCTCAGTCAGAGACCAGAAGAATAACTAGCAAAAAAGTTAATATCTTATGAACTGGCCGGCCATGCAAAAGGAAGGTAAGTCCATCTCTTGATGACAACTACTTCCTCTGTGAAGTAAAACATGTACATGCAGACCTTTCCTTCCTTAACTTCCTGAATCAGTGCGTTATAGCTCTTCTTCCTTTCTTTTCCCTCTTAACTGCTTTATTGAGATCTAATTCACACACTGTAAAACTCATCCATCCAAAGTGTACAATTCAATGGCTTATAGAATATTCACACGGTTGTTTACTGTAGGTGGAATCATACAGTATTTGTCCTTTTGTGTCTGGCTTCTTTCATACTCATGTTGTAGATGATGTGTCAGAACTTCTTTCTGTCTTATAAATGGCTGAATAATATTCCATTGTATGTATATACCACACTTTATCTGTTTATTAGTTGATGTGCACTTGTGTTTCCATCTTTTGGCTACTGTTAAGTAACTAATGCAATGAGCGTTTGCATACAAGTACCTGTTTAAGTTTTGTTTTCTATTCTTTTGTGTTTAACCTGGGGTGAAACTGTTGGATCACATGGTAATTCTATGATCAGCTTTTGAGGAACAACCAAATTGTTTTCCATAGCAGTTGCATCATTTTACATTCCAACGAGCAATTCAGAAGGGTTTCATTGTTCACATCCTTGTCAATACTTATTTTCTTTTGTAGTTTTAATTACACACTTCCTAGTACATGTAAAGTGTAAGCTATCTCATTGTAGTTTTAGTTTTAATTTTTCTAATGATTACTGGTGTTGAGCAACTTTTCAAGTGTTTATTGGCCATTTGTGTATCTTGTTTGTAGAATTGTCTTTCTAAGTCCTTTGCCCATTTAAATTGGATTGTTTATCTTGTTGAGTTGTAGGAGTTCTTTATATATTCTGGGTATTAACTTTTTCTCAGATATATGATTTGCAAATATTTCCTTCCATTCTGTAGATTGTCTTTATTTTATTTTTAAGTAATCTCTATACCCAACGTGGGGCTTGGACTTACAACTTGTAAGATCTTGATCTTACAAGATCAAGAGTCACACGTTCCACCTACTGAGCTAGTCAGGTGCTCTGTCCTTTTACTTTCTTGATAACATTCTCTAGTGCACAGTTTTTAATTTAGATGAAATCCAATATGTCGATTTTTTTCCCTTTTGTTCCTTAGGCTTTCGTTGTCACATCTAAGGATTCTTTGCTAAATCCAAGATCTTCAAGATTTACCCTAATGTTTTCTTCTAAGAGTTTTATACCTTATATTTAGGTTGTGGATTAATTTTGAGTTAATTTTTGTATATGGTGTAAGGTAGGGATCCAACTTCAATCTTTGCATGTGAATATCCAGTTGTCCCAGCATCATTTGTTGAAAAGACAGTTCTTTATTTGATTGTCTTGGTATCTTCATTGAAAATCAATTGACTATCAGTATGAGGATGCATAGGGAAGTGCTATTTTAAGTTTATATCAGAACATCTTTTTTTCAGAGTAATATTGTGTCTTACCTCTCAAGCATACAGGGACTTCAAGAGAGGTAAGAGGAATTCTTAAAGTATCTATTTTGCAAACAGACATTTTCTCATTCTTCATTTTTCATTATATTGAGGATTCCAAAACCTTAAACCTTTATTTACAAGTGTCCATGATTATTATGTTTGCTAATATGCATGACAGACAAAGCTCTACCTTAAACTGAGAACTGCAGATGGCCTTTGTTTATTCTGTTGTAGCTACACATAATTTAACATTGCAAATTGAAAAGGTTCTATACTGTGCACTTCCAGAAATTTACTACAGTGCTATGTGCATAATGGATACTCGATAAATGCATAGTAAAAGAATGAATAAATCTTTCTGAAGTAGATTTCTCTTAATTTCCTATGCAAAATATGTACTAGTATATACACATTGATATAATTTATTTCCCTTTATATGGGCCCCCATCACTTTGATTTATCCCAAACAACCTCATGTCCTTATAATGGCTTTATCTTAGCATTATAAATTATTAATTTTGCAGCATTCATTTTATACTAATAAATCCATCGTGAAACATCCCACAATATTCCCTCTGTAGCAATGGGTTTCAGAGTCAGTTATGAATAGGAATTGAGTCTAGTTGATTGAGAAATTAGTGACAGTTCACAGGGGTCCGTGAAAAGAGCTGGCTTTATTAACTCAGGTGGCATCTCCTGCAGTGGCCACATTTCTACCCAGATGAATGATGGAGCATATGTTTTCTGACTTCCTTTGCTGTCAACGGATCTTCTTTGTCTGTAGTTATACCAAAACTGATGGATCATTTCTTTGAATGGTCTTGTGGTCAGAGTATACAGAATTGGGTTCAAAGCACTGTTGATAGGCAGAATAAAGATCACTACCCAAGAGGTTATGGTACCTAGAAGAGAAAAATGCAGTAGTTTTAATGTTCATGGATATTTACAAGGTAAATAACAACCCCTTTCCTTGTTTCCCCCAACCCCCTTTTGAGTCTTAATTTCTTCCCTTTGATGTCACATAATTAAATACCAAGTCTAATGTGTTTCCAGGATGTCTTTCCAGGGTGCCAGTGTTTGAGGGGAGTGCTGGTGCTGCAAAAAAACAGGGTTCTTTGCTAAGTAGCTTTTCTTAAATACATCAGTAAAAGTATTCCATTAGGTAGAAACATTTTCCACCAAGTGATTATATATTACTGTGATATGATTCCATTTTAGGAAAAACAGTATCATTTAGCATTCAAATTATACCTTTTCCAATATTTTAATTGCTGGATAGTACATATACTATTTCTCAAAATATATAGATAGATTTCTTTTCTGCCATTTCTTTGGTTTTAAAAATAGGTATATATTTTTAGGCTTTTGACTAGATGTTTATTTCAGTAAAAACACTGACTAAACTTATCTTAAAAGTCACTCTAGTACATAAGTAACTACCAAGAACTCAGATTTGTTCTTATAATTTAATTGATGCTCTTTTCCCTCTTTGTTGCTCATAAAATGTAAGATACTATTACCACCAACCATGGGATAAAACAAAATTAAAATTGTATATTTATAACTTTTAAAAATATGAGTATATACTGCACTATACTTACAATTAACAGCATTTTGCACATTTTTTATTGTGGTAAAATATAGATAACATAAAATTTACCATTTCAGTCATTTTTAAGTGTGCTGTTCAGTGGCAGTAAGTACATTCATAGTGTTGTACAACCATCACCACCCGTCCATCTCCAGAACTTTTTCATCCTCCCCAATGGAAACTATATAACTATTAACAATAACTCTTCAGCCCTTTCTCTTCATCCCTTTCTCCTCCCAACCCCTGATAACACATTCACAAACTTTCTGTCTCTATGAATACGACTGCTCTAGTTACCTCATACAGTGGAATCATACAATATTTTCCTTTGGTGACTAGCTTATTTCACTTAGCATGATGTCTCCAAGATCCATTTGTGTCTTACCATGCTTCAGAATTCCCTCCCTTTATAAGGCTGAGTAATAATCCATTGTGGGTGTACAACACACTCTGTTTATCCATGCAACCATTGATGGACGCTTGGGTAACTTCCAGCTTTTGGCTATTGTGAATAATGCTTCTATGAAAATGGGTGTACCAATGTCTGAGTTCTTGCTTTTAATTCTTTTAATTCCCAGAATTGGAATTGCTGGGTCATATGGTATTTCTATGTTTAATTTTTTGAGGAACCACCGTGCTATTCTCTATAGCAGCTGTGCTATTTTACATTCCTACCAGTAATGCACAAGAGCTCCAATTTCTCCAAATCTTCACCGATTTGTGTTATTTTCTGTTTTTGATAGTAGCTATCCTAATGAGTATGATGTACAATATTTTTAAATACTAAGAATGCATTCTTCAATCATCTCTCACACTCTGGGGTAATGTTCTCTAAATTGCTCTATGTTCTGGAAAGAAAAATGTCTTCTGTTCTCAAAAAAATGACGTAAAAAAAGAAAAAATGAAAGTAAATATTTGATATTCATTTTTACCTGTTTGGTCATCTTAAGCATAGAATTATCAGAATTATGAAACACAGAGTGTTATTTATTTGAATCATTACTTTGTTCCAATGGTAATTGTGTTTTAGGCATTTATGGAAATAATTGAACAGCTTCCTCCCAGTAAGCTTTTGATTGATGAACACAGCCTGAAGTACATACAACTCTGATTTATAATTCTTAAAATGAGTTGGTGTTAAGGATCTTAATTTTCTTTCTTAGAGGAACACTGTAGAGACAGACTTAGTAATTTTTTTACAGAAAGAAAAAAAAGTTGTACCTGGTATTTCTACCTGAAGCAATGAAAGAAATTTCAGTACGAAAATGGGTATCCAGCATAATGCGTCAGTAAATACGATAAAGAAAAACCGTTTGGCAAGGATCATCTCTTTTTTAACTTGATTCCGTATTTCGGTTGCTGTTATGGCACTTTGATGCACGCTGTAAAACATGCTTCCGTAGGAAAAAACTATGATGATAAATGCTGCCAGGTTAACACCTGTTTGGAACAAAAGGTTATTATTGATGTGTATGAGCAGCCTTTCAAAACAAACACACATACTCTTAGCTATTCGAACATGAATATGTTTTTTGTTCTTTGTAAGAATTATTGAAGTACACAAAAATAATGATTTTTTAAAAAATTTGAAGTAATATTGAACTAATGAGGAATGTGGGAATTTTAATTTAAAAATGGCATATTAAAATGAGATTATAATGATTCAGTGAATATCCGGGGTCTTTTAAATTAATCACTATAGTTTTTTTAAAAATAATTCAGTTAGTTTAAGTAAGTTATATGTTGAGAATATATATATATATATATACATATACATATATATTTTTTTTCTTTTTTCTTTAACCTCCCCTTGAGAATATTTTTTATGAGAGAAAAACATTTGTATGTCTATTTTCAGGGCAAAGACTTGTGTGGCTCTTTTTAGTTTGTTCATATTAGAAGTGCAAGAGTTAAAATATGTTTTACTAGTATTATTAGGGTGACTGCATGAAATACAAGTATTTACTATTTTGTCTTTTATTAAGGAGCATGTTGGAATTTATATGATAAAGTGATAATTCAGGGGGAAGAAAATCCCTTTAGGGGTATTCTGACAGAATCCATCCTCGATGTCAGTGAGAAAAACTGGTTAGAAGATCTGAAATAAAAAAAAAAAAAAAAAAAGAATGCCTGGGTGGCTCAGTTGGTTAAGCGTCTGTGTTTAGTTCAGGTCATGATCCCAGGGTTCTAGAATCAAGTCCCACATTGGGCTTCTTGCTTGGCAGGGAGCCTGCTTCTCCCTCTGCCTGCTCTGCCCGCTACTTTCCCTCCTTGTGCACACGCTCTCTCTCTCTGACAAATAAATAAATAAAACCTTTAAAAAATCAGAAACAAAAATTTATAAACATTAGAAGAAATGAGATTGACATTACGATTTATTCTAGTAATTGAATAAAAGCGCTTATAATACAGAGTTTCTCACCAAGAAAAATGGTCACTGAATAAATCTGGGCTCCAGTACTTCCGGTATCTTCTGAATGAAGAGGGAAACACACTCCATTGGTGCCATAGTAGTTTTTGAAAAATTCCTTACTGGTCAATGGAATGAGAGCCACTATAAACCCAGTAATCCAAATGAGAATCAGAACTGTAATTGTTCTGCACTTTCTAGGTCTTAAACACCTAAAAGGATAGACAATGCAGATATATTTTTCCAGTGTCAGAAATGTTAGAAGTAGCACTGATACTTCAGTGGACAGAATGGCCAAAGATCCCACAAGCTGACAGTGAATACTCTCTGTCCACAGCTGCGCGTGCTTGTTGTATTCTCCACGAAACTTGAGGTCAAAGGCTCCAATCAGAAACAGATATATTCCCATTAGGCAGTCAGCACCTATAGGATCAGCAGAAGTTGCAAATTTAGAGAAATGAATAGGTATAATGGAATTAACAATAAGTGGCAATATTTTCAGTATTAGCAAAAAATACCTAATTTACTTCCACTTGGGAGGAGGTACTTTTGATTCTAACAGTTCGTTTATGGGTAAGGACCTCTTCAGCAGCTCTCGTCAATAACCACTCTTATAGCACCCTCTATAGCTAATTATGTAATCGCGTCCTCTTTTTTTTTTTTTTTTTTTTTAATTTTCAAGTCTGTGTGAGCAGGGATTTGTCTGTTTTGTTTTCCATTCTGGTCTCATCAGCTAGAGGCGTTGAGTAAATGGATAAAATGTAATTATGTTGAGGGGCACCTGGGTAGCTCAGTTGGTTAGGCATCTGCCTTTGGCTCAGGTCATGATCCCAGGATCCTGGGACTGAGCCTGGAGTTGGGCTCCCTGCTTAGCAGGGAGTCCGCTTCTCCCTCTGTCTGCCACTCCCCCTGCTTGTGTTCACGCTCTCTGAAATAAATAAAATCTTAACAAAAATACAATTATGTTGAACCTTTGATTAGGGACCGATATAGGGATGTTATTATTTGTGTCACCTCTTCTGTTGAAATATGGTCCTAGCTTAACAAGCTAAGGATATCATCCAAAATTCTAGAGAAAATAATTCAGAAGTTGTTGTGATAGAGTAATGACTATGAATTTTGGGGTCTATAATTCAGAAGATATGAATAATTAAGAAGTGCTCTATAGGGGCAACGGGTGGTTCAGTCAGTTAAGCCTCTGCCTTCAGCTCAGGTCATGATCCCTGGGTCATGAAATGGAGCACCACATGGGGCTCCCTGCTCACTGGGGAGCCTACTTCTCCCTCTCCCCCTGTCACTCCTCCTCTTTGTGCTCTCTCTCCCTCTTTCTCTGATATAATAAATAAAATCTTAACAACAAAAAAAGAAGTGCTCTATAGTCAGTACAATTGTGAAAGACTTAAGTTATTTACCTAGAGCTAGTCTAAGCAAACCTGTTCTCTCTGATTCTCTTTTCACATTTTTACATCTTTCTCTGTCTCTTTTTAGGATCTTCCATCCCCCGAATCAGTTGTCAATGTGATGCCCTATTTGGCGATTTTGCTTTTTAAGCAGACATTTCATATCCGAGAGTAGGTGAGATTTTTTCACTACACAGGGATTCTACACAAGGTTTCTGTAATCACATCACTGTATAAATCATAAGGCTGGCCCTAATCCTTGAACACTGAAGTTATATTCTAGCCTTCACCAGAGCAATTGAGGATACTCAAAATTTTGTATTTAACAATACGAAGTAGTAACCAGTTTCCGACTTCTATTTCTTAGGTAGCTTGCAATGAATAAAATAATTAGACAATAGACTTTGAATGAGCCTGGACATGCACACATAAAGCAGAACATCATGTAGATTGATACTGGCTAGAGAAAGTATGGCTACATTATAGGCCACGTGACCCACACTATAAACAGCCTGACTACTGGATTCTTGCTTAATTTTTCTTTGTGGTCCTCATTTAACACAATACTCTGCAATCACGTTTCAAAAACTTAAAAAATTTTAATACTACCTAAAAACATTTTCTTACTCAAATCTCTCAAATTACGAATGGAAGAGATTTTCGGAGCTCAGAGACCAGGAAAGCAGCTAACAGTCAAGTCAATATCTAGGATCCAGAGATGCAAACAAAAAAGTAAATACAACTGTGGGTGTAAAAATGTGACCATAAAATGTTGCCATTTTATTCATAGTAAAAAAGTTTATAGGCTTTAGCAAACCATGCCTTCAGAGAAGAAAACTAATGAACAAGAGCTTCGTTATGAGACAAAACTAATAAATGAGAGACTTCATTAATCTGTGTAAGGTAACTGAATTTTCCTGTTTTAAAAACTTATTTTCTTCTCACCAGAGTCATTTTATTTTCATTACAGTGAATGTGAAAACAACATAGAAGCAAAAAAAGAGGAAAATGTAAAATCTCGTATTTCTACCACTCTGTTTCCTTATTTTCTAATGGCAGTGCTCTTATGTATATTCCTCTTCTATCAGAAAATACTCACAGCAGAGAGAAATGATTGACATGAGAGAAATGATTGACTATAATTCCTCTTCAATCAGAAAATACTCACAGCAGAGAGAAATGATTGACATGGCGTGTAGCTTGTTCTCAGACCTGATATAAGGTCTCATACAAATGACAAAGATGTTTCCAAAGCATGTAACTGCAGATACAACCCAGACAAACACTCTCTGAATAATGTTTGCCAAGAGGTTTTCTAGAGAGGAGATCCCATCGGTGTTTGGTTTACAGCTGCGAACATGGGGTGCAAACCCACAGTACTGGAATTTCTTAAAATATCTGATGCACAAAGAGAAAGTAAAATAAGTCTTCAAATTTAATTCAGTGTCGCTGTACAGTCATATTTCTTTTCTACATTTTAGCGGTAGGAAGAAAACACCTTAATATGAGGCTCACAGGGATGTAAAACACTAAGGATACTAAAGGTTGAAATTTTAATTCTTGTGAACTTGATTTCACTGCAAAAGAATATGGGTCAGAGCAGCAAATAGAATATACAAGTGTTAGACATGCTTTGCAACATAAACAAACTATCAGCATGTGATTGAGAGAATTAATCCGTCTAAGGAAACTTTTATTGGATTTATAGTGTTTGTGTGTTCATCTTGTTGCTCCAACTAATCTTGCTTCTCAGCCCTCAGGGGAAGAGAGAACCAAATGTTTTCTCCTCTGGCTTCCATGGCTTTTCTACTACAGAAGTTATTATGTAAGCTATAACTGCCTGTTCACATGCTTATCTCTCGACCAGATTTTGCTACATAATAAGGTGTCCAATAAATATTTGTTGAGTTAATTTTTTCACCAATAGAGAGACCTGTTGTGTTGAAAAAGGCACTACCCAGATAATCAGTAATTGCTACTGGATTACCAGCAACACCTACACCATTGATTGAGCATCTTCTGGGTATCAGGAATCAATTCTCAAGTCAACTCAATGAGCTGCGTAATAGCATCACCATAAGAGGAGATGAATCTTCAGTGGAGGCAAATTATTTAGTACGAAATTAATAAATGTAGAAATTGAAGTTCGAATTAGATATATTTGCCTCCAAAGCCACGTATTCTGGCAAAAAATATAAGTGATCATTATAGTATTGAGAGCTGTAGTAATAATACAAGATAAAAGCTTGACAATTACAGTACATTGTGCTGTTGTTTAACTCTTGCTGCCTGAATCCCTGAGATCTGATACGGTTTCTGCCCAATTCAAGTCTGTTCCTTGAGTTGTTTCTCAGGTTTTATGAGCTATACCCTTTTCTCCCAATAAACTGTATTTGACTCATATTAGTCTGAGCGTTTTATGTTGTGTGCAATCAAAGAAACTTTTATAAGCACCCTCTCTGAAGAGTTATGGGAAACAAAAAGAGTGCCCTGCATTCGACTTAAAATATAAGCAAAATTATAGAGTGGTGTTGGCAGACATGGCACTTTCTAAATTGTCGAGACTTAATTACCCTGGCATGGAGATCATTCTAACATCTGCTGTTAATAAGACTGCATTCGATTAAAGAAAAATGTTTCCAAAGCATAGAATCAATGTTACCATAATACACCTTGTTCGAATAAAAGATCTTTCATAAGATTTTTCAAAGTTTGCCATTGTATCTGTACCCACTTGCTCCAATCATGTCTTGACATTGGTAGGAATTTTTACTGAGAAGGGTTTCCTCTATTTACAGCAATTATTTATTTACAATTATTTTGTGTTGCTTTTATAAGTTCCAATTTCTTCATCTGGTAGCACTTATACCATCTGTGTGAATTACTAGCTCATCAGGCAAACATCACTTTCTATGAATGGTATCAGTGCTAAGGAGAGCTTATATGACTGAGTGCCTTCCTTCCACTCTCATGTTCTCTGACATTTAAAAAATCGCCTTTGATTCTACCAAACCATGGAACACTAAAAATCATCCTACCAATTGCAACAATTTAAGAATAATATTGTTTAGGCAAATGAGCCAGCAGAAAATTTGATAGATTGGATGCATTGGGTATGGAGTAGTATTAGCATAGTGCATGAAGAAACATAAACAATGGAAGGTTTTTCAAGGTGAAAAACAAGAAAAACATATGCTTACATGTGAGAGAGATTCAGCAGAGGTCTAAACATCCTTTGTTGGATATTTGAAATTTCAATTCCTTCTAGGCTGCTAAAAATATCAGATTAATTATCAAAATAACATATATTACAAGGGTGTAATAAAATGAGTTTTGTGAAGGACAGTGTAATAAAATGCTGTCAGTTAACACTGATGGTGAACCAAGCATTCCTACTCAGCCTGCCCTATGCACTTATTTCTCCAACTCCTTTTTGACTCTGGCATTAATACACAAATATCTCCTCTATTTGAATTTTTTTGATCCTTATGGATCATAACACATGCTTTGTGCATAGTAACTACTCAGGGTTTGTGGAATAAATGAACACACATTATCTTTTAGACAATATTACAATAGTGGAGAGATTTGAAAATTTTCTAATAATTTTTAAATAATATATTTTTTCTAATAAGATGTCATTTTACTGAGGGAACATTTAAATTAAATGAACTGAACTTATGTTTTAAAGACACTTCTTAGACCATAACAGATGTGTGTGTGTGTGTGTGTGTGTGTGTGTGTGTGTGTGTGTGGTGTAAGTACTGATTTATATAATCTAGATTATTGCATCTTTGGGATAACGGAGACTATAATAAATTTTTAGATACTCCATTTTAGCATGGAGAAATGAACATGCAGAGTTGACTTCAGAGGATCAAAGCAAACAATCCAATATAAGCTCCTGGTGATTACAGAAAAAAATAAAATCATTATCTAATTTTTAGTTTATAAATATGTAAGATCAAACTATCTGTTTATGGACTAGTGAGCACTCATATGGTTGTGCAGTGCGTAACTCGTATCCTCGGAATAAAGTTTCTGATTTGAAAGATTCTACAAATCTTAATTTATAGACTTTATTAGCTATTAGTGTATATATAACGATTTCATCATAAAACTATCCCCATAGGTATATACTTACAGAGACTTGAGTTTGACAAGATAATCAAATTGATCTGCTTGAATTTTCTGGATTGGGTTATAGGAAAGATTCCTGTTTTTAAAAAAAGGCAGCAATAGGTCACTTCTAGAAACTGCTTAAGTAAAGAGAAAGTGTATCTGTTGACTGGATTACTTTTAAATATTAACAAAAAAAGCGTAACAGCACTTACCTTTCAGAGTTCACTAAATATTTAAATAAATTAATGGAGTTAAAACACCTAGAAGTGTGCCTGGCTCTTAATTAGCACTATGATTTTGTTAGTGATAGGGAGCTGAGACAACATAAGAATGAAATTGGACTTGTCAAGAAATGGCTCCACCACGAATCAGTTAGGGAGTTCAGCAAGAAAGCACACATACCTCACCTTTTGCCTGGGATCTCATTTAGTTGAATGAAAAACAATCTCATTTTGTCAAAATTTGAATTAATGGAATCACCCTGAATAGTTTTTACAATAAATCTTATGCCAAAGAGTGACATTTGTGCTAATAATTTGTGAGGTGTGAAATGGAAAGTAAAAGGCTATAGCTGGGAACGAAGAGAGAGACCAGAGTGACAGTGCCGCTCAATTTTGATGGAAAAATTTTCAGAATCTTTGTTTAAGAAACAAACAAACACCTTGAGACAAGAATCATTGATTAAAGGGAGCTTCTCAAGGCAAATTCTCTTTGAGAAATTTATTCTAGATTAGATCCTTAGTTACGTGGGGGATCTTCTGGGAGGTGGTGATTGTAAGAAAGAAAGAGAGGAAGAACGACAGTGAAAATTGAGTTTTATTAAAGAAACAAAGTGGTCTCAACAGTCTAAGACTAGAAGGAAACTATCTGAACACAACACGGGCTGTATA
>CM053604.1:114052869-114077472 GCA_028646535.1 Procyon lotor | reverse complement strand
AAAGGTATTGTGATTAGTTTTAAAATAAATGAATATTTATTAAGCAAAAATTATTATTAATAGCATTACGATTGGGATAATACTGTCAGAAATGCATATGAAATGACTTGTTTGGATAGCTAAAATTTAAAGATAGTAACTTTAGTGATGGAATTGTAAGTGTCCACCTCTTTAGTAATAAATCTTTTTTTATTTTAGATTTATTTATTTATTGTATTCTGAGAGAAAGCTGGCATGTGGGAGCAGGGCGAGTGGCAGACAGGGAGGGAGAGGGAGAAGGAGAGAGAATCTTGAGCGGACCTCACACTGGGCATGTATCCCAATGAGGGGATTGAGTTCAAGACCCTGAGATCATGACCTGAGCTGAAATCAAGAGTCAGACACTTAACCAAGGGTGCCTCGGTGGCTCACTTGATTAAGCCTCCAACTCTTGATTTCGGTTCAGGTGGTGATCTCATGGTGGTGGGATCAAGCCACATACGGACAGGGCTCCCAGTTCAGCAGGGAGTCTGCTTGGGATTCTCTCTCCCTCTCTCACTGCCCCTCCTCCTACTTGCACACATGCTCTTTCTCTCTAAATAAATAAGTCTTAAAAAAAAAAAAAAGGGTTGATGCTTAAGAGACTGAGCCACCCAGGTACCCCTTTAGTAATAAATCTTTAACGATTTATCTGAGGGGCACCTGGGTGGCTCAGTTAGTTAAGCATCAGCCTTCATCTCAGGTCATGATCCCACAGTCCTGGAATCCAGCACTGTATGGAGCTCCCTGCTCAGTGGGGAGTCTGCTTCTCCCTGTGAGAAGGGAGCACCCTTCTTGACACTGCCTCCCTTCCGACACCGCCTCCCCCCGCCCCCACCCCTGTGTAAGCATGCTCTGTCTCTCTCAAATAAGTAAAAATCTTTAAAAAAAAAACCCAAAGTTTTATCTGAGATGTATGTTTGGCTGCCTTTTTAAAAGCAAAAGAAATGCTTATTAATGTACTGCATCACATCTCCTACATTTGCTCCTGGTCTCAGTGCATGAATTTTTAATTGTTAATTTACTTATGTAAATATTAATCAATTTGGCTTTATAACTAAGTTTGGATTACTGAGCATGTAATAACTGTTTAATGTGTTGATTTGAAATAAAATTTAATTACAACACAGGATATTGAACTTAATTTGCCCTTTTCTTGAATACTTTACCTTGTCAACAGGGGAGAGTACTGTGCTGTCATACCAAAGTGCCCTTTGGACTTAGTAATGATTCTAGGGATGTTTGTCTTCCTCTAAATGGTTCCAGACTAGCGTGTTTTGAATTATTATGTCTGCTTTTTATAGCATTTTCTACTCCTGTTTTATTATCAGGTTGATTATTGTCACTTCACACTAATGTTTGAACTTATCTTTCCCCTCTACTTTTTTTTTAAAAAAGATTGTATATATTTACTGTTAAAGGGAGAGAGAGAGCACAAGCAGGGGGAGCAGCAGGCAGAGGGAGGGGCAGGATCCCTACTGAGGAAGGAGCCCGATGTGGGACTGTATCTTAGGACCCTGGGATCAGGACCTGAGCCAAAGGCAGAGGCTTAACTGAGCCGCTCAGGGGTCTTCTTCCCCCTCTACTTTTAATCTAGCTCTTCTACTCTGCTGTGAGCTTAGGAATCAGGCAACAAACAAAGCTTCTGAGAAATTCCTACAAAATGAGAGACAGAGAAAGCTTTCATATAATACTGTATATGTGGTTTATTGAACTTTGAAATAGTTATTTTGGTTACTTACTTGTTCATTTTTACCTGCATGTTAAATATGCAAATTTACTGGGTAATTGAGCTCTGAATAGGTAGCATGATGCTTATTACCATAAGCAAAGTTAGTGTGTAAACATTTCTATGAAACATATTCTATTGTGGTTAGACTTCAAAAATAAATTCTAAGTATCATATTCTCATTAGGCAGAATTTAGGAATGAGACTAAAGCGACTTATTCTTTCTGTACCAAATTAATACGTGAAAATAGATCTACAGAAGGAAGAGATGTTCTACAGCTACTGTGACATCCTTCTGTCTTTCTTCTTCCCACCTCCAAATTTTTATGTGTGTGTGTGAGAGGTGTTTGATCTTGGCAAGAGTCTAGAGCAGTTAATTTAGGCAATGGGCAGGTTTAATAACAAAATCATGCTAAAGGAATTTGAGGAAATGTGATATGACATTGGCAACCTATCATTTTTAAAAACCTAATATCCAAAATGAACTAGGCAAAACCAGGAAAGTTAGTTGACTTCTTTAAGAAAACGTTCTTCAACTTACAGCCAATGCAGTCTCGGCATGTGCTGGCAAAGAGGTTTATCTGGCAAATGGGTGAGGACATTATTCATCAATGCTCTGAAAAAGAAAAGGAAGAAAAGAAGTCACATTTTTTTGGTTCTTCTCTCATTTTAAGTCAAACATGGTGTTATCATATTCTTTATGAAACCACAAAAATCTATTAAGTTAGTTGTCTTCTCTTTTTTTTCTGTAAGTCTTGTTATATTTAAGTGATTGTTAGTAATAAAATTCGACAAATGATAGTTGTCACATGGAGGAAGCAGCAATGTTAGTAACTGAAGGAAAACCTGTGCCCATCAAAAGTGGGTAGTGAGAAGAAATTGATTTTCAATTAATGTTATTTTTCTTTACCAAGATTAAAACGGACAGTAATGGTGTGCTTGACAATTTTCAATAAAATACGGAAATAAGGCTGTATTTAGTTCTGATGGGCTGATATCTTAGAGGACAGAAGATCTTATAAAATTATTAAAGCTACAAAATAGCCTCATAGAATATGATTAAGAGATGGTTTGTAGTTGGAAAGGCCTTTTTGGGGATTTAACAATTCCATATTTAATGCTGTTAAAGTAGTAATTTTTATTCATGTCTTTTCCTTCAATTGAAATATTTGCTTTAATTTTTAGTACTTACAAGAGAATAAGAGAATTTAGTCCATAAAATGTTAGTGGGGAAATTCGACTGAGGTGATTATCTTCAATTATCCTGCCAGCCAGAAGAAAAAATTGATTCATTTATATATTTAGAATATAAAAACTAATACTATAAAATGTCACATAAATTAAACATACAGCCATTCTAGTCTGTGGAGTTCTTCAAAAACACCCGGCTTCAAGAAAGTTATTCTGTTATGGCTGAGATACCTGAAAAAAGAGAAATGACCACAAAAAAACGTGTTACTTTCTTTTTTCTCCATTTTTTAAATTTTATTTTTCAGTAATCTCTACACCCAACATGGGACTTGAACTTAAAATCCTGAGATCAAGAGTCGCATGCTCTACTGACTGAGCCATCCAGGTGCCCCAAATGTGTTACTTCCTTGATATCTTACAATAAGGAAAGGAAAAACAATAGTCATCCATCTTAGATTTTCTTAGATGCTATTCTTAACAGACCTTTCCCCTGCTATTCTTAACACACCTTTCCCCTTCTTTTGGTCTCTAAAAGGTCTTTGTCACTTACCTTTTCATGTGTAGGTTTTAGTTCCCCTACAATCAATCAATCAATCAATCAATCAATCAACACTATTCATTCATCTATGCCTTTACTAATCAAATTGTTTTGCACACCTCTCTGTGGCACTGTGCTAGGTATATCATCCCTTTCTTTGAGGGCTTTGAGTGTAGAGGGAAGGCAGAATATGAACAGGTTATTATAGCAACATGGGAGAAAAGAGATGTGTACAAGGTATGGTTGTTCTGACATTGCACTTAGCTTTGTTGGGCGTGGGGACTGCAGGGCGTGGAGGAGTCAGGACTCAGAAGCCTATACTAAAAGGGGCACAACTGGATGGACAGCAGTTTGGATGAAGATGTCATTCGCAAAGCAAAGAATGGGTAGAAGTTCTTATGGTCAGAGGAGATGGCTTATGCAAAGGCAAGAAGTCTGAGAGCAACAAGGGAAGGGATCACCAGGTATTTCCGTGTGGCCTCACCATGAAGGGGCTGGGAAGAGAGACAGAGGATGAACCTGGGAAGCAGGCAGTGACCTGTTCTGAAAAAAAGGACATTGTGTGCCTCACCAAAGAGTTTGGCCCCACCTTACCTACCCAACTTTACTTCTTACCCTTCTGCAGAGTGAACCGACTCTGTTCTGTTCCATTGCTCTCACCCTCTCGCCATGTTTATTTCTACCTCAGTTTCTCTAGTACAGCAATGTGCTGCTCACTCTGCTGTCAGTTCAAGTCCTGGCTTTGCTACTTACTAAGAGTGTGACCTTAAGCAAGCAATTAACTCTGAAAGCCTCAGTTTTCCCAACTCTAACATGGAAGTAATGTTAGTACCTACTTTATTGAGTTGTGGTAACATTTGAGGCAATGCATGTCATAAGCACTCAGTACATATTATTTATTACAACAGCACCTCTGTTCATGCCCACCATTCTGATTTCTTTCCTTTTCTTTTCCTCTCTGCCTATGATTCATATGCAAGTTGTAGTTGAAATTTTACTTCCATAGTGTGGTACACGGACCACACTGATTCTCTCTTTTCTGACAGTTGTTAGAGTTGACATCTTATAAAATTTCTCTTGCCGGTAGTCTCGACTGTCCCCACCAGGTTTGACTTTTGCTTAGGGATAGCAAGAGATGATGTCCGAAATTAGAACCACCTCTTTCTCTCCCTTGTAAACCTGGATCCCCATTTAGGCACAAAATGGGTAAAGAATAGCTACAACACTTCCTCATGACCACCTCAGGGCTCTCTTTTATTTATTTATTTCTATTTATTCATTATTTATTTGTTTACTTGTTTTTTTCTTTCAAGATTTTACTTAAGTTCAAGTTAGTCAACATAGAGTGTAATATTAGTTTCAGGGGTAGAATTTAGTGATTCATTACTTGCACATAACACCCAGTGCTCACCCCAACGATTACCCTCCTTAATGCCCATCACCCATTTACCCTCTCCTCTCATCCTCTCCCCTCCAGCCCCCCGCAGTTCCCTATAGTTAAGAGTCTCTTATGGTTTGCTTCCCTCTCTGGTTTTATCTTATTTTATTTTTCCCTCCCTTCTTCTCTGTCCTTCTGTTTATTTCATAAATTCTACATATGAGTGAGATCATATGTTATTTTTCTTTTTCTGACTGACTTAGTTCCCTCAGTATAATACCCTCTAGTTTCATCCATGTCATTACAAATGACAAGATTTCATTCTTTTTGATGGCTGAGTAATAATCCATTGTGTGTGTGTGTGTGTGTGTGTGTGTGTGTGTGTGTGTGTGTATGAACATTTTCTTTATCCATTCATCCTTTGATAGACATTTGGGCTCTTTCCATATTTTGACTATTGTGAATAGTGATGCTATAAATATTGGGGTGCATGTGCCCCAGGGGACTCCTTTAAAAGCCAATAGCAATCCCCTAGGTACAAGGCATTTGACCCAATCCCACGTCTTATACCCATCTGCTTAGTCCAGTCCTGTTTATTTTCCTGAGTCATCCTTCACTACTCCAGATCCCAAATGGTCACTCATTTCAATGAATCTTTATTTTTTTAAGATTTATTTAATTTACTTATATTAGAGAGACAGAGAGTGAGCGTGTACACACAGAGTCAGGGGGGGAGGAGCATAGAGAAAAGGGAGAGAATCTCAAGCAGACTGTGCTCTGAGTGCAGAGCCGGAGATATTGGGCTCAATCCCACTACTAGAGATCATGACCTTGGCCAAAATGAAGAGTTGGATGCTTCACTAACTGAGCTATCCAGACACCCCTTTCGATGAGTCTTAATAGCAGTTTTGGTCTGAACAACACAGGTTTAGGAGTTAATTAAGTAACCTCTTTTATCATTCTCTAATTATTGTGCCTATAACTGGTTTATTGCAAAACTGGTTTTGTTTCCCCACTCTAGATTATAAGCTTCTGGAGAGCAAGAGGCATGCCTCTCTCTAGTGGCAGCATAGCCCTTTACCTGAAACATTACAATGTAAGCTGCTAGAAGGCAGCCGGTCTGACTTATCTTTCTCTGCTACCTCCCCGTGGTATCTAGCTGAAAAATTTATACACTATAAGGACTAATGAATATTTATGGATGAAAAAAAGCAGGAATCCAATGATTATTGCTGACAACCTAGAAGTATGTGACATCTTTAACATCCAAACAATATTCCAGTGCTATGAATAACCATGGAAGGAGATGGAGGACATTCTAAAATTTGTGGTACTATTTTTCACATCCATTGAACTCTAAACCAAGTCTGGACTACCTTTCACATCCATTGAACATTAAACCAAGCAGATGTGTTTTACTAAGTTTTGAAGAGATTCATGGGGGATTAGAGAGAAAGATAGTCAGGAGTCTAATGGGAATGAATCCAGTATTGACTTTGGGTGATTTGTCAAGATGGGAAAGAGCAGGGATGGGATAGAAGGGAAGAGGATTTGTCAAAAGTGGTTACTTTTAAAACTTTGAGTCTCCAGGGCCCTTTTTCCATTTTGCTAGTAAAATAATTAGACAGCCTTTCCTCAATCCCAAACCCTCATCCCACAAACAAGGAATCTGACTTAATTTAAGATTAAAAAAAGGTGGTATAAGATAGAAAGCAAAGGGGAAGAAATAGAAATATAGGAAGTTGTTGATTTATGTGATTTTTGGTTGTATTTCCATGCCATTACTTCTTACAGGAGGTTAGGTTCAGTTGCTTAGCAAAACTCAATGAAATGGAACTTCAAGAAAGCCGATTTTAAAAAGCTTTGCTTTTAACTACAATGAAATACCATTTCATACCTATTGGGATGGGTGTTTAAAATAAACAACAACAACAACGAATCCCCAAACGACAAACCCCCAGAAAAAGAAGTATTGATGAAGATGGGAAGAAATAAGGACTGTTGGAGTCAGGATTCAAGCGGGGGCCTGTCTGAGTGGGAACCCCAAGGGCACAGGGCTGCACCGACTGCACCACTGTTGTGGGCAGGAGAGCTGCCGGGCAATGAGCCAACTGCAGGAGGGGCGAACTGATTGGGACGGGTACTTACAGTTTAGTAAGACTGTAGAGTCCTCTGAATGCATAGATGGGTATGGATCTAATTTTATTGTTCTGCAGGCACCTGTGAAGATAATTATTAAAAAAACCATAACGACCCAGAGTTTTAGTTTTGCAAGGTGTAAAGAGCTCTTTGGATGGGTGATGATTCTCCTAGCACAATAGGAATGCACTTAATGGATCGCTGAACGCACCCTTGTAATTGGTTAAGATGGTGCATTTTACATACTACCTATTTTGCCACAATAAACAGTTTTTTAATTTTTTATTATTTTTTATGAATGTATTTTTTTAAAAGATTTTATTTATTTATTTGACAGAGAGCACACAAGCAGAGGGAGCGGCAGGCAGAGGGAGAAGCAGGCTCCCCGCTGAGCACGGAGCCCCATGTGGGACTAGATCCCAGAACCCTGATATCAACCTAAGCGAAGGTAGCCTCTTAACTGACTGAGCCACCCAAGTGGCCCAAACCCTTTTTTTAATTAAAAAAAAGGTAAACATAACAATAATTTAGTGAAACTAGATATCATGTCATTTTGTTTAGCTGTTAAGTTCATGTATGACCAGGCA
Source organism: Procyon lotor (assembly GCA_028646535.1). Classification (NCBI taxonomy): domain Eukaryota; kingdom Metazoa; phylum Chordata; class Mammalia; order Carnivora; family Procyonidae; genus Procyon; species Procyon lotor. The sequence goes on along the minus strand of CM053604.1, from coordinate 114,069,892 downwards.
AGTTTTATTTAGAAATTCTAGTTATAAAGATGAACATGTAATAGTTAAAAATTTAATATTTGAATCTTCTAAAAGTAAAACTTTAATGCACAGTAGGGCACTCAGTAATCCAACAGGCCCAGAAGTCAGACTTTTTAACATTTCCTGCTATAATAGAAAGATCGGTGTTTAGCATAACGCTGGCAAAAGTACAAGTATGTGACATCTGTAAGGCCCTGGATCATATTCCATGTTAATCAGAAATCTGCCCAACAAGTCAGCTTTAATTTTATTAATTTGACCCCCCAAGCCTTGCTCCAAAAGTGTTTGATGAAGCTTATAAGGAGTATTTATGGCAAAAGAAAAAAAGAAGTAAAAAGACTCAGGGCTAGAAGAATATAAATTGGACTGGCAGGCCAAGACAAGAAGGCAATCTTAAATAGTTAACTAGTCATCCAGGATGATTTGCCTTGGGTTAACTGGAGGTCAAAGGAAACAGATACCAGAGCCTAAGCAATTGCATCAAATGCACCCTTACAAAGCTTTGTCCCTCTGCATGTACTGACCCCGGGTTGTAGGAAGTGACAAATAAGTGCTTCAAGCCTTGACTTCTTGTTCTGAATACAGATCATCATTATCCTTTAGGGTATTCTGAAGTTTATATATGTATTTGTAGAAATATTAGGAGGAATAAGGTAAAAATCAATATGAGCACTTTTTTTTTAAAGATTTATTTGTTTATTTTAGAAATAAAGAGAGCACAAGGTGGGGGGGGTGCTGAGGGAGTAGGAGAGAGAATTTCCAGCAGACTCCCTGCTGAAGGCAGAGCCTAGCTCAGGCTTGAGCTCACAACCCTGAGATCATGTCTTGAGCCAAGATCAAGAGTTGGACATGGGACACCTGAGTGGCTCAGTCGGTTAAGTGTCTGCCTTCAGCTCAGGTCATGATCCTGGTGTTCCAGAATCAAGCCCTGCATCAGGCTCCTGGCTCGGAGGGGAGTTTGCTTCTCCCTCTGACACTCCCCCCTCTCATGCTCTCTCTCAAATAAATAAATAAAATCTTAAAAAGAAAAGAGTCTGACACTTAACCAGGCATCCTCAGTATGAACAAATTCTTAGTTAATTCGAAATTTTGACTAAAGGGGATTCCTTATTTCTCCAACATGTAAGAAAATCTAACTTTGATTGTAAAAATGTTATTATTAAATTTACTATGTATTAAACAATTTCACAGAACATGCTGTGGTTCCAGTTACGTAGTAGGGAATGTATCTTTCTAACACACAGAGAAGCCTTAGCATGTATTTATTTGTTTCTAAGTATTTTGATGATTAATGACTAATAGACTGTATCTCTAATAATCAGGTAGAATTTTTTTGTAATTAGGCTATTCTGATCTATTAGTTAAGACAAATTGGTTGTTCAAGAAGTAATTTGGGGTGCCTGGCTGGCTCAGTCAGTAGAACACATGACTCTTGATCTTGGGGTTGTGGGTATGAGCCCCACACTGAGTGTAGAGATTACTTAAAAATAAAATCTTAAAAAAATTAGTTCAATGTTTATTATATAAAAATGCTAAGCTACTGTGTTATATAAACCTGAATTTCGATATTTAAATTTGGAGTCCTAGCTACTTTTAAACATGCAGACATAAGGTGGTGCTACAGATCAGAAAAATTCTTCAGCCTCCAAAAATCAGAAAATTGAATATGGAAGCATCCTCTTGAAATTTTTACATAAGGCCTAATTTTGAAAAGCTCTTCTCTTGCTTGTTAAACATCCAGAATAGCTTTGAAAGTCATTTTTATTGAAATTTTTATTTTTAAATATGAAACACAATTTTTGCAGATTATCTGGGTTTTGAGTACATTTCATCGAATGTGACAGATTAATTTTTCTTCTGATTTTGCTCTATTTCTGTTATCTTAAGAAGAATGTACAGATAGATATACAACTATGTGTGAGATTTCTTCAATGTAAGACCAGAACTAAAACCGACGTAGGTATGAAAATGAAACTAGGAGTTCTGGGATGTTTTCTAGATAGCATGATTCAGGCACAGGATATTTAAACCCCACAGTTCAAGTATGATATGATGTAGTCACAGAGTTGGACTAAATAACGGGTAAACATAAACTGGGTCATTATGGATTTTTGGAATATACACAAAAATGCTGAACTGATGGGAATCTAGCATGTCAGATACTATGTGAAGGGAAAATAAAAAACTGCATGGCAGACATGAAAATGGAATTAAGTCCCCCAAGCAACATGCTCTGGGGTTTCAAACCACCACAATCTGCTCTCTTAGGTGGAGACTGAATTTGCAAACATATGGAAGAAAATTCTTCACAGGCTAGTGTGTGGCAGGAGAACTCATATTTCATGTGCTCCAATTTCTTTGGGAATAAGTATGATTTTTCTAGAATGGCTTCTGGAACTCCTAAAAAAAAAAGTTACCTGGTAGTCTCTAGCTAACAGTTAAATAATTTTCCGAGGACGGATTTGACTTAAACAGTGGTATAGTGTTGGTCTGTGCAGAAGTGGGAAAAGACAGATCAAAATAATGTGAGTTAATTTTAACACTGGGATTTAAATTTTTTCTTACAGCTTTTGAAGATTATGGTACTTCTTGAAGCCATCAGGAGGAAGCTTTCTTATTAAGTTCCACTGAAGTGACCTGAAATAAATGTAAATTGTGGTTCTTAAAATGTTTCTTTCTTTACTTTTAAACTACAACAGTATAAATAATTATAAGCTTTATTTAGTGTAGCACCAGCTTTCAGGAAACATTTTATTTCATCATATTACTCTCATATCCATAGTACCATTTGAACTAGATCTAACTGTTAGTTTTGTATTATTAAAGATATTTATCTTAAATTTAGGCTACAACATTATAATTCTAACAAAACACAAAAATAACGAAACTGGGAAAATTATTGTCAGTTACATTTTCCTTTTCTCTTTTTACTTAGCAAACACAAGAAACCATCTTGGTTTTGAAGTAACAATAAACATAGTATTTTCTGTTTAAAGCACATATAAGAACTTAAGCAATTTTTATATTCGTCAATATCTCATTGCTCACATCCCATTACATTTACTTCCTTTTAAAATTCATTATGAAGGCAACTGTCAATTGGTAAGTACAATTGAAACATCTTTATTCAATAAGTGATTTCATTTCAATTTCTAGGAAATTGTATGGAAGGATTTCCCCTTGAATCACAATTTGATATGCAGTTTGACACAAACTAGGTCCACATAATTATGATTGTACTGGAAAGGACCTAAACCTTTAAAGTTTTAAAGAAAAGCAATGTAAGGCAGTAGGAACAAAATTAAAGCAGCAGAAAATCAAACCAAACAGACCAACAACCAAACCATCGTAGCTGGAGTCCCTTGCATGAACCATACCTAATCTTTCCTTGTCAGTCTCTTTAACTGTGAAAGCATCGATTTGTACTAGATGAACTGTAATGATATGATGCAATTCTTACTGTCTTTATATAATATGATGGAGCAGATGCTCTTTGTTAGGTGAGCAATAGATTGTATTGTCTGTAGGTTGACCTCTGTGGGATAAACACTTGGAGATGCTTGATGGGCAAAAAGACTCAGGTTATGAGAGCATCATACAGTAGGCACTACCAATGTTAGTTGTTAATGTTGGTTTGGATCAGTGTTGCTTAAATTTGATAATGAAGACTTCTTAAAGCAAAATAGTTTCTCAGACTCCCCCAGGACACATTTTTGGAATCTAATTTGAGAAATGTTATTCTAGAGTCTAGGAGACCATGTAATTCTCAGTGGGGATGTTATTGCTCCAAGGTGTGAAAATCGGTTCTTAAGGATGGGGGAAAAAATCATATTTTACCTTTTTAAATGGATGAAGAACAAGTATACATAAACAGGTAAAGAGTATATGTATAATATTAAAATTTCACAAGAGAGGACAAATAGAAAAAAATGTCTAAAAGGGCTTGGGGGGCAGTAGTGAAAAGAAAAAGGAAAACTTAAGAAACACTCTTCTGGACTACACATAACAGTCACTTAGTGGTTTTTTAATAAATGAATGCCAAAGGCTGATTAACTACAAACTCTCTCGAAATCATTCTTAGTTGCCGGGCTACCATTAAACGTTCTTTTATTCCTTATGTTAGGGAATTGAGAATTCTTCTTTTGCAAATCCTTCTCACTTGGCTTGGATCTTCAATTCTGCTTTATGTCCTGTATTACATGTTTGTGTTGTATAAAAACAAACAGTTGAATATTTGAGTTTGATTTAAAAATATTGATGAAAGCTTAGTTTGCTTTCGAAAATGTGTTCATTCAGGCATTCGTTCATTGTCTCAACATACGTTGAATACCTTCCATTTGCACTTTGGAAAAAAAGGATGTCACTGCTTTTAAGAAGCTGATACTCTACTTGGGTGACAAAGAACATATTTTGTCTATAAATAAGAGAGTTTTCTTTGGATGATAACTTTGGTTGTATAGCCCAGGGCTAAAAAGGCCATCATCTTGCTTTATTTTTTATTTATTTTCTTGTGACTTCATTTCAAAAACAGTGTTCAGAGCTTATTATACTCTGTTAGGAACTTCAGAGGATATATAGAAAAGCTAAGTTGTAGGCCCCCATTGAGCCTCTGGCACTTCCTTCTTTCTGGTAGAGAAGATTAGGACCCCAATCAGTATAGTGCAAGGAAGAATGTTTGATGTGCTTCAAAGAGACACGAGTGAGGTTCTATGAGAGAATCCAAGAGGAAAAGGCTAATTGCACCTGAGAGGAAAGATTACACTGGAGGGAAGGAAGGCTCATTTAAGGATTCCTAAATAATGCTTCTCAGAAAGTTGGTTTTTTATTGATAGTGCTTAGGATTTATAGGCTACTTCTTTCTAAATGATATCAAATATTTTAACAAATAGCATTCTCCATATTTTCATAATACCCTGTTGAAAGGTAGATGATGTTATTCTCACTGAATAGGACAAAAATAGGATAAAAAACTTTTTAATATGATACATTTTTGTATTTTAAAATGTAATATTCCAAGTCTGACTCTTTACAGAGGTGTGTGTGTGTGTGTGTGTGTGTGTGTGTGTGTATGTGTGTGAAAGAGAGAAACTACCTAGTTTAATTATTATTGTTAAAGCTAGCTATAGTTTTGATAAAGTTCTTACAATTAGATTATGTAGTTTAGTGATTAAATTCCAGGATCTTGTAGTCAGCCCCCACACAGTTAAAACTAATGCTTAGGAAGCCAGAACAAGGCATAAATAATCATATTTAACTGTTTGTCTCTTTTGTTCAATTGCATTTATGTGAAAGGTCTTAAAAATCCCCATTTCAATAAATATTACTTGGATTATTGGTTTATTTGATACTTATATATGATTTAGTCTCTTTCCGATATTTCCCTATGAGAGTTCCAATTCAAAATATGGAATGGGCTCTGTAATAAAATTTGATATTTACTCTTTTAAGGTATTTGCTGTAAAGCCTACAGTTCCTTTTCTCTGTGGAACTGAACGAAGACTGGGGCGAGGTGTGATGCTGAGTCAGAGTTCTGCAGAGTAAAGTAGAAATGGGCGGCCTGAATCAAGCTGCTCAACCCAAAGCATAAGAAATTGCTATTTTTTAACAAAAAATAAAGTGTTACAGACATAGACTCCTGAACTTTATTTCTACATCTCCAAATGCCTATTGAGGATTTCTATTAACTGACCTATTAACCGCAAGTTGGAAAAGGCATCGAAGATTGGCGTCCTAATCTTTCCCACTTAATGTCACCAAGCCTCCCCATCCTCCCACCACTCTATTACTCAGGATGGAAAGCCTGAAGTCATCTTGGACACTTCCTTCTCCCTTACTTTCCTGTAGCCCATCTTCAGGAGGAGCTGTCTCATCCCAGTTTTTTTCTCTATACCAAGGATTGAAAGCTGGTGGCCCACAGGACTGGACATACCTCTTAATGAATGTATGTACCAATGGCTGTATGAATGGCTGTTTGAATGTATGTCTGAATATACTGAGTCAGTACATTTTAATTTGAATCAGAATGCCTCTAGGTATTCTTTAAAGGCCTGTGCTGGCTGGTTAGTCATTTCCTATCTTTTTTCCATTCCTCCAGTTCTCTCCTTCTCTTCCTTTCTTATGCAAAGATTAGTTAATTTGTAGAAGAACAGATTCAATTCTCAGTTGTAGGTAAGGGAAAAATGAGACTGGCCGCCTCAGGGTATCCTTTGACTGACTTTCTTGTAATTTGATATAAATAGTGGGGGTGATAAATGTTTCTTTTTGAAAATAGAATGAAACATCTCAATTTTTATACCAAGCAGGTCCAGTCATGATTTATATCATGGAAACTCTCCACAGAACCTCAGATTATTATTTTATTCTAGTAAATATTATTATTGTTTTCTATTAAGACTAATTACTATGAAAAAGAACTATGGTGACTTGAGTTTAGGCAAGAACGCTAGCCTTAGTTGGGGTGGGATTGTCAGCTCCTTTGGAAAGCAAGTCTTTGTGATTCAACCTGCTCCATGTTCTTAGCTCTTATCAATTTGGATAAATTCTTCGGGTCACCATCGATTGAGTAAACCCTCCCAGATTTTGTTAATTTAACGGCACCCCTGCCAACAGGAATTCTAAGCTCTAGCTCTCTCTGCCTCTTATATGTCAAGAATATGAGTTGCCATGTTATGTGGTTCGGGTTGGCAAAGGCAGGACTTGCCCATATTTGTAAACTTAAGAATTACTCCTATTTTGTCTTCATGTACTCATAAGTCAGAGCCATATGGCACTGAAACATCTGGATGAAACAAAAAACTCAGCAAAAACATTGGATTAAAATATCTATCCTCCACTGATTTCTTTTGAAAAGTTTCAGCCAAATGTGTGTGACTGGGTTGCTAAAGTTTGCTGAATTCAAATTAGTACTGGATCAACCAACCACTTATTATGAGGATAATTTTCTTTTACATACTTAAGTTTGAGTTATTCGAGTGGGGGGGGAACATCAACATCTCTGAGTCAAATGTGATTCAGAAGAGTTAGATTTTAAATGTGAAGTTCTGGGAATATTTTGTCCAAGTTATTTCACTTGTTTTCTTTTTTAATTGATAGATAAAAGTGTTTCCAACAAAGTCTAAAAGATCTCTTTCAATAAATGTAAGTTCTTGTAATAAGAAAACTCTATATAATGGTTTAACTGGCAGGCTTTTTTCTTTAGTAGCACACAAATGATGACACCTTTTGTTTAGATAAAACATGACGATACTAAATACTAAATGGGATTATTATGAGAGCCTAAATAAGGTAATATATCTAAATACTCCATAAGATTATGAGAGACTAAATAAATTAATATAGAGAATAATTAAGAGCGGGGCCTCGCATTTAATAAATGTAAAATAAACAGCAGCAATCATTATAATTGACCGAGAACAATGACATCACTTTTGAATCAAAATGCATTAATAATGACAAGGCCTTAATTATGATACAATTTTACAGGTGCTATTCTTGCTGTCAGGATGAAGCCATTCTTTTCTACTTACATTATAGTCACATTTGAAGAAACTGATGGAACAGCTCGTAAATTGGTCTCATCACAGTCAACCTCTAAACCTCGGCAAAGACATTGCATGGGCACAGAACCGACCACTGAATAAGAAGGAAGTTGTAAGGAATGGGGATAATGAGGGACCAGGAAGAGGAGGGTAATGAAAAGAAAGAAATGAAAAGCTATGAGAAAATTATTTAGTACAAAAGTATGTTTTACCTGAGCAATATGGGCAATGCTTTAAATTAAGGTTACAAAATTTGCTTTTAATATATTGTTAAAATGATGCTACAACATTAAGATAAAACAGACACATTTACCAGCCCATGCATATCTGTAAATAGCAGACTGCTCTTTTCCATTTGTTGCAAAATGAATGATGTCATCCGCTTTTACTCACCCAAGGAAAGTAGTTATGTCCAGGGGTGACATGATAGTGTGTGATGGGCTTTAATGTCCATATTCAAGCTAAGACTAATGTATTAATAGCATAATCAAACCTCTATTGGAAGACTAAGTCATTTTTAACTAGTGAGAAAGAGAACTAAACATGAACTATAGTGTTGGTAGAATTTTTTTTTCCCTGAAAAATTCAGGAGTTCTTTAAAGTTTTTTTTTTTTTTTTTAATGATCTTCTTTTGGCTTATGTAGGGATGTAAGGATGTCTAAAACATCATTTATGGGAGTGAACTTTTTTTATGCATAGCTAACAATTCTATTCTCATTGCTAATGTTGGGGAAAGGGAGAATTGGATGTATGCCTGTGGCCATCTTGTGGGGCTTTCATCATAGTCTTAGAGATGTGATCCCATAGTTCTAAAGTCTACTAGAGACTTGCAGTGATGTGCTCATATAGCTCAATAGTAGAATAAGATTGTTATTCAGCATAATAGAGTGTGATTTCTGCCTCTGTGGGGAATGGTTGATGAACAAACAAGAGCTATGAAAAGTGCTTTCCCTCTACATTGACTTTGAAACCCTAACCTGAATAGCTGAGGGTACAGACTAATGTCTACGGGGGACTGGCAAAACAGGTGTCAGCCTTATCCAGATGTCCCAGTGGACCAGCTTCTCCTGTTGCCATATTCGGATAGAAACATGTGTAGCCAAGTCAACCAATTTTCTCAAAGAAGCCAGAAATACAATGTTGTGTCAATAATTACCTGTTTAAGAAATGAGAATTGCCAACTCAAAATATTTTAAAACATCACAGAACAAACAAAACTTTCTATGAGAATTTTCTGCTTTCAGGCTTCCAGTTTTTGATCTTTACAGTAAAGCTTCCAGATAATAGAAAAGCATCTTAATGGCAAAGTAGAGATTTCTATGACAAAGCTGGTGGATGATTGTTAATGAGCACAGTTGGCGAGTAAATGGGAGACTTTGAGCTAGTAAATATCCCTTTGCTCAGCCATGGGGTGACAGGTGTTCTTCCTCTCCTCCCAAATAACCCTCCCGACTATTTTTCAGGGTTATAAGAGATCAAAATCATAACTTAGGTTTTGTGTTTTTGTAAACAGAGTCTCTGCCAAGAACTTTTAAACAGTTTTATGGTTGTAAGTAACCATTTTGGCTATGGATCTCTGATGCTGAAAACTAATTCTGTCTCCAAGTTATAAGCCATGTCTAACACGAATGTTGTAGGGAAGGAAGGGTGTGGATTGGGAGAGAGGATGAAGATTTTGAGAGTGAGACTAGGAAGGTAAAAATGGAGAGAGTGAAATTAGCATTACTTCCAGCGTGTTTTTTCTGTTTATATCGATGGAGTTAAGATAATTCATATATGTTGATTACAGGGTTACCTGTAATAAGGAAAAATTAAAAAATAATACCTAAATATCCAACATCAAAAGAATAATCAAGCACAAAATTTCACTTAAAAATATAGTATATGGTGTATTAAAAAAGAGCTTGTAACAGCATGGATACCTGATTATGCTAAAATGCTAAGTGAAAATATGATAAACATGGTTTGTACAGGAAACTTCAACAATGTTAAAATAAAAAAGATAAATAATGCACCAGCAAGTTAATGCTGATAGCCTCTGAGTGGTGAAATTATGGTTGAGTAAATAAACAACTCTTTCTAAATCTTTGTATTTTCCTTATCTCTCAAATTTAAATTTTAATAATACATTGGTTAATGAGAGATATATTTTCCATGATATTATTCTTGAGAGGTGACTCCATAAAAGTCAATTCCTCACATTCTTTCACCCAGCCAAAAATTATTATAAGCCATTCTCAGTATAATTTCCAATAAATCCTTATAATAATCATTTGAATAAAGTAGTGCAAAGGAACTTTAAGTTTCACCCCCAAATTTTACACTACACTTTCTATTCTGTTTTATACTGCTTTTATGTTTGAAAAAGAGATTTAATTATTTATTACCACCCTTTCCTGAACTGTTTTTAAAGAACTCTAATTGAAAATTATATATTTGTTTTTTACTAAAAACTGATAAATTTTTTTTTTGATATATCGTTTACTGTGTAGCTCCATTCTTCCTATGTAGTTATACTTCAGGACACATTTCTCCCAGAGTTCAGGATTAAGCAAAAAGTTATCTCTCTTGCTGACTTGATCTGTTTTATCCCTCATTTGTTTGTCTTTGCTTTACAAGCCAGGCTATAAAAGTTATGTAACCTATTATTTCCCTTCTTTAGCCTGATGACTACAAAATTCAGAACTAAGCTTTGGACACAGATATTGAACTTTTCTCAGTGAAGATTTCCTTATATAATTTTTCTTTTCATTTCCGTTCCCATTCACTGTTGAATTTTTGACTTATATGTTATATTAATGGCTTAAGTATATTAGTAGCCAGATTTTTATTTTAAACTGCATAAAATCCATTTGGGAATAAGGAGATATAAAAAGATTCAATTAAAATTTAAGAAATGAAAAGGCAATACAATAAAACAAGAAAAATTAAAAACTATGTTTTGAGATAACATGGCATAATCCATTAATTTTTTTGCATTTTATTAGCAGGTAAATTATACCTGTCACCTTTTTTCTTTCCTGAAAGACTTTAGGGATCAAGTAATTTGGTAATTAGGGGTCAAATTATTTGGTCTCTGTGAGAAAATATGAGGCTGAGACAGACTGTTGAGTAGCCTGTGCATTTACAGGATGGATGTATGCTTCCTTAAATTGGGGACTGTTAGTAGTTTTTTATTAATTTCATTTGAATACTAAAGACAAAAAATATTAAACCTTTTTAAAAAAGCTGGACTTTACAATCTGTGATAGAACATAAAGGAAAAAATTATAGTAAAGGATTTCTCCCCCCCCCCCACTATTTAACCAAGGTTTTGTAAAGCTAGGACTTTAAAATTATACCTCCAAGGGCACAAATTTACATTTGCATAATTATTAGAATAAACAAAATTTATTTAGAAGGAGTTGTTTACAAGATCTTCCTGTTCTAAAGTATCACAGTCAGTCCTGAGGTTATACCCTCCCACCGCCCTCCAGTGTTTTTGGAAATTTTCAGTATGTGACTAAGCATAACAGGTTATAATTAATGAGAAATTTTGTAGTTCTAAAGTAGTTTAGACCTCAGAAGCTTTTTCACTTGCAAACATTAAAATGCAAACAGCTTCTCTACTCTTCTGTTTCTACAATTTCCTTTGTATCAGAGTCTATAATGATTGTGTAAAAGGGACATAAAGTAGCAATCCTGACTGAAGGATATTAATTTTGTTCACAACAATATCTGGCATGATATATTGCTTTTTTAAAGATCCTTGAGTTGCTTTTAAATAAAATCCCCGAATTAAGGCTGCATATCTAATAGAGTTTGCAGTTAGAAGACTATAGCTAACCTTTTTAAGCAAGTATGTTGGATCCAACTTTAAAAAGCATGGTATCTTTTTATGAACTCATGGAAAAGGAGACTCAATCTTTTTGATTACTTACAGCATTCAGATGCTTGTGTCTCAAAGGGGTATGGGGAAGTCATTCTGTAGTAATTGGCAAAATAATTGTCAAATTGCAAAGGCCATCCACTGTTGTCTCCTAAAATAAAAATCAGAGAGCAGAAAAGTTTAAGAAAACAGAAATATTCTGGTATGTTAGGAAAAATAGTTTCTTTAAAAGAATGAAGAGATTCTCAGACTTAGTAAGATAAGCATCATCTGGGAACTTGTCAACAAATGCAAATTTCTAGCTCCCTCACCTAGAAGTCCTAATTTTATAGATCCAAGATGGTCCCCAAGTCTCCACTATGGGCACTGTAGGTGAGTCTTCAGCAAGTAGTGTTTGAACCACATTTAAAGAAATAGCACTTTCTTAAGTATTGAAATACAGCACATTGTTCCTAGGATATTAATTACAATTCCCTCATTTAAACTGATGTTGGAGGTATGTTGACATGGATAGATATGTTAAAGATAGATTGTTAAAGAAAAGAAGAAAAAAAAATAACATGCTCAGCATGATTTGATTCTATTTTTTTTTTTTTTTTAAAGGGCACTATGGTGTCACAGATGGTTTTACGAATTCTCCTCTTTGGAGGAGGAACAAGATGGCGGAGTAGTAGGAGAACTAAATATCACCATGAGTTCAGCTGGATAGTTATCAAACCATTCTGATCACCTACAAACTAAGTAAGAGATCAAAGAGAAGAGCAGCAATTCTAGGAACAGAGAAGGGACCACTTTCTGGAAGGTAGGACGTGTGGAGAAATAAATCAGAGGTGATATAGGGGAAGATAGACTGTGGGGGGAGGGGCTGGCTCCTGGCAAGCAGTAGAGCAGTGGAGCACAAAATTGGAACTTTTAGAAATCTGCTCCATTGAGGGATGTCACTCCAGAAGCTGAGTGGGGGTGGCAAGTGTGTGGAGCCCTCGTAGGGGCAGTGTGGTCTCAGGACCTGTGAGGTCACAAAAAGACCAGGGGTGTCTGAGTGTGGCAAAGCTCCCAGGTATTGGAGCAGGGAAGCTGGCTATAGAGACAGAGCTGAGGAGTGGGCTCTCAGCTTGAGGTTACCTTAAACCACGATCTGAGCACAGTGGGGCCACTGGTCTTTGAGCAGGAACTCCACAAGTGGCAGATCTGGGGAGACCCACTCATTCCTCCTCTGGGAGGAGGAGCATGGGAGTGTGCTGCCAGAATCGGCTGGGTTTGGAGACTCAAAACGGGGCTGTGTGCCAGAGATAGAAATAATCTGTCACAGGCTAGGTGAGCACAGAGTGTGGCCAGAGACCAGGGAGATGACCAGGGAGACAGGAGTGATTGACACCTTTTCTCTGAGGGCACACTGAGGAGTGGGGCACTGAGCTCTCAGCTCCTCCAGGCCAGAGATTGGGAGGCCGCCATTTTCATTCTACTCCTCCAAAGCTATATGTATGGAAACTGTTCAGGGAACAAAAGCTCCCAAGAGCAAACCTGAGCAGATTACTTAGCTTGGCCCCTGGCAAGGGCAATGCAATTTTGCCACAGGCAAAGATATTTGAGAATCACTGTAATGGGCTCCTCCCCCAGAAGATCATCAAGAACATCCAGCCAAGACCAAGTTTACTGGTCAATGAGAACTGCAAAACTTCAGAGCCACGGGAATACAGCGCATAGGATTCGTGTTTTTTTCCCCATGATTCATTAGTCTTTCAAAGTTAAATTTTTAAAATTTTCTTTATTTTTTTCCTATTCTATTTTTTAAAAAATTTTCCTCTTTTCCGTTTTAATGTTTTTAAACTATTTTATCTTATCAATACCTTTTAAAAAATCTTTTATAAAAGAAAATTAAAAAAAATAAAAGGTCAACTTCTAATATTAAAAAATAAAATGAAATAAAAGTTAAAAATAATCTTTTTAAATTTTCATTGTTATAGTCATATTATATCACTTCATTGTATTTAACCTTATTTTTTGTATACATACAGGTTTTTCTTTCTTTAAAATTTTGGGATACAGTTTCTTCTAACAGATCAAAATATACCCTAAATCTAGCACATGGGTTTGTTCTAGTCTCCAGCTTGATCGCATTCTTCAATCATTTTTTTTTTTTTTACTTTTTTCAACCAGCTTCTTATCAATTTCTGTTTTAGAATCTTTTTTAATTTTCATCTTTACAGTCCTATTCCATCCTTTCATCATGTTTATTCTTATTTTTGTGTTTTGTATATATATAAATTTTTCTTTCTTTAAAATTTTAGGAGGCAGTTTCTTTTTAACAGACCAAAATACATCCAAAATCAAGTGTGTGGCCCTGTTCTATTTATGAGTCTAATATATATATGTATATATATATATTTTTAATATGTGTAAACATTTTAATATGTTTAATATGTGTGTGTGTATTTTTTTTTCCTCTTTCTTCTCCCCCAGTTTTGGGTCTCTTCCAATTGGTTAGTGTATATTTTTCTGGGGTTTTCTCTCACTCATCTATTTTTATCTGGATAAAATGACAGGGCAGAAAAACTCACCTCAAAAAAAAAAAAAAGAAAAAGAAAAAGTGGCAGTACCGACAGCTAGAGACCTAATCAATACAGACATTAGTAAGATGTCTGAACTAGAGTTCAGAATGATGATTATCAAGGTGCTAGTTGGGCTCAAAAAAGCATGGAAGATACCAGAGAATCCCTTTCTGGAGAATAAAATCCCTTTCTGGAGAAATAAGAAAACTAAAATCTAACCAAGTTCAAATCAAGAAAGCTACTAATGAGGTGCAATAAAAAAAATGGAGGCTCTTACTGATAGCCTAAAATGTGGAAGAGAGAATTACTGATATGAAGACCAAATGATAGAGAATAAACAAGCTGAGAAAAAGAGAGATAAACAACTACTGGACCATGAGGGGAGAATTCGAGAGATAAGTGATACTATAAGACAAAACAATATTAGAATAATTGGGATCCCAGAAGAAGAAGAAAGAGAGAGAGAGTGGGTCAGAATGCATATTGGAGCAAATTATGGCAGGGAATTTCCCTAATTTGGTAAAGGGAACAAGCATCAGAGACAGAGGCACAGAGAACCCTCCCTAAAAATAGGTCAACACCCCATCAGCTAATAGTAAAACTTACAAGTCTCAGTGACAAAGAGAAAATCCTGAAAGCAGCTCGGGACAACAGGTTTATAACATACAATGGTAGAAATATTAGATTGGCAGCATACCTATCCACAGAGACTTGGAAGGCCAGAAAGGACTGGCATGATACATCTAGAGCACTAAATGAGAAAAAGATGCAGCCAAAAATATTATATCTAGCTAGGTTGTCATTGAAAGTAGAAGGAGAGATAAAAAAAAACTTCCAGGACAGACAAAAGCTAAAGGACTTTGCAAACACCAAACTAGCCCTACAGGAAATATTGAAAAGGGTCCTCTAAGCAAAGAGAGAGCCTAAAAGTAACAGACCAGAAAGGAACAGAGACAATATACAGTAACAGTCACCTTACAGGCAATCCAATGGCACTAAATTCATATATTTCAATAGTTACCTTGAATGAAAATGGGCTAAATGCCCCAATCAAAAGACACAGGGCATCAGAATGGATAAAAAAATAAAACCCATCAATATGCTGTCCTCAGGAAACTGATTTTAGACCCAAAGACACCTCCAGATTTAAAGTGAGGGGGTGGCAAACAATTTACTATGCTAATGGACATCAAAAGAAAGCTAGGGTGGCAATCTTTATATCAGATAAAGTAGATTTTGGCCAAAGACTGTGATAAAAGATGAAGAAGGACACTATATCATACTTAAAGGGTCTGTCCAACAAGAAAATCTAACAATATTAAATATCTATGCCCCTAACATGGGAGCAGCCAATTATATAAACCAATTATTAAGAAAATCAAAGAAACACATTGACAATAATCCAATAATAGTAGAGGACTTTAACACCTCCTTCACTGAAACGGACAGGTCATCTAAGTAAAAGATCAACAAGGAAATAAAAGCTTTAAATGACACACTGGACCAGATGGACATCACAGATATTTTCAGAACATTCCATCCCAAAGCAATAGAATACACATTCTTTTCTAGTGCACATGGAACATTCTCCAGGATATATCACATCCTGGGTAACAAATCAGGTCTCAACTGGTACCAAAAGATTAGGATCATTCCCTGCATATTTTCAGACCACAATGCTTTGAAACTAGAACTCAACCACAAGAGGGAAGTTGGAAAGAACTCAAATACATGGAGGTAAAGAGCATCCTACTAAAGAATGAATGGGTCAACCAGGAAATTAAAGAAGAATTTAAAAAATTCATGAAAACAAATGAAAACGTAACTGCTCAAAATCTGTGGGACACAGCAAAGGCAGTCCTGAGAGGTAAGTATATACCAATATAAGCCTTTCTCAAGAAACAAGAGAGGTCTCAAGTACACGAACTAACCCTACACCTAAAGGAGCTGGAGAAAGAACAGCAAAGAAAGCCTAAACCCAGAAGAAGAGAAAGAATAAAGATTAAAGCAGAAATGAATGAAATAGAAACAAAAAGAACAATAGAACAAATCAGTGAAACTAGTACTGGTTCTTTGAAAGAATTCATAAGATTGATGAAACCCCTGACTAGACTTACGAAAAAGAAAAGAGAAAGGACCCAAATTTATAAAATCATGAATGAAAGAGGAGAGATCACAACCAACACAAAAGAAATACAAACAATTATAAGAACATATGAGCAACTATACACCAGCAAATTAGACAATCTGGAAGAAATGGATGCATTCCTAAAGACATATAAACTACCAAAACTGAACCAAGAAGGAAGAGAAAACCTGAACAGACCCATAACCAGTAAGGCGATTGAAGCAGTCATCAAAAATCTCCCAACAAACAAGATTGTTTCCAATCTTCCAATTGAAGCCAGATTGCTTCCCAGGGGAATTCTCCCAAACATTTAAAGAAGAATTAATACTTATTCTCCTGAAACTGTTCCAAAAAATAGAAATGGAAGGAAAACTTCCAAACTCATTTTATGAGGCCAGCATTACCTTGATCCCAAAACCAGACGAAGACACCATCAAAAAGAAGAATTACAGATGAATATCCTTGATGAACACCAATGCAAAAATTCTCACCAAAATACTAGACAATAGGATCCAACAGTACATTAAAAAGATTATTCACCATGACCAAGTGGGATTCATTCCTGGGCTGCAAGGTTGGTTTGACATCCATAAATTAATCAATGTGATACAATACATCAATAAAAGAAAGAACAAGAACCATATAATACTCTCAATAGATGCAGAAAAAGCACTTGACAAAGTACAGCATCCTTTCTTTTTTTTTTTTTTTTTTAAAGATTTCTTTTTTTTTTTTTTTTTTTTTTAAAGATTTTATTTATTTGACAGAGAGAAACACAGCGAGAGAGGGAACACAAGCAGAGGGAATGGTAGCGGGAGAAGCAGGCTTCCTGCAGAGCAGAGAGCCCGATGCGGGGCTCGATCCCAGGTCCCTGGGATCTGACCTGGGCCGAAGGCAGACGCTTAACGACTGAGCCACC
>CM053604.1:114028212-114052769 GCA_028646535.1 Procyon lotor | reverse complement strand
CATCCTTTCTTGATGAAAACTCTTCAAAGTGTGGGGATAGAGGTACATACCTTAATATAATCAAAACCATCTATGAAAAACCCATAGCAAATATCATTCTCAATGGGGAAAAACTAAGAGCTTTTCCTCTAAGGTCAGAAACATGACAGGGCTGTCCACTCTCACAATTGCTATAGTAGTAGATGTTCTAGCCTCAGCAATCAGACAACAAAAAGAAATAAAAGGCATCTGAATCAGCAAAAAAGAAGTCAAACTCTCACTCTTTGCAGATGATATGATAGTTTATGTGGAAAACCCAAAAGACTCCACTCCAAAACTGCTAGAACTCATACAGGAATTCGGTAAATTGTCAGGAAATAAAAATCAATGCACAGAAATCAGCTCCATGTCTATACACCAACAGCAAGACAAAAGAAAGAAAAATTAAGGAGTTGGTCCCATTTACAATTGTACCCCAACCCATAAGATACCTAGGAATAAACCTAACCAAAGAGGCAAAGAATCTGCCCTCAAAAAACTATAAAGTGCTCATGAAAGAAATTGAGGAGGACACAAAGAAATGGATAAACGTTCCATGCTCATGGATTGGAAGAACAAATATTGTGAAAATGTCTATGCTACCTAAGGCAATCTATACATTTAAAGCACTCCTTATCAAAATACCATCAATTTATTTCAAAGAAATGGAACAAATAATCCTAAAATTTATATGGAACCAGAAAAGACTCTGAATAGCCAGAGGAATGTTGAAAAAGAAAACCAAAGCTGGCAGCATCCCAATTCCAGACATAAGCTCTATTGCCAAGCTGTAATCATCAAGACTGTATGATGCTGGCACCAAAACAGACACATAGATCAATGGAACAGTATAGAGAGCCCAGAAATGGACCTTCAACTCTATGGCCAACTAATCTTTAACAAAGCAGGAAAAAATATCGATTGGGAAAAAGACAGTCTCTTCAACAAATGGCGTTGGGAAAATTGGACAGCTATATGTAGAAGAATGAAACTGGACCATTTCCTTACACCACACACAAAAATAGACTCCAAATGGATGAAAGACCTCAATGTGAGACAAGAATCCATCAAAATCCCTGAGGAGAACACAGGTAGCAACCTCTTCGACTTCAGTCACAGCAACTTCTTCCTAGAAATATCACCAAAGGCAAGGGAAGCAAGGGCAAAAATGAACAATTGGCACTTCATCAAGATCAAAAGCTTTTGCTCATCAAAGGAAACAGTCAACAAAACCAAAAGACAACTGACAGAATGGGAGAAGATATTTGCATATCAGATAAAGGGCTAGTATCCAAAATCCATAAAGAACTTATCAAAGTCAACCCCAAAGAACAAATAATCCAATCAAGAAATGGGCAGAAGACATGAACAGACATATCTGCAAAGAAGATATCCATATGCCCAATGGACACATGAAAACGTACTCAACATCACTCGGTATCAGGGAAATAAAAATTTAAACCACAGTGAGATACCAACTCACACCAGTCAGAATGGCTAAAATTAACAAGTCAGGAAATGACAGATGTTGGCGAGGATGCAGAGAAAGGGGAAACCCTTCTACACTGTTGGTGGAAATGCAAGCTGGTGTAGCCATTCTGGAAAACAGTATGGAAGTTCCACAAAAAGTTGAAAATAGAGCTACCCTACGACCCAGCCATCACATTATGGGGTATTTACCCTAAAGATACAAATGTAGTGATCCGAAGGGGCATGTGCACCCGAATGTTTGTAGTAGCAATATCCACAATGACCAAACTATAGAAAGAACCTAGATGTCCATCAACAGATGAATAGATAAAGAAGATGTGGTATAAATATTCAATGGAATACTATGCAGCCATCAATAAAAATGAAATCTTGTCATTTGCAACGACATAGATGGAACTGGAGGACATTATGCTAAGTGAAATAAGTCAATCAGACAAAGACAATTTTCATATGATGTCTCTGATATGAGGAATTTGAGAGGCAGGGCTGGGGGTCATGGGAAGTAGGGAGGAAAAATATGAAACAAGATGGGACCGGGAAGGGAGACAAATCATAAGCCACTCTTAATCTCAGGAAACAAACTGAGGATTGCTGGGGGGTGGGGGATGGAAGGGATAGGGTGGCTGGGTTATGGACACTGTGGAGGGTGTTTGCTAGGGTGAGTGCTGTGAATTGTGTAAGACTGATGATTCACAGACCTGTACCCCTGAAGCAAATAATACATTATAGGTTAATAAAAATAAATAGAAAGAAAGAAAGAAAGAAAGAAAGAAAGAAAGAAAGAAAGAAAGAAAGAAAGAAAGAAAGAAAGAAAAGAAAAGAAAAGAAAAGAAAGAAAGAATTCTCCTTTGAATGTTTATGTATTTTCTCATCTAAATTTTCCGATTTTGATATTAACTCCTATATTATTTAAAAACCCCCCAAATAGTAAAATTCTTTCATTAGGGAGAAAAAAATAATTTTTTCACAGAATTCCTTATGACATTTTAGTTATTTTATACATAAGAGACAATGAAGCCAATCATGTGATAAAATGGACTATGAATGGGGGATAGGCATAACTTCTACAGAGATCTTTGCAGATGGTACAAGCCTTCACCCTACTTGGAGAGTTCGAATGTGATCCTTTCCAGAGGTTCTAAAATTTTTTGGAATGTTGCCCGGACTCTTTAAGGATACATAAACATATGAGCCAATGATGAAAACTATAAAGTTTATCCTGTTTTTATAAACAAGTGTTAAATCTAGCATTGATTTTTTTTTAAGATTTCACTTATTTATTTGAGAGAGAGACAGAGATAGTGACAGAGGTAGAGCAGGAGTAGGGAGGAGAGGGAGAAGAAGGCTTCCTGCTGAGCAAAGAGCCTGACTCTGGGCTTGATCCCAAGACCCTGGGATCATGACCTGAGCTGAAGGCAGACACTTAACTGACTGAGCCACCCAGGTGCCCCAAATCTAGTATTGATTTTATAAATTATTTCTCCCATAGATGTGTAATTCAAATCTGAGACTTGAATACAGATATTACAACTTTGTACAGTTGCATGAATTTGATGACATGGTCTTGAGTATATCCATGGTTCCAGCTCTGATCAGAGGACTTCCAGATTATAGCTCCAGCCTGCACTTTTCCTACTGGATAATGCGCACTTGGTTTACTATGGGCATCTCAACTTCAACATTTCTAAAATGCAACTCATTATATTTTTTCATATAATCTTGTTACTCCTCCTAAATTCTCTGGATTGATGAATGGTCTCCACAATCTATCAAACTGCCCAAAACTGAAAGGTTAAATTTCTGGGAATATGCTTATGATGAAATATAATTCGTACAATTTCCCCCCATTCTCCAGGTTATTTTCTTATTTTTCCACACTCATTAGCTCCTCCATGAAGACCATCTTTGGAAAAGGAAAGGCATAGTACCATAAATGCTATTTATACTTGTAAAACTGGACTTCCTTTTATAAAGAAATCCCACAAAAAGTGAAAAATTGGAGAGATTACTTAAACATTGTATTTAAAATATTCTCCTTCCTTTAGCATGCTTCATTAGTTGTAAAACTCTTTTTTCTATCACAGAAGAGTTCAAAACAAAGGTAGCAAAGTAATAGAATGAGATCTCAATTCAGAGGAAGATAAGTGATGGCCCTTAAGTTTACCAACCACGGACTTCAACATGAGACCCCAGCTGAGTATCAGTAACTTGTGGCCAGGAACAACATCCTAGAAACAGCAAATACCAGCCATCAAATACCAGTTCAAGGAACCTCTCTAGCCTCTGACATCATGAGGATGACATTTCAGGCAGAGAAACAGGAAGAAGGGAGGAAATTGGAAAGACAGCTTGTACAGCCAAATGGAGACTACAAGTTATTAAGACCATGGTGGATTTTGCTCATCCTCTTTCTATAGTGGGTTTAGAATGCTTTCGTGTTCTTTAGAAGTTGGTAACTCAAATCTATGTTTTCCAGACCTCGAGCAGCCAGGATTCTTGTTATAGACAAGTTACTACCATTTGGATGCACACAAGTGAGACTGGAAGTTTGTAGAAACCAGAGTTGGGGCAGTTACTACAGCCTGCCTTGGGGTTCAGATTCACAGGGAAGGAGATGATTAGCAGTACTAGTGACACACTAGTGACTAGTGGGAACAGCAGCAGATGCTTCTTGATCTTGAGCTTGCAATGATGATTTGTTCCCCATTCCTGACTCCTGCTTCTATAGCCTTTACAGTGACTTTATGAACACCTTCTTTCTTGTATGAAATCTCTTTTTTCTTTAAATCTCTTTTTTCTTAAGGGCTCCCCACTGCAAACCCCAATCTAGAGTGGTTTCTGTTTCCTTCTCCCAGAGGATACAGACTCTCAAGGATGGAAACATTGGATTGATGATCTGACCTGGTTGGTTTTGAAGATAATGGCAATACTGTTTCTATCAGAAAATAGAACTCTCAAAGGTTTTGGCACACTGTGACAAAAAAAATTACTTAAATGATCACTTACTGCTTCTTTAGGACATGCTTCTTTGAAGGCTACACTCTGGTAAAGTAGTGGTTATGATATATCATTAAAGTGAAAATGAGGAATTTCAAGAGTTGTGGAATAAGATAGCTATGGAGCTGTCCTGGAGAGATTAACACAAGGAAATGATAAACCCAGGGTTTAACATTATTGGTTTGAAAAAGTTCAGAGAACTGGGAGCTTCCATGATCACTCTAAGATAATCTTTTATCTCTTGTGATCTAAGAGTTGATGTAACCTCAAATTGGATAGACTCTGATCCAGTGGGTTACCAAGGTTACAGTAGGGTCCAATTCATGTGTTATTATCTCATTTAAGTGAACATTAGGACACTGATTTGGAAGGAGAGAGACCCTGTGAACCGATATGGGACATTTAAATGTGTTGAGTTGAATTTGAATACTCTAAATCCTAAGCCCATGCAACCTCTCCTGTCAGCATAAGCAGCTCCCAACCCTTCTCATGAGGTTGGCTGTAGTTTGTTGGAGACATGCTAGCTACTTTACTTGAGGTAAATAACTTGTGACGTCTCTCCAGGTCCCACACTTTGAGCATTCTTCTTTGACTCCCAGTCTATTAGAGGCACACCCCAGAAGCCAAGCACAAGTTGGATTTAGAAAATGAAGACTGGCATACCAAAAGATTTTGCTCTTTTAGATAGGCAGAACCCAAGGAAATTGTGTGGGAACAATCTCTGAGCATGCAAGACCAAGAGGAGGGTTATAAGTTTGATTGGGCAAAGCTCATTAATATGGGTTTCTGGATTCAGTGTGCTAGTTCAAGCAGTACTTTGCCGGATTGTTGACTGACTCCAGACTCAATGTTGCCTTAGGCTAAATAAAGTTGAGAGGGTATTGACTCACCAGAGGGATGAGGGACACAGCTATTATAGAGCTGCAATGGACCTGTAGTCACCAGAGTCACCAGAGGGATGAGGGACACAGCTATTATAGAGCTGCAATGGACCTGTAGTGGATACTGTAGATTGACTTGCTCAACCTCCATTCAATTCCCCCTTCATTGGTGTGTCCCTGGAAAGCAGAGACTGAAAAGCTTAAAACAGCATCTCTTATCTCCTTCACAGCCAGGATTGGGTGCACTCACACATATATTGGTTGGTAGAAGAAAGGTAGAGACTGTTTTCCTACTGGTATGTCTAAAACAGAGACATCATGTTAAGAGGCAATTGTGGCAACGCAGGGCAATTTGGGTACCACTAGCTTTGTGGGTGTGAAGAGGCAGTTGTGTTAGCAGTAGGGGCAGCGGGATCAGCAGTGGGGGTGGTAGCTGCTGTCTCAGTCTCTGGATCGCAGCTCTTTTTGTGTGCTGTTGGGTTCAATGGCGTTAATGGGAGCCTTGCAAACACCCATTCTTCCAGCCTTATTGGGAATTTTGTAAGTATCTGATTTCTGTTTAACACACCTATAATGGGTTCTGTTTTATGCGTTAAACCCTGATAGATACAGAGATCATTTGAATTATTGGACTAAAATATGGTTTAAGTATGACTGGGCATTTACAGCATTTTGGGAGCTCAAGAGTGAGAACAAAGCAGTGCATTTTTTCTGAAACTTTGAGCTTCAATGTAGTTGCGTTTTGTGGTCTCGCTGCAGAAATGATGACACTTCTCAACATTTTTCTACATCTCTCATGTGGGTTCTGGGGACAGGGTCAGGAGACTTACAAAACGTACTACTCTTCTGGGCTCCTGAATTATCTATTTGTATCACTTCTCAGCCTTTGGCTAAGATTGAGCACAGAATTTTCTATTTGCTTGCTTGGCTATCAGGTTTTGGTTTGTGGTGATGGCTTATCCCCCTTTCCTGGTCTGGCTGTGTTTGTTGGCTTTTTGTACTTTTAAAAACTTGGTTCATATCTTTTTTTTTTAGGATTTTATTTATTTGACAGAGAGAAACACAGCGAGAGAGGAAACACAAGCAGAAGGAATGGAAGTGGGAGAAGCAGGCTTCCCGCAGAGCAGGAGCCTGATGCGGGGCTCGATCCCAGGACCCTGGCATCATAACCTGAGCCGAAGGCAGACGCTTAACGACTGAGCCACCCAGACGCCCCGGTTCATATCTTCAGATATAAGAAAGGAGAATTCTGTGAGAGATTTTGATTCCCCCATTTTATTTTATTTATTTAAAAATTTAAAAAAAGATTTTATTTATTTGTCAGAGAAAGAGAGAATATAACAGGCGGAACAGCAGGCGGAAAGAGAAGCAGGTTCCCTGCTGAGCAAGGAGCCCGATGCTGAACTCGATCCCAGGACCCTGGGTTCATGACCTGAGCTGAAGGGAGATGCTTAATTGACTGAGCCACTCAGGTATCCCCTGATTCCCCCCATTTTAACAGAAAAATTGAATATTAGCACCTAGCACTGAGAAAACTTATTCTCAGCAAATATCTTAGGTACTTTATTTTGTCTGCATAACTCTCTTCGATCATTACTGTCATCTCCATTTACAGATTGAAAATCTGCTTCTAAGAAGTTTAAGTGTAACAGATTATTAAAAATTACTAAGAAGTTAAAATAATACAATTATTTTCATATTCTCTTTTCTGGGCCACACACATGATTTATCAGTTGATAGTCTACCTACAGAATTCCAACTTTTACGTGATGTCGGCTTTAAATCTCTAGCTATTACTGTTTATTACCTATTTTTCTGTTTTCTATTTCATTTCCTTTATTGAGGCTCTTACATCAGAATTGCGTGAACTATTCAAAAATTCATTAAAATAACATCCAGAAGTAGTTATTAACTGGAATTTACGTCCATTGCTGTTGTTACTTGTGGAATCAGTGAAAGCATTGTAAATCATTAAAATATTACTAAAAATTAATTTAAAAAGAAATTCATTTTTGTATTTATGTTATTTTTTTATACATTTTTAAAAGTTTTAAACAAGATAAGTCATTTGCTCTGGATATGTTGAGGCATCAATTGTTTTTATAAGCTAGTTTGTTGTGTATCTACAGAGCAAGGGAGGAAGTGGTTTGCAAAAGTCTAAAGACTTTCTCCTTGCAGGCTGCCAGCGCCTTGTTGGCTTTGTAGGAGGACGTACACACCACATGTTCATGTTCACGTTCCTGACACATCTGCCCAGACCTCAGAAAACAGCCATAGAAATTAGGTGAGGTGACAGCATTCCAGAACACAGGCTGTTTCTGTGGTTAGTGTTTCACTGCTGCTAGGAAATTTATGAGATCACGGGGTTGGGTGAGTGCCAGTAGATGTTGATTTTCGTTCACTCTTGTTCTTAGCAAGCCCTATAATGAACTGAACTTTTACAAATGAACTATTTCAATGTGCTGCTTTTTTTTTTTTTAACCATTAACTGATAGTGCAGTGCTTAAAATCATGGGCTTGGGGCCCTGATTGGGACTAATCCTTTGTCCCTCACCATTGCTCTCTATTTTATGGGGTTCACTGTATATGGCCTTGGTTGCAACATTTTGGTCAAGCAAATTGACACAGTGTAGTTATTTATGCTGCTTCTCTTTTCTTTTTCTTTTTTTTTAAGATTTATTTTTTTGGGGTGCCTGGGTGACTTAGTCGGTTAAGCATCTGCCTTCAGCTCAGGTCATGACCCTCAGGTGCTGAGATTGAGTCTAGCATTGGGCTCCCTGCTCAGTGGGGAGCCTGCTTCTCCCTCTGCCTCTGCTGCTCCCCCTGCTTGTGCTCGCTCTCTCACTCACTCTCTCTCTCTGACAAATAAATAAATAAAATCTTGAAAAAAAATTTATTTATTTATTTTAGAGAGAGGAGAGAGAGAGAGAGTAGGGTGGGGCAGGGGTGGGGAAGGGCAGGGAGAGGGAGGGAGAGAATCTCAAGCCGACTGCCCTCTGAGTGTGGAGCCCTAGGTAAGGCTCAATCCCATGACCCTGAGATCATGACCTGAGCTCAAACCGAGAGTTGGATGTTTAACTGAGTCACCCAGAAGGCCCTCTTTTCTTTTTTCTTAATCCTATTCCTTTTCTCTCCCTTTCTTATTGAACCTCAACAGAACACATACACATACAGATGCACACAAAGAGTGGGAAAAAAAGAGAGGAAAAAGAAGAGAAGAACAGGTGATATCAGGATAGATGTGGGGAATTTTAGAATGCAAAAAGGAACTGGACAAACCTGCTTATACTTCCCCAAGATAGAATTTATCTTTTCCGGGGAGATCTCTTTTTCAACAGCAACATCTTCAAACACACAAGCTTTTTAGTAATTAGCTTTCACCTTCCTTTCCGCCTTCCCAAAGCATTTGCTTCTTTCCACCCATTACTTCCTCCCACCAGAAGGCAAGAACATAGAACATAGGAATTGTAGCCAAAATTGCAAAGTTGGAAATTTAGCATTTTTAAGAAAACAGCTTTTGGTATACGTGTTTCTATATTTTAATTCCTTCATTTTTAAGGATGTCTGGGGCAGTGAGCAGAATGTTTTTTATACTTGAGTAATGATCCCACTAAAGTTTGATTTCTCTGATTTCTCATGAGGTATCGCAGGGTAGTGCAATGAGCACTGTCCTCAGAGAACACTGTGATAGGGGTTATGGGTTCCTATGTGTTGGTATTACTGCTTGAACAGCATCAATGACAGATATATGTGGTTACAAAAAGGTGATTTTTCTAACTAAAAAATGATGTAATGATGCTAGTGTTAAAAGGAGACAGCAGGCCCCAAATGGCGTCACTGGTGCTAATCCCCACATAAGCAAACACAAGACTTAATACCTAACCTAACTGCAGTCTGAACTCCCCAGGAATGTGACCTTAAACCAGCCAACCTGAAATTTCCAGGTCAGCACTAGGAGGTAATCTGCTGATAAACTTCTTCTGTTTCTCTTAGGAGGGCAACCTTGCCTAAAACAATGCATTCTTTGTTAATAATTTCTTTTTTTTGGTTCCCTCTCTGCCTTAAGAAACTTTTCCTTTTTTTTTAAAGATCTTTTTTTTTCTTTTTTAAGATTTAAGATATGATTTATTTATTTGAGAAAGAGAGAAAACATGAGCAGAGGAGAGGGGCAGAGGGAGAAGCAGACTCCCCATTGAGCAGGGAGCCTGATGCGGCACTTGATCCCAGGACCCTGGGATCATGACCTGAGCCAGAGGCAGATGCTTAACCAACTGAGCCACCCAGGTGTCCCTAGAAACCTTTCCTTTTCTACAGCTTCTTTCTACCTGCTAACTCGGATGCTGCTCGATTCATGAATTGTTAAATAAAGCCAACTGTACCCATTTATTCAGTTGAATATTTGTTATTTAAAACAATGTGGATAAAAATTAACAACACAGGCCAAGAAAAATCTGATGGTGCATGCTGCCTGGGCTCAGTAGATATTTGCTGAGTGAGTGAATGAATGAATGAATGAATGAATGAGGTTCAAGCCTCAAACACACTTCAGAGAAAACCCAGTCTCTTCTTCTACAATAAAATTTGAGACCTGGGACATTTACTGAAAATACTGTTTTCCAGGCTCTTCTATTGGATATTCTGATTTATGTGCTCAGTATGGGGTCTAGGGATCTGTATTTTCCATAGGTGTCCCAGGTGGGTCTTAGAGCAAGTTTTGGGAAAACTGCGTTAGGAAATTCACCCCTGTCAATTAGAGTCCTTCCCACACGCAGTGAAGCACAGCTAGATTTAGTAACAGAAAAGTCCTGTCAATCAGAGGAAGCATACTTCTTTTCTTTTAGCAAAGTTGCTGACTGTTAATAATGAGTAGTCCAAATAGTCCAATAGTCCAAGTCCAAATTGCATAAATAAGATTAATGCAAATGGTCCCTCATTTAAGGGCACTTTGCTTATACCTGTCTTATTACACTTACTGCAATCTGCTTCATACTATGCTTATTTATAGGTGTATTTTATCTCCTTATGAGAGTATAGTAGGAAATAATCTTATAAACATAACACTTTTTTTTTATATACTTCAGTGACTACAGAGGTACTTTTAACATATTTAAAATGTGGTATAGGAAATACTAAAACATTATTTCGCTTGCACCAAGTATTTGTTATAATTTAGATTTATGGAAAAGTGGATTACACATCAGTTAGAATTCCAGACAAGGCACTTTTCCTGCCCACCCTCTCAGATTCTCCTGGCACTGGTGTGGGGTACAGGAACAGGGGTGGGAGTTCTGTCTCCCAGAGAGTGGGATGAGGTCTGGATGCTAATCAAAAGGTCCAAGTTTCTTTTCTTTCTTCTCTCTCTCTCTTTTTTAAATTTTATTTTTATTTTTTTTCTTCTCTCTCTTTTTTAAAATATGTTTTTATTTATTTTAAGTAGGCCCCATGCCCAATGGGGCTTGAACTCAAGACCCTGAGATCAAGAGTCACACACCAGCCAGGCAAAGCCCCAGGTCCAAGTTTCTTGAATGCACTAATTTGCTATGGTGTTGTGTTAGGCTTCCCTCAAATGGTTTCCTGGGATTTTCCATGAGAAGAGAGCTCTGTGGTGAAATATGTTTGGAAATGTTGCGCCCTATATTGCCACTTAGGATTAATAGTGTGTGCTGGCATGAGAAAAGGAGAAGGCAGGCATTAAAGAAATATTTGGAATTTTGTTGAATTCTTGTTATAAGATGCCATACATTTTGGAAAGTGTTTGCTTTTGCATTTGCACAAGAAAGAGTATGCCTACGTCACTGGTTTTCAAAATGTAGATCTAGGACCAGCAGCATCAGCATCGCTTGGGGACTTGGAAGAAAAGCAAATTCTTGAGTCTCACTCCAGAGGCATTGAATCTGAAACTGGAGATGGGGCCAAGCCCTGTAGGTTTTAACAAGCCTGATCTGCTGCCTGCCGGAGGAGTTTGAAAACCACTGCTCTGCACTCAGTCATCACCTCCTAGGTGTTCCGAATAACGGCAATAAAATTGTCTGTGCATCGGGAAGTGAATCATTTGAAAATGTTAATGAGTGTGATATGCATCTGCTGTTTGTTAGCAATGCAGATTTCTGGGCTCCCTTACCACCTACAAGATCAGCATTTCAGGGGGTGGAGCTCAGAACTCTCTTCTGCCTCTCACAAGCCCTGGAGACAGTGCGGCAGCTAGTTCTGAGAACTGGCTTCCCCAAAGTCCCCACAAATTTGCAGAGCCACTCCTGAGTACCTTTGATACTTGGATTTTGAATAATCAAAAGTTAAGGGACTCTGTGAGAGGAGCCCAGCACAAAGGAGGATGTGAGGGTGCTGCATTGAATCGTCTCCTCTTTTATTAAAATGAAGCCATAAGTCCTATGGGTTACAGAGCATACCTGCTGATTGCTGAATGATGAATAATTTATAAAGTTTGGATTTATATAAAGTGGAGCATTCTGGATTCTTAGACATTTACTCAATTTTCAGCACCCATTCTTGGGACATATGGAGAATCTTTTTCTCAGAAAGTAATGATCCCCAATGTAAAGTTGCCCTGGGCCATTAGAATAAACCTTTGGATGCTGGCTGGCCAGGCAGAACAACTCTTCCAGCTAAATAGGAGTTTGTTGGACAGAATGCATTAGCCCCTTTGTAGGGCCTTACTACTTTTAGAGGCAACTCTGAAGAAATTCAGGGGTATGATGATATCCTGGGCCTATTTTACAGGAAATTAAAGTCACTGAAGAAACTGTCCTTTGTGGCCTATGTAGTAGGAGTTGTTCTGAGATGGAAGTCTTGGTGTAGCTAACCCAAACATTGTTAAGCATTGTGGGATAAACAAACTTGAAGTTAAATTGAGGTTTGTCAGGATGCCTGGGTGGCTCAGTCAGTTAAGCATCTGCCTTCAGCTTAGGTCATGATTCCAGAGTCCTGGGATCAAGTCCCGCATTGGGTTCCTTGCTCAGCAGGGAACCTGCTGCTTCTTTGCCTGCAGCTCCCCTCGCCAGTGCACTCTCTCTCCCTCTCTCTCTCTGACAAATAAATACAATCTTAAAAAAATAATAAATTGGGGGTGCCTGGGTGGCTCAGTGGGTTAAAGCCTTTGCCTTCGGCTCAGGTCATGATCTCGGGGTCCTGGGATTGAGCCGGCATCACACTTAGCAGGGAGCCTGCTTCCCGATCTCCCTCTGCCTGCCTCTCTGCCTACTTGTGATCTCCCTCTCTCTCTCTGTCAAATAAATAAATAAAATCTTAAAAAAATATAGAAATTCAGGTTTGTTGAGCAAAGGGGGAAAAAAAAAGGAGGCATGAACCAAGAAACAGACTCTTGACTGCAGGGAACAAATGGATGGTCCCCAGAGGGGAGGTGGTTGGGGGAAGGGTGAAATAGGTGATAGGGATTCAGGAGGGCACTTGTGATGGGCACCGGGTGTTGTATGAAAGTGTTGAATCGCAGGTGTTGAACACCTGAAACTAATACTAAACTGTATGCTAACTAACTGGAATTTAAACAAAAGCTTAAAAAATAAAACCCCAAACCTGAGGTTTGTCTGTATAGAAAAGTCAAGGGTTCAGCTACTTAAGATTTCCAATGCTATTTTGAGAATAAGAAATAGAAAACCAGGTATTTTCGAACATACAAGGCATGGTTACATATTAAAACATACCCATGACCCATGCCATTTTCCTCTTGCATTTTTAACCTTAAAAAAGGTAAGCCACCAACTTTAAGTGGAATATTTTAAAATGAGAAGAGCTAAGTTCTACATATACTGCCTGGCATTGCCATCATTCTGACAACTGGATAAAAAGCCGTATTTCGGGAATGAAGGCATATTTGATGTTCCACAATTTTCAATTCAGGCCCAATTAAAAACTAAAGGAGTCCTTGAATACACTCCCAACATTCTTAAAACCTTTTTAAAATTTAAAAATATATGTCATCACCATCACACTCATAAATAAATACTGTGTATCTGATTCTCATAGGTTAGGAAGCGCCAAGCTAGTGACAAGAAAATATTTTGCAGTAACAAAGTTTTCCTTCCTTGAATTTCTTGCATTCTGTGTCCTTTTTCCTGTGGCACGCAGCTAAAATTTTCCACTTCCATTACCTTGGGAGAAAGGAGAAGCAGAAGCTTGCAGAAAACAAAAAGAGTCAAATTATTAGCACTTGATTTTCAAAGGCCTATATCTGAGCACTGAGATTTGGAAAAACAAAAAAGAAGGGCGGGCTTTGCTGTTCCTCATCGGCACAAAAAACCCGGACCAGAGAGGGAGAGAATGGAAGGGCCTTCTTTTGCCCTTCATTTTCTCTAGGCAGCAGAATCTGGGAGAAACCAGAAACTCTCTACCTTCATTACATCTGCAAAGACCTTATTTCCAAATAGGGTCACATTCTGAGGTTGTAGGTGGCCATACATTTTTAGCAGCTCCTAGCCTACTACACCACTCAAAATGTATTAGAAGAGATTTCTATTTCTTCTGTGGATTATAGAAATACTAACATGGAAACAGAATAACAAATGACTTCATCCTTTCTCTGCAGACATCCTTTTCCTCTGCTAAAGTGAGGAATGTTCAAAGAAAGGGTCTACAGAGAGGCAGCATCAGAACTCTTGTCTGCATGGTAGAGTAATTCAACTGGGCTCCAATAGGGGGATAAGGTGGGTTGATGTAACTTTGATGGGGAGTCCTCTTTGTGTGACCATCTGCTTATAATACAAAAGAAGGAAAGCTAGCAAATTTCTAATCTGGAAATGCAGAGTTCTTTTTAAATAAGAATCTAGAGGTAGTGAATAAATGCCATAGTATCTGAGAATTTGATTCTACTTTAATATTTCATTTTTACTACTGATATTAACACTCAGTTTAAAATGGACATAAATGATTCCTCACCATTTTGTAATCCAATTCCTTTGGGATTTATTCAGATGTATTCTCCTAGGTATCTGAGAGTTTTAGCTGAAAAAGTGAAAAGTCTCTCTTTTTTTGGTTTGTCATTCTTTTTTTTTTCTTTTAATAAAGATTTTATTTATTTATTTGACAGAGAGAGAGATCACAAGCAGGCAGAGAGACAGGCAGAGAGAGAGGGAGAAGCAGGCTCCCCGCTGAGCAGAGAGCCCGATGCGGGGCTCCATCCCAGGACCCTGAGATCATGACCTGAGTCGAAGGCAGAGGCTTTAACCCACTGAGCCACCCAGGTGCCTCTGGTTTGTCATTCTTAAAACAAATAGCGCTTTAATGATTCTTTAAGACTTTTTTTTTTTGGTCTCTAGCCTGTTTGATTGCATCTGTGACAGTTCTAAGAAGAAAAATGAGTTAATGATATATGATAAAAACATATGGAAATTGTGTGGGAATTATATCAAATGGTATAACTCAGGGGAAAAATTGTACATTTCCATATTAAAGTTTATCAGTAAGGATCAAAGTTATTATAAAAATGTGGAATTGATTTTTACAAATGTATGACAAATGTTTTGTTCCCTGAAAATGAAATTGTATCCAGGAGCTCTCAGAAAACAGTATTTCTTTGAAAGATATATCAAACAAGAGAAAGAGAAAAAAGGAGGGGCTACTGGCTCTTGGTTGGCTCAGTCGTTAAGCATCTGCCTTCGTCTCAGGTCATGATCCCAGAACCCTGGGATTGAGCCCCATATTGGGCTCCCTGCTTGACAGGGAGCCTGCTTCTCCCTCTCCAGCTCCCTGTGCTTGTGTTCCCTCCCTTGCTATCTCTCTCTGTGATAAATAAAAATAAAATCTTTTTTTTTAAGATTTTATTTATTTATTTGACAGAGAGAGACACAGTGAGAGAGGGAACACAAACAGGGGGAGTGGGAGAGGGAGAAGGAGGCTTCCTGCTAGCAAGGAGCCCGATGCAATGCGGGGCTCCATCCCAGGACACTGGGATCATGATCTGAGCTGAAGATAGACGCTTAATGACTAAGCTACTCAGGCACCTCCAAAATAAAATCTTTAAAAAAAAATTCTGTACTGCCGAAATATTTCAGGAAGAAAGGAATTTTTTGAATGCAATGGAAAATTTTAGATCTATTGCTTTTGTTTGCATTGTGTCCATGAAAACTGTTTAGTGAGTAGATGTGTTATATTTTTTATACTGACACATTTTATTTGATTTTTACATTCAGTAAACTATCTCATTATCAAGAAATTATTTTTTAAAAGAAAACTGGGAATTCAATAGTCAAATCAGAGTGCTTCTTTAAAATGCTCGTGATAGGGGCGCCTGGGTGGCTCAGTGGGTTAAAGCCTCTGCCTTCGACTCAGGTCATGATCTCAGGGTCCTGGGATCAAGCCCCACATCGGGCTCTCTGCTCAGCAGGGAGCCTGCTTCCTCCTCTCTCTGCCTGCCTCTCTGCCTACTTGTGATCTCTCTCTCTCTGTCAAATAAATAAATAAAAATCTCAAAATGCTCGTGATAATACAAACGTATTTTTGTTTTCTAAATATATTTAGTTCATATTCCAGTTCAATACATGGGGACTCAGCTTAATTTATTTAATGGTGTTTCTTTCTTTCTTTTTTTTTTGGTGACTGCTAAATTTTATTACTACTATTTTGATTTGACTTACTTTTCCTTTTTAATAATTATCATTGGTGTCAATGTTAAGTAGTTTGGAGGAATTTTTTTGGATATATTTTAAAAGATCTAATTAAGGAAAAGTCACCCCTTTCCATTACAAGAAGATTTGTTATTTGGCAATATACTGTTAAGTTGTAAATGATCCCTCTGAAAATAGTTTTTAGCTGTGGGTTTTTCTTTTATTTATATGTTAAGATACTGTATTTTATGTGATTGTAAATATACTTAATGTTACTTATTCAAATATGCATGAGTTTTACATATTCTGAAAACCAACTTTCTGACTTAATTTAATTAGCATTAAACAGAATATAAACATGAATATCTTAAAAACGAACAGTCAGGGGAACATAAATTATCCAGATACATATCCAAAATGAGAAGAAAAAAAAAACTCAGCTGGTGAAGGAAATTCAGTAATAAGATGCAAGAGAAATAACTGCATTTCATCATTTTTATCACTGGGGCCCTAAAGGTGGTGGCAAAATTCTGTTATCCTTCCTGGGATATTTCAGCCTACTCATACATCGACAGTAACAGCATTTCAGCTGACCATTGTTGAGGTTTGACCAAAGTTCAATTTCTTTTTTTTTTTTTTTTGGTATTTCTAGATGACTGCAACCAATAAAATGTTAGAGTTTCTTATGGAAACGAACATATTTGGTAATAATGATAATGGAGTTTGTTAGCAAGTGAGCATGCTAACATACTGTATAGAACACTTGATTCTAGTTTATTTCTACTGATGCTACTATTTCACATGCATTCTTTATTTTCTGCTCACTTGGGTGTAGGTCAGTCGTTCTCAAAATGTAGTTGGTGTGCATCAAAATGACTTGAAGAGCTTGCAGAAACATCGTTGAGCCGCTGGCAGAGTTTCTGATTCAATCAGGCCGCTCTGGGGCCTGAGAACTTGCATTCCTATCCTAACAACTTCATGGTTAATGTTGAGGGATTTGGTCCAGAACTACACTGGGAGATCTGCTGGTCTAGATGAATTTCAGGAGAGGTATATTTCTGACATAATATTGGGAATAGTTTAACATAGTATTTGTTACATAGACATGTTTTCATAAGAAGAGTTTAGGATTTCACCTATATTTCCAAAACTGGACTTGGGGGTTTTCAAATTTTGGTGATGGTGAATAAAGGAGGTTTTAAAAGAGCATACTCTTTTTGGTCTAATGAAAACATTTTAATATTAATTGCTTTTCAAATGTCACTTGTATTTTTAATAATTAGTATTTTTGATTAAACAAAATGCTATTCATTTTCATATGCCAAGATTAAGGTCTTTATATGTACACCTACAGCTAGAACTTGAGTTATTTCATCTGTGACCTGAATATTTTATTTTTATGAATGAATTCTCTACTCATGTCAGAGGCCCTTAAGACAACAAATTTGCAAAACTTTTGGAACAGTTTGCTTATACTATTTTGACTCAACTTGCTTCACATTTCCTTATACACACAGACCAGGATTTCCCTGTTTTTAAGTCCAATCAATTATAAACAATTCCTGGGATCGAAATAAAAAGATATAAACTCCAGAGTAACTACTCAATATAGGGCTCAATAATCTGATCTGCACAGATTGATTGCCTGATACACACACACACACACACACACACACACACACACACACACAATTCACTTAATTCTCACAACAAATTTATATTATTCCAATCTCACAAATAAAGAAAATGGGACTGAACCAAAAAATGATTCGCCCAGGTAACAACAGATAGAAAGAGGCTCTTCTAAGATCTGAGCCTGAACTTTCTGATGCCTGGTTGAGGAATCTTCCAACAATTCTGTTTCTATTTAAAGAGAAATCAAAGAAGGTAAAGAAAATTCGTTATTGTTGTTGTGATAATTTTTGTAAACTACTGACAATATAATAATAATTTTACATGAGTGAATTTGGAGTGCTAATTGGGGGAAATTGATTCCAACTAAGGATTAGATAGTTTTTTAGGGGATTTTTGTTTTAGTTAATTTAGTTAACAGGGATTAGGAATATTTTTTGCTTTTTAAAAACTGTAAAATCTTTTGCAAAGCTGATGTTATGGACACTGTTTTCATTGAAAGTCTACATGTGCACAAATATACAGCATTTTACAGTTTCCAGGGAATTCACAGAAACTCCCTGAAGATTTTCTTGAACCTCAGAGTCTACTGACCATAAAATACAAGCCACTATTCTGGGATACGCAGCCCAAGGGTGCAGAAGAGGTAGCAGGTATCTATTGAATACTACATAGAAATTAAAAGCAGGGTGCCTCGGTGGCTCAGTTGATTAAGCAGCTGTCTTCTGCTGAGGTTATGATCCTAAGGTCCTGGGATCAAGTCCTACATCAGGCTCCTTGCTCAGCGGGGGAGGCTGCTTTTCCCCTGCCTCCCCCTACTTGCTCTGCCCCTCTCTCTCTCTTTCTATGTCAAATAAAGAAATAAAATCTTAAAAAATAAATAAATAAAAGCAACTGCTTGGGTTTTTTTTCTTTGGAGGTAAAGATATTAAAGTCTTTTTAACAACCAGTTTATAAACTCAATGAAGTGAGCTAAATAATAATTAAAGTCTAATTTACAAGTATTGTGATGGACTTGGTTTGAGACAGAAAAGAATAGAGGAAAAGAGAGGCATTAAGTAGAAGGGGAAGTTGAGAGAGTGAAAAAAGGGATGGGGGCAGTTCGGGGGGCAGAATGGAAGTGGGGAGACACATGGAAATGATGAGACGGAAGGAGAGAGAACGGCCCTCACATCCTCAGAGAGTTGAAAAAACACTGGGAGGGAGGAAAAGCCAGAGAAGTGGAAAAAGAAGAAATCATAATGGAGGATACACCTCCAACGCGATTTTTGTTCTGATTGGTACTGTTTTCAAAAGCGTTAAGCCCAAGCCTGAGCTTGTCATCAGAATTCAAATTCTATGTGTAAAGAAATAGGCCTTAATACTTTCCCTGTTATATTCTATTAAAAATTCACGAGGATAACTAATCAGGATAACTAACATAATTAAGGTGCAAATATACAAATCTACAGTTTATCCCCCCCAAATAAACTATAAGTGCATTTCTAGGAGATGTGGGGAATCTTTTTTTTTTTTAAAGATTTTATTTATTTATTTGAGAGAGAGAGAAAGTGAGAGGATGAGAGGAGCGAAGGTCAGAGAGAGAAGCAGACTCCCCGTGGAGCTGGGAGCCCGATGTGGGACTCCAGGATCCATGGACTGGATCCTGGATCCATGGATCCAGGAACCCAGGACTCCAGGATCATGATCTGGGCGGAAGGCAGCTGCTTAACCAACTGAGCCACCCAGGCGCCCAAGATGTGGGAAATCTTATCCACCTCCTGACTATCCCATAATCAATATGATACACGTGCACCCACCCACCCACCCACGCATGCACACATCTACTTATATAAACATACGACTACAAAAGCAAGTGGATGGAAAACTATCATTCCTTCAAATATGAGCTGTTGTTTTACTAAGTAGACAAACCATGGTTGTTCCTAGAAATACTTAAATCGTTTAACTGACAGGACTTCCTAAAGTCACCAGGTGGGGACTCTGAGTCACTGAGAGTTAATATCAATGCTTGGGGGAGTGGGGTGTGGGTGGGGGGGTGTATGGGAGGGCAATGATAAAAGGACCTGTGGTAGAATTTGCAGAAGCTGCTGCCCTCCCTCTGCCCAACCCCCTGGCAGTGTGACTTTGCAGCTCTTCTCAGCAGGGGGAGGGGTCCATTTCACCCCTCGGAACAGGGCCGGTCCTGTGACTCGCTTTGGCAAGGACGTGGGGCAAGGGTGCCATTTTTGAGCCTAGGGTGTCAAGAGGCCTTGTACGCTTTCAGCTCACTCCTGGGTGCTACGTCTCTGCAGTGAGAACAAGCTTGGCTTAGCCTGTGGGAGGACCACTCCGGAGCTGAGTCAGTCTGGTTATCTCAGCTGGGGTCCCAGGCATGACGACAGAGCTGATCCGCAGATAACCGCAGATGCACGAGAAAGTCCCACCAAGCTGAGAACTGCGGGGCTGATCTCCGCCCAGCCCAGCCCGGGGTGTTGACCTACAGAATGGTCAGCTAAATAAATGATTACCTCTTATGTCACTAAGTTTGTCATAACAGCTTGCTGATACACAGCTTACCATTTACTGAATGCTAATTATGTGTCAAGTACTGGGCTGAGCATCTTGGATACAGGATCTCACTGAATCTTTCGAAGACCGCGTGGACAAAGATAATTTTATTATTCTCATTTCACAGAGAAGAAAACAACCCTTTTAACCCCTTTGTGCTGAGAATTGATGTCCAGATCTCCTGAGCCTGATCTCCACACTCCAGTGTCATAGTACCTCCATCTAAATTTGCTGGATGGTAAATCCTGAGAAACTCGAGTAACTAAGTATTACCACGCTGAGGACTGTTACTTTTGTTCCTTGGTTGCTTTAAATTTACCACTAAAGCAAGAGCTCCCAAGCTTTATTTCCCTGAGAAATTACTTTTTGGTGGCGAATTTCCCGTCCCACCAAGTTTTTTCCTGCTTCCTGCCAACATTTCCATTGGTGGGAAGCTCTCAAGCCACTTTCTCTATCGGAACTGCTCGAAGCTTGGGAGGGAAGGGTCTGGCAATGGGCAGAACATTTTTTTTTTCTTTTTATAAAAATTTGTTCAGTATTCAGGTATTTTAACAAGATAGAATATACATATATTATATATAAAATATATAATCACATATATTTTATATTAATATATACTTATATAAAATATATATATATATTCAAAGAAAACACATATTATAGCCGTCCAAATCAAAGGCAATTTTAGCTTAAGCTCACCAGTTCAGAAAGTGTGTTTTGAGTTAACCTCCACCACCTAGAGACAATGTTCCAAACTGAGAAGTTTAACTCCTTCAATGGTGCCTTAAACAGTCTCTACTACTTGAGGGAGTAAAAACATCAAGCCCTCTTCAGTGTATTCTTTATGCAGCACTTCAAATTGTTAAGCATATCTTTGTCCTCCAAAAATAGTACCTTCTTTCTCCATGAGTGAGAAATCTCATTATTTTACATTATTCACCAAAGCTCATTTTCCTGGTGAGTCAAATCCAGTCGAGTGAAGTTCTTTTATAAATTTGTGTTTTTGAGGCTTCAGAAATTTGAACAAAATTCTAACCGAAAGCCAAGTTTTCCAGATATTCTAGCTGGCCCAAAGCCCTACTTGTTGGCATTAGGAGATTATAAATATGATTGTTGGTTAAGTAATAGGTAAGCTGGACTTAGTGTTTGTTCTTTTCTAGGAGGTCTCGTTTGCCCTTCAGAACTGTAGTGTGCAAAAGATAAGAAAGGCCAATAGCTGTTAACAATTAGCAACTGCTTGCTGTATGCCTGCTTTCTTCTAATCCCTTACATAAAAATCTTCCCAAATTCTCTTGGTGTAGGATCAGTTTCCACACCCTTTTCTAACACGAGGAAACGGAGGCAAAGAGAGGCTAAAAAACACGCTCAAGACTACATGGCTGGTTCTTGTCTTACCCGGGTTCAAACCTGGCATTCTGGCTCTGGAGCCCATATCCTCAGTTTCTACACCCTTTTGCAGGGAAGACACTAACTGGACCAGTTTGCGGGATAAAAAACCTAACTATGTGCACAACCACTACTTTCTTGAAATATTGGCTGTGAGATTAATCCATGGAAAAGAATGGATATTTTAAGCTGATAAAAGAAATGTAAGATTTCCTTAACCGAGTTCCATTTTGCATTTCAATTTAGTTTTCTTTCCCCTTTTCTCTCCTCCTAATGAGAGGTCTCAGTGACTTCACCTTCGGTGCTTCCGCCCAGGGTCCTGCGGTGACAATGGGCGCTTCACTCACCGCAGTTGTCCTCATCCGCCTGGTTGCCACAGTCGTCCACACCGTTGCAGTGAAGCAGCTGAGGCAGGCACTTGGTGATATTCCCACAGGGGAAATAGCCAAGGGAGCACTTGGCATCCTGTCCACTCCCGGGAACCACTGATGAGGAATGAGGGGAGAAGGTTAGTACAAAAACATCTGAAAAAGTGGTTTCCTTCAGTATCCTAAAACCTGTAGTCTCATTCTGGCAGGTACAGCCCTCTATATGGGAGCCCCATCTTGCTTACGAGCCTGATGCCATCTATTTTCCAAGAGCCTTCATGCTATTGAGACGTTCTTTTTCATGTCCCCAGAAGATGCCAGAATTTTCCTTTCCTTTCCTTTCCTTCTCTTATTTCTCATGCTATTTCCCACGTGGAATCCCGCCCCCTCCCCAAACCTCGTTCTTCCTTTTCCCACATCGATCTTTTTTCTATGAAATGTCTGCCATACTTTACAGTTTAACTCAATTCCCTTCTTTTTCAAAAATCTCTCAGCCAGTCATTTAAAAAATCAGGAATTTGTTGCATTCTTACTCTGAATCAAGGTTGGTCTGGTACTAGAGGAAGTAGAGAACATCAGGAAAGTACATGAGCCTGTTAACTCACGGATTGGATAGTTCCTGTGTGTGATGCTCTGTACAAGATTTTGTGCAAACCGCACTGAATGAAATGAAGTTCCTGCTCTTTTCAGATGGGCTTCTTCCACTTAGTAACATGCATTTAAGGATCCTCTGTGTCTTTTCATGGCTTGATAACTAATTTCTTTTTAGTACTGAATGATATTCCATTGTCTGAATGTACTCACCTAAGGACAACTGGGTTGCATCCAAATTTTGACAATTATGAATGAAACTGCTATAAATATCCAAATGCAGGTTTTGGTGTGGATATAAGTTAACTATACCACTTTAAAGCCTCAGATTTATATTAAACTTTAAAGATTACTGGGACTCCAAATGTAATTCTGTTGCTTCTTATCCTTATCAAGCTTGCACATGGCTGGAACTTTCTAGAATATTGTCATTTATAAGAAATAAGAATAGTTTGAATTTTCAATAGCATTTATTTTATAAAAATGTATTTATAATCTGTCATCAAGAGATGAAAAGAATAAAGGTGAGTATTTTCTTTGTAAGATGCAGCAGGACATTTTAATAATGGCAAATGACATTTTTATAGAGAAGAAATCTAGCTAGGTCAGGTTTTGACTGTACTTAGTTGATTCAGAGCACATGATTCAATGAAGGAAATAGTTAAAGCTATGTAACAATGAACTATGCTGTAAATAGTATTCTCCCTTGTGAAATTATTTTAAAATTATCAATATTTTTTCAACAAATTGATTAAAATGAAGTCAAAGGATTTGTATACCACAGGACGTCACTGTGAACATCACACATTTCAGAGACTTCAAGTGTACCTAAAATAAGGTTAATCTGTGTTGATACTGACTTTTGATATCTTTATTAATTTCATAAGAACAAAATTTAAAATTCAGGGGTTTCAGGGGCACCTGGCTGGGTCAGTCGGTAGAGCATGAGACTCTTGATCTTGAGTTCATGAGTTTGAGCCCCACATTGGATATATAGCTTACTTAAAAAAAATAAAAATCAAGGGTTTCAGAAAAATTCTTTGATGAATTATTAGCCTTCAGCCACAGTTACTGTTTGAAGATGTTTTAACTAGACGTATCTGCCTGTGTTTTCATGCTGCTATTTTGGACCCTGAGATCATGACCTGAGCTGAAGGCAGATACTTAACCTACTCAGCCACCCAGATGCCCCCAGCCCATTTATTTTAAAAAACAGTTTCTATCTTAAATGATGATTACCAATAACTACTTAACATATTTAAAAACAAAAATATCAGTTATAGCAGAGGATTGTTAGATACATGGGGCAATTTCAGAACTATATATTCACATATGTATGTTGAACAATAGTCTTTATAGTTTGATCTTGTTTATATAAAATAAAGGTTATGTAATTCTTGTGTTTATTCAATGCTGATGTATTCACAACAAACCGTCACCAGTGGTCACCTTTGGGAAACGGGACCAATAACTGCAGGAAAAATGGGAGATTTTACTCTGCAGTTTATATCTTCAAGAGAATTTGGACTTGTGTTTTAAAAGTGAGTACTCCTTTAATAAAAAAACCATCTGAAGTTATTTACAGGCAATTCAAATGTGTGACAATCTGGTTTCTTAGCTAGAGATTGAACATCTCATTTGTAATAGTAGTTAGCTCTCTTTAGACCTTTTGAAACGAGGTAGCAGAGGGTCAGTGGTTCTCAATCAAGAATGATTTGTTCTCTGTACCCCAGGGATCAAATGGATTAAATTTTTATTTTTTATTGTCACGACTTGGGGTGGGGCTGCTATTGGCATCTAATAGGCGGAGTCCAGGGATGCTGGTAAATATCTCACAATGCACAGGAAGGCTCCCCCAAACAAAGATTTATTTGTCCTAATGTCAATAGTGTCCAGGTTGAGAAACCCAGGACTCGGCATTGTTGAAGAATCAATGGGAAAGCACTCCGTGCTTGCAGACTACAAACACATGAGTTCACTTGCAAAACAGGCAATCAATTACCTAATTAATACTCAGTGGCTATTCATCTTCTAGTGGAGACTCTCCAGTTGATTTTTTTTTTTTT
>CM053604.1:113958313-114028112 GCA_028646535.1 Procyon lotor | reverse complement strand
CCACTAATGCCAGGGAGGACATTCATGGTATTTAGAAGGAATAATTTCTTAACTACGCAAGGATTATTAAACAATGGATTGGGTTACTAAGATGGCCTTTGGAGGTTCTGAAAAACTGGATAGATAATTTAAGTATATTCTGCCAAAAGTAAAAAAAAGAATCAGCCACAAAACATTTTCAGGCCTCTTGAACTAGTTCCATGAATCTATGAATAATGAAACAGATGTTTAAAAGAAGGTATTATTTTGGACTTCAGATTTGAGAGTTTGAAATGTGTGCATTCTATATACACAGACACACACATGCGAATTCAATCATCTGTATCTCAATAAAGTTGAAAAAAATAGCCAAAAAAATAATTTTTCCTGACAAAATCCAGGTACTTAACAGCTCTTAAAGATATTGCCTTAGCTCAGTTTCTCATTTTAAATATTTTATTATGATTTTTCTCATAACATACACTACTCCAGATAAATTAAACTTAGTTTCCCAAGAGTTATGCCTTTCTTTAGGTGGCGGAGATTAAGAACACACTTATTGTGGGACTCCTGGGTGGCTCAGTCAATTTAGTGTCTGACTCTTGATTTTGGCTCGGGTCATGATCTTGGAATTGTGAGATTGAGCCCTGCCAATGCTCTGTGCTGGGTGTGGAGCCCGCTTGGGATTCTCTTTCTCCCTCTTCCTCTGTCCCTTCTTCCCACTTCCTAGCTCCCCATGCATGCGTGCTCTTGTTCTTAAAAAAAAAAATTACACTTGTCATGATGAGCGCTAAGTAATATATAGAATTGTTGAATCATTAAATTGTACACCTGACAGTAATATAACACTGTATGTTAATTATGCTTGAATAAAAAATAAAATAGCATTCTCCCAACTAAAACAAACACACCATTCTTCCAACAACAACAAAGAATTATGTCTTTATCATTGCCTGTCCTGATTCCAGTCTGACTTAAGGCCTCACACAGAACGACCCAAGGACAGACTGTTTGCAGTCTCCAAGTGTGTCATACACATTGCTCTTTCCTACCAAGAAAACGGCAGTAAATGAGTAGTGTGCTGGGGCACTTGGGTGGCTCAGTCGTTAAGTGTCTGCCTTCGGCTCAGGTCATGATCCCAGGGTCCTGGAATCGAGCTGAATGTTGGGGGTCCCTGCTTGGCAGGAAATCCGCTTCTCTCTCTCCCACTCCCCCTGCTTGTGTTTCCTCTCTTGCTGTGTCTCTCTCTGTCAAATAAATAAATAGAATCTTAAAAAAAATAGGCAGTGTGTTTTCCTTATTTACCTGCCAACATCCTATACTTTCTTTAGGATTCTCATATTACCTCCCTCTGAAAGTTTCTATTTCTTCTCTAGGCTGGATTGTATACTTCTCTGTTTTCTTAGCATCCTGTACATATCTCGTTTCAACAGCCCCCTGTTGCACTATATTGTAATCCTTGTCCACATATGTCTCTTCTGTCAGCATTCTGGGGGCAGAGAGACTGTGTCTCAAATTATGGTCATATTTCTTGTGCTTAGCATGGTAGTATAAGATGGCAATCAATACTTATGAATGAATGAATGAATGAGAATGAATAATATGTGGTGAATTGAATTAACTGGAGATGGACTGAATTTTCATTATTATCTACTCATTCTCACCAGCTTAATAATTCATGCCCTATTTCACTCATATTCTCTCTATATCATTAGCCTAGGAGAACATAAGAACATGCCGTTAAAAATAACTTCCCATAAAAACCAAGATAAAAGAACTTAGAAGAACTAAGCAAAATATGTTACATTTTTATTAAGTTCATGTCTTTCATATCTTTCCATTAAATTTCATCTGATTTTTGAAAATTTTGGCTTACATAGCAACTTCTTACTAGATATGTCTCCTGAGGCAAGAGAAACAAAAGCAAATATGAACTATTGGGACTTTATCAAGATTAATACTTTTGCATAACAAAAGAAAAGATCAACAAAACTAAATGGCAACTTATGGAATGGGAAGAGATTATGCAAATGACATCTCTGATAAAGGGTTAGTATCCAAAATATATAAATAACTTCTCAAACTCAACAAACAAATAATCCAATTAAAAATGGCAGAAGACACGAATAGACATTTTTCCAAAGAGGATGTTAAGATAGCCAACAAACACATGAAAAGATGTTGAACATCACTAATAATCAGGGAAATACAACTCAAAACTACAATAAGGTATCATCTGACACCTGTCAGAATGGCTAAAATTAACAACACAGGAAACCCTAGATGTTGGTGAGGATGTGGAGAAAGGGGAACTTCTTGTGCCACTGGTGGGAATACAAACTGGTGCAGCCACTCTGGAAAACAATATGAAGTTTCCTCAAAAAGGTAAAAATAGAAGTAACCTATAATCCTGCAATTGCACCACTAGATATTTACCCAAAGAATACAAAAATACTGATTCAAAGAGATACATGCACCCTGATGTTTATGGCAGCATTATCAACAATAGCCAAATTATGGAAAGAGCCCAAATGTCCATGAATGGATAAAGAAGATGGGACACCTGGGTGACTCAGTTGGTTAAGCAGCTGCCTTTGGCTTGGGTCATGATCTCAGTGTCCTGGGACTGAGTCCCGCATCAGACTACTTGTTTAGTGGAGAGCCCGCTTCTCCCTCTGCCTGCTGCTCTGCATATTTGTGCTCTCTCTAGCTCTCTGTCAAATAAATAAATAAAATCTTAAAAAAAAAAAAAGAAGTGGTATAGATATACAATGGAATATTACTTAACCATTTAAAAGATTGAAATCTTGTTTTGTGGATGTGGATGGAGCTAGGGAGTATTATTATACTAAGCAAAATAAGTCAGTCAGAGAAAGACAAATACCATATGATTTCACTCATGTAGAATTTAAGAAACAGAACAAATGAATGTAGGGGAGAAAAAGAAAGGCAAACCAAGAAACAGACTCTGAACTCTAGAGAACAAACTGATGGTTTCCAATGAGAGGTGGGGGAGTTTGGAGGAGGACGAGCTAAATGGATGATGGG
Source organism: Procyon lotor (assembly GCA_028646535.1). NCBI lineage: Eukaryota > Metazoa > Chordata > Mammalia > Carnivora > Procyonidae > Procyon > Procyon lotor. The sequence goes on along the minus strand of CM053604.1, from coordinate 114,025,085 downwards.
GATTAAGCAGGGCGTGTTATGATGAGCACCGGCATTATATGTGAGTGATGAATTGCTAAATTCTATACGTGAAACTAATATTGCACTATGTTAACTAAATAGAATTTAAATAAAAATTTGGAGAAAGAAAAAAAAATCTTGGCTTATTTGTGGGGTCTTAGAGTTTGGTGGGATAAGTTTAAAAATAACGACTGAGGTTTTTTTCCTTTCCTGAAATTTTTTTGTTGCATGGGCTCTTCACTTATTTCAGTGATATTGACTCATGAGGTGGGCGAGTACTACTGGAATTAATTTATAAACTTTTAGATGAAGCATTATTATTGAAAGCCTGGATTCCCATTGCAAGAGCCAACAATTTTTTAAAAACATTTATTTGAGAAAGATCATGGCAAGAGGGATAGAGGAAAAGGGAGAGAATGAATCTCAGGCACATGTAGTGCTGAGTGTGGAGGTGGTCTTGGGGCTTGATCCTATGACCCTGAGCTTGTGACCTGGCCGAAACCAAGAGTGGGATGCTCAACTGACTGAGCCACACAGGCGCCCCGCAAGAGCCAGAATTTTGAGGAGAGAACATTTCTTTTCCTTTACGCTCCAAAGGCTGATTTGTGTGGAGATTAGAACATCAAATTTATACATAAACCACAGAGTGAGAATATATATGTGATGGTTAGTTTTATGTGTTAACTTGGCTAGGTTATAGTACCCAGTTTTTCATTCCAATACTAATCTAGGCATTACTGTGAAGGCATTTTGTAAATGGAATTAACATCCACAGTCACTTTAAGTGAAGGAAATTGCCCTTGATAATGTGGGTGGGCCTCATCCAATCAGTTGAAGACTTTAAGAGCAGAAATTGAGTTTCTCTGAGGAAGAAGAAATTCTACCTGTGGACCGTGTCAGCTCCTTCCCGAGAGTATCTAGCCTGATGGATTTCAGAATTGATGAGACAGACCCCACAACTGAGTAAGCCAATTCATTGCAATATATCACTCTATATCTATCAATCTATACATGTATATGCACACACACACACACATATATATGAGCATAAATGCAAATAATATGAATTTTGTATGTATGTATGTGTATATATATGTATGTATGTGTGTATATATATATATATAGAGAGAGAGAAATATATAAAAATAAAAAATACATCCTATTCCTTCTTTTCCTCTGATATAACCTTGACTGATTTAGCATATGATGAGGCGAATTTCCTGCCTACCAAAGATATAAGGATTCGTCAGAAGACAGGAAGAAATGGATTGGACAGAACCTCCATTCCCATTCCCCTGGGCTGGGACCAAATAATCTGGAGGGAAGACCAAAAAATAGTAGGAAATTATGCCCTGGGTGAGTAAAGAGATGACAAACTTCACTGAAACTTCTTCACCTCCTACCACATGGTTTAGCCTCAGTAGAATAAAATGGAGATGTGTTTAAGGATAGAGACCTGAGGGCTCCTTTTGACACTCTTTTATTTTATGAAATCCTGGACTGGAATGGAAGGGCATCCTGAAATTTACAGCACTCCCCAGAGGCGGACAGAAGTAGCCAGGAATGAGCTAGCCGACTGGGAGAGGTTTCATGAGTGGAAGGAGGAAGGTGCAGACTGACCCATGTAAAGCAGACTGCAGGACTGAGAGAGCAGAACACTCCCCAACAGATATGACCGAGATGGAGAATCAGGAACGAAGCATGCGTGGTGTGGTTTCCTGTGTGAATGATCCTGCAGTGGTCCGATGCCCCTCCCACCAGAGGCTACAGCACACTTACGAAGGAAATTGAAGAAGACACAAAAAGATGGAACAAGGGCCTAAAAAAGGACAAGATTTCTTTCGTCTTCTTTTGTTTTTTTCATGATTTTTAAGAATGGAAATTTTTGAGGTTCCAGGATAAGTGATTTTCAGTTGGGTGAGATGTTATTATAAACATTTTTTAGGACTTAGTACTCTGCCATAGTAAATACTCAGTAAGAATTTATTGAATGGTTGCACATATTTCCCAACACAAAGAGTAGCCAAAGTTTCTGAATTCTCTATTTATGCATTTCTAGCATATTTCTCAAATCATGACAAAACTGTTGTCTTGACTATCCAACCAGCACATTTTATTCCTACTCACTGGTAAGACAGCAATCAGTTTTATTGATTACTCTAGTGGAGCAGCCAAGAAATAGAGATCCTAAATCAAGAGCAGTTGTATTTCTTAATAGCACTTCCATTCAGCACCATAATTCCATTCCTACTGTCTCAACTGATTCCAGTCTGTATTATATCATGTCCAGGTAATAAATTCTTAGTGGTTTCCTTTTGATTACACTTTTAGCCTCATAGTCAAAGAGGTCCCAACTCACCATAACCTAGTTTTTGAAACTTAAGAATCCATTACTTTAATATTTCTCTCCAACGTGCAGTTCTTTCTTTCATACTTTTGAGCACTTACACTATGTGAGGCACTAGGCTAAGCACTTCACATGCCTCGCTTCATTTTATCCTCATGACAATCTCATGAAGTTATTAATTGACAATCCTCATGACAATCTCATGAAGTTATTAATTGACAATCCTCATGACAATCTCATGAAGTTATTAATATTATCATAACCTTACAGTTTAGAAGGTAATACGTAGAGGAGTAAGTTGCGTGGGATCACAGAACTGGTAAGTGGCAGAACTGAAAGAGACCCAGGTCTGACCCCCTTAAGAGCATGTGTTCTTAACACGGTGCCTAAACTCATTCCTCAATATTGACTTGCTTGTGAGCCCCTGGAAAAGTCATTCATATTTCAGCCTTCCTTTTTTGGCTTATGACAGCTTCCCTGCATATCTTTTCTAAATCTTACTCTTCATGATCAAGGTCAATTATACCTTCTGACTCACTTCTTTGACTTCTATTCTGGGTGATCTGTCTCACTTTTGAAATCTTTCCAGTGTAAGAAAGAGATACTACTTCATCAGGGTATTTTATGTTTGTGCTACCCTGGATATTCTAAGATATTTCCCCACAAGGTCAAAGACGAACATAATGCATCTAAATAGACATACTCCTATTGTTTCTTGGCAGGTGTGTTGGAGATGGCAGCTTTATAAATACAGACTCATGGTTCATATGGCACAATGATTTCCAATGAAGACAATGACTTCTTACCTTGGTTTTGCCTTTCTTCATATTTAGAGAGTAAATAAAAAATTTAAAAAAGAGGAAACACAATTCTCATGATCTTTCCTCATAGAGAAGTTTCCAGAAATAAAAAACTGACTTGATGAATCTTTGTGGAGAATTTTATATTTAAATGGCCAATGTATAGGCAAGAGGAACCAAACAGAACAAAGTGGACAAATATGAACCATTTATTTTGATATTTAGTAAGTATCAATACTGATGTTCAGTGGAGTTATGTTTTATTCTTGGGTATACCTCTAAATTGACGGGCAAATGTGGGCAAATCACTTCCTCTTGCTGAATTTCAAATTTCCTCACATGTTGAGAGAGGAGACAGTACCAGCTGTTGTAATATTATTTGATTCTGGGTGGAAGATAAAATGTTAACAAAAATGTCTGAAAGTTCATTTTTCAAGGGAAGTACTAGGAAAAGAAGATAAGACAGATTGAGAAGAAATATAGAATGAAATTGAGAAGTAGAGAATGGATCCAGTTAAATAATGATTGAGAGGAGATAGAAGAATTTCTAGTTGCCTACTCATTATCTATTTCTCCTTTCCCCTTTATAATGGAATTGCCCCCCCTCCCTTTTTTAGTGGTGACAATGTATTCAGTATTGGAAAATGAGATGACAGGACTCAACAATAATGGTACTGCTATTCCTTGCATTCCCTGATGCCTTGGCTGTTAGGCAGGCTATGTGACCAAATTCCTACCAATGAGATCTAAGAAGTAGAAGTCTTCTTGGTGGAATTGCTGGAAGATCTATTGCTTTTCTGATTAAAGGGGAAAGATGGAGTTTCATGTCAGTGTTTCCCTTCTTCCTACTTTGAACATGGACTTGATGTCTGGTGCTACAGTAGCATCTTGGCATGCATTAGGAAGAAAGCATTTAACACAATAACCAATGAACAGAAGATGGTGGAGTGAAAGAAAGAGCTTAGGATCCTAATGGTATGGCCAAACAGCTGATCCAGTGTCAGTGGGCACTTACTTCTGGATGGTGTTCATTGAGAAAAATAAACTCTTATTTGTTTAAGCCATTGTTCCTTGGTCTTTCTCTTTGGGGGACCTTGAATGTGTTTCTGATGCAGAGGGATTGAAATAGTGATATAGACTCCCTACTCTGGAGGGGAGCATGAAAACTATAAGTGTACCTAGGTAAAGGAACCTAGGAAAATGAAAATCATTGCCAACAGGTGAAGGCAAAGTGTGGGCTTAGGTTAAGGCTCCAGAAATAACTTTAAGCCTGGGTGGCTCAGTCAGTTAAGCATCTGCCTTCAGCTTAGGTCATGATCCCAGGGGTCCTCGGATCAACATCCTGGGTTCCTGGGATATAGCCCTGCCTCAGGCTCCCTGTTCAGCAGGGAGCCTGCTTCTCCCTATACCCTGCTCATGCTCTCTCTCTCTCTCTCATAAATAAAATCTTTTATTTTTTTAAGATTTTTTTTTAAAGATTTTATTTATTTATTTGACAGAGAGAGAGAGATCACAAGTAGGCAGAGAGGCAGGCAGAGAGAGAGGAGGAAGCAGGCTCCCTGCTGAGCAGAGAGCCTGATGCGGGGCTCAATCCCAGGACTCTGAGACCATGACTTGAGCCGAAGGCAGAGGCTTAATCCCCTGAGCCACCCAGGCGCCCCTCATAAATAAAATCTTAAAAAAAAAAAAAAAGGAAATGACTTTGAAAGTCATTCAGGATAGATGTGTGATGTTTTTGTTTGAAAATTGGAGGAGAACAATGAAAAGAACAAGTGAAAAAGGAAACAGGGAGTTCTGCGAGCCCTATTTCAAAGACAAAATGATGTAATATGAGGAGATACTTTAACAGATGAGCCCCCAAACATAGCATGTAGCTTTCCTCTGGTATATTTCTATGACAGCTTCTGTAACAGTCTTGTGTTTGGAAGAAAGGTATTCTTTTAGGTATATATAAAAGCACATCCTTGAGTCAGACAAACCCAAACTAAGGAATGTTCTACAGAACAACGTTCTTCAAAACTCACGTCATTGTCCTCAGATTAAAGACAGAGCTGTGGCTGCTGAATGCAAGGTGTGATCCTGGATTGGAGCCTGGATTAGAAAAAAAAATAATTTTTTTTCTATAAAGGTCATAATAAGGTAATTATTGAAATATGAATATGGACTTTATGTTTGATAGTCGGATTTTACCAGTGTTAGATTTTTCTGAATGTAATCATTGCATGGGAGCTAAGAGAACATAATTCTTAGGAGATAGAGCCTGAAGTATTTAGGAGGGAAGGATCATGATGTCTGCAACTTACTGTCAAATCGTTCAGCAAGAAAAACATGTGTAAGATTGTATGTTTGGTGAGAGATAGAAAGCAAGTGGGGACAATGCTAACAATGGGTGAATCCAGGTGAAAGGTATAGGGGTGTTCATTTACTGCTTTTGTAATCTTTATGTATGTTTAAAATTTTTCCAAAATTTAAAAAAGTTTGGTAAATATCTTAGTCTTTTACACTTACTATAGCTGAAAGCTTTGTCAAGTTCCCAGGTTTTAAAATGTTTATTATTTGAAGAATATCTAATCTCCCTTCTGCCTGGCATTTGAGCACATACCCACACAATTTTTGAATAAATATGAAATTACCTGGACACCCTATGTGTGTGTGTGTGTGTGTGTGTGTGTGTGTGTGTGTGTGAGTGATATGTATGTATGCTTTAGGCTTTTTGAGAATTATGGGTATGAGACACAAACAACTTTAAATGCCAGACATTGTTTATAAGATATGTCATTCCGTATCATATGTGTGTTTTTGACTCCGAGTCTGTGGTTTCTTCCCCATCTTTAACCCAAAGGACAATTCCAAAGGCATATTTATAGACCAGGAGAGTTGGACAAGGTTTAATTGGATGTGACATAGATGTCTCAAGGTATGCAGTGGGGATATTACCTCTGAGGGAGAAATACAATAGGCTAGACTCTGAACATCATTACAGGGCTGTTCCAGGCCCACTGACTGTTGACTGACTGTGTGTCTGCAGGCTAGGTCAAGGGACCACTGCTTCCTTTTTAGAATTCCCATGGTGGCTATTTTGTTAATAACATCTGTCATGGACTTAATTTTAGTGCTTTTCCATATAACTACTTACTATTCAGCAAAATCAAAGAGGCTTATTTAAATCTGACCATTTTCCTGCTTGTGCCTTTCCTTAGAATCACCACAACCTCAGACAACGGGAGTCCTCCAGACTTGCTCCCCATACGGGTACTGGGTGTTCCCAGCATAGGCTAAGTGTGGCTGCTGCCAGGTTGGGGGTAGTTATTCTTGGAAGTTCCTAGTTGTGCCATTGTGGATTTTGTGCAGGTTTCGTAACTTCTCAGTTTCCTCTTCTAGAACACGGGGATTAGTAAAGTCTCCCTTTCAGGTTTTTTGGCATGATTAGATAAAGCTAATGGATGTGAAATTGTTCCTCACGGCCTTTCACAGAAGCCACATATACTATGTGCAAATTTCCCTTCTTTCTAAGCCCATTGTTTTTAGTTTCCAGATTACTTATATTGTAATTAACAACTGTGCTGAGAATATGTTTAATAGAATCCCTTCCATCCAGTCAATCATGGATCCATGAAATTGTAAGCATCATGGGCTCACAATATTGGCCGAGATGCTAAGAGTCCCATGTACCCCACTTTGATGCTAAGAACTGCTCTGATGACAAGTAGATATTGCTTATACCTTTCTTTTCTTATTGATGTCCATCTGGAATTAGTTAATACTCTCCTTAATCTTTTGTGGGGCACCCCCACCCTGAAACCTTTCACAGTTGATTTCTAACGAGGTGATTCTCTGTGGGTAATTTGTTTGTGTTGTTGGCTGCCCGACTGTCTATTTCTGTCCATGCTGCCATCTCAAATTAAGCTGAGGCCTGTACTGGGAGATGGTTACGAATCCAGGTCACCAGGTCAGACAGTGAGGAAGGATTCATCTTCTCTTCTTTGGTCATACTCTAGTATGGCCGCTGCCAGCTGGGCTCCCTCTGAGGGGCTGCCTGCTGACCTGCCCACCTGTACCAGCGCATTAGACCGATACATGGGTTGGATGCTCATCTGTGGCAGGTAAGGGGAAGCATCATGCCTCCAGAATTGAATTATTAAGAGGAGAATCTGTACTCTACATGGCCATTTTCCTACATCATCTTCTTTCCTTTAAAAGAAAATTCCCTCAGCCTGTCTCTGACCCTTATAATTCCTTTTGCCTTCTCTCATATTTTAGGGATAAAGGATTCTCTTTCTCTGTGTCCCTCACGTCCCTTTAGCGATCCTTTAGCAAGGGCTGGCGACTTTCCCTTCACAGCTCTCTCCTGGATGTGCCAATGTCTCCTCCTCTCAGCTTCTTCTCCCAACATAGGGTCTGCCACTGTCTTTTCTTAGCTGCAGTTGTCTCTCACCTGGACTTCCTGCTTCTCTTTTAACCTGTTCTCCATACATTAGCCAGAGGGATCTTTCAAAAAGAAATCAGATCACAAAAATATCCTCTTTCAAGACTGATGATGTCACCCCATTATTCTTAGGATAAAAATCCAAACTCTTTACCCTCCCCCCCTTTTGGCCTTACATGAGTGAGCCACTCCTATTTACTGATTTGGTTTCTTTTTGCTTTTCCTGCTTCAATTAATTTCAGCCATATTGACTGCCCTCTGGATGAGCTGTTTGTTCCTACTTTTATCCACCTGGATGCCTGGATTGTTCTTCCCCTGGGCACGGCTGACTATTGCTCGTTACTCAGGTTTCAGCATAAATATCCCTGCCTTGCAGAAACTGGGATCACTCTAACTCAAGTCTCTCCACCTTCCTTGCTAGTTACTATCCTATCCTATTACACTGGTTTTTTTTTTCCCCTCCTTCTTCTTCCAACATTTATTACTATCAGGGACATTTTATTTATTAGTTTATCTTTTGTTGTTGTTGTTTTTAAGATTTATTTATTTATTTTTCACATGCACGGAGCAAAAGAAAGAAAAAGAGAGAGGGCATGAGCAGGGGGGAGGGGCAGAAGGAGAAGCAGACTCCCTGCTGAGCAGGGAGCCCGATATGGGGACACGGTCCCAGGACCCTGGGATCATGACCTGAGCCAAAAGGAGATGCTTAGCCCACTGAGGCACCCAAATGCCCTCTTTTTATTATTTGAATTCTGTCCCTAGAATGTAAATTCCCATAGGCAAGGCATCTTTTTTATTTTGTGCAACATTGATTTCTGATGCTTGTATTGGTACTAGGCATATTTTAGGAACTAAAAAAAAAAATATTAGTCAAAGGAAAGGGAGAATGAATAATTGTCCATGTATTTGAAACATTTAGAATAATAGTATTTTAAAATTGTGGTGCTGTGAAGATCTCTGTGGCTCTTCTTTCCAGACTCTGGCTTCAGCTACTTAGGACCCAGTTTCCATAAATGCCCCAAACACATCCTGATCATGCCTGGATCATGCCTGATCCTAGTGTAGCCACCAAATCTTTGTTCCTTCAAAGGACATTGGCCCTTTTACCATACTCTAGGGACCACAATTTCTGTCTATGGAACAACTAGACAAAGGAAATATATATATATATATTCCTCCCCTTGCCACTATATATATATATATATATATATTTTATATATTATATAAATATATATTTATATATTTATGATTAAGGGGAGAAAGAGTGGCAAAGATAAATATTTGAAATTCAACAAGCTCTTTGGTATAGTTAGTGATGGAATAATACTGTATTTACCACAGCTGTAGTCTGTCATCAAATGATGGTACAAATCCTAAAGAGAGGTTGGATTTTAGATTTTGAATCTAGAATATACATCTGTATTAATCAGGTGAACAAAAATCTAAAAACTAGGTTTTTTAGATTGATAAATTGGCATGGAACTTACTCTCCTTAGGAAAACCATCAAGAAAACTTTGTGTGTTTTCTGTGTGTGGCATTCCTTCAGCTCACCACTGTAAACCCTGTGTAGAACTCGATATTCCAACTCCAGAATGTATATGATTTTCTGACTATGTCATTTTCAAGGGTTAATGTAGTTTCCAAATATGCATTTAATTTACACCAGAGAGTAATTTATCCAGTGGAAGGATTTGTCCAGCTGAAAGGGAATCTCTTGTTCTTTCATAAATGTATGGAAACTATTTTTTAGTTTTCTGTGACTAGTGATTGTAACATTTCTAGTCACAAAAGATGTTAGCAATGGTTTTTATATTATGTTTACAATATCTGCAAAAGGAGCCCATTTTCAGTTGTGTACCCATTTTAACACCACAATCTAACCAATTGAGCTAACCGGCCAACTCACTCTATCTCCTTTAGTTCAATGCTTGCAGGAATAATAAAATATACTCTTATTTCGAAGATGTTCTGGGAAAGCTACTTTTTAAAATAGCATGACCATGGGGCACCTGGGTGGCTCAGTTATTAAGCGTCTGCCTTCGGCCCAGGTCAGATCCCAGGGGCCTGGGATCGAACCCCACATCGGGCTCCCTGCTCGGGGGGAAGCCTGCTTCTCCCGCTACCATTCCCTCTGCTTGTGTTCCCTCTCTCGCTGTGTTTCTCTCTGTCAAATAAATAAAATCTTAAAAAAAAAAAAATAGCATGACCATGGATATGGAATGTTTAGGGAGACTAGAAATGTGCTGAGGGTTGAGGGCATATCTGATGCCTGATCAGTAACGTGCCCTAAACTTTCAGCACCATTTTGTCCCATTCTTACTGTGACCTTCATCAAGGAAACTAAGAAATAAAATAATGAATGTATGCTTGTGCTTCAAACTTATCATGAGTAGTGTTACTGATTAAAACAAAGAATAAAATTATATCTTACAGATATGTCTTCGCCCTATGAATACGATATTTTACATTATTTAAATCTAAAAAAAATCTATACTGTTTCCCACTACTGTGAAGTTACTGTGTATTGTGAGTTCTGAGTAAGTTTGTTTACTGACATTTTCTTAGTAACAGCTTTGTGTTGCAAAGTTACTTATTGATTAAGGAGTAGAGATTGTACTTCTAGATAGTACCTTCCATTTGATTCAAATAAACACATTGTCCATCTATCGTCCATTATCGCATGTACATTTGTTAACAATGTTTTCTATTGTGTTTTGTCTTTTGCCTTATTTTCAATGTGGATCCAAAAACTTTATGCTATTAAAGAAAACAGTGAGAAAATAACACACAAGAAAATAAGAAACATGTAAATAAAGGCACAGAGTGGATCAAAAGACTCTTTTAGGAACTAGAAGGAGGGATAATCGTTGGATGTTTGTGGAGTGCAATGTCAAAAAAAGCCAGTCATATCATAATCAGGGTAGTAGACAAAAACTTTGTCTTGTATTCCACACATATTTTGCGTATTTTATAGGTATAAATCAGAGAGAAAATATATTAAAAATATATTAAGGTCCTATGAAAACAATGTAAAAACCAGTAGCCAACTTGACTTGGTCATAGCCTCTACCTCTCTAGTGACTCAAGTGCAGTGGACACTTTGTTTAGGGATTGTTTTCAGTTTTTCACATTCTAGGTCATTTTTGGTAAGTTGCCAGAATAACTTCCAAAACAATCCATCTTTTTATATCATTCTGTGCATAACTTCTGCTATAATCACTTATGTACTATAGTTCAAAGTCCACTCTTGAGAGTGGCTTACAAAGACTTCATAATCTGGTTCCAATGATCTTCTGTAACTTTATCTGCAAGTATTTGCTTCCATGCTATTCTTAAACCATCCCAACTTCTCACCGTTTCCTGTGCCTGTCATGCCCTTCCCTGCGTCTGTGGCCTTGCCCACACTCTATCTGGGCCTGCCAGTGACTTCTCCTTTTCCCCAGGAAATAGTCAGTGGCAGATCTGAACTGAGTTCAACTTGCTTGACCAGTTTCCCCATCTATAATTGGGAATAAAGATGTTGGTTTTATAAAATGAGAGATAATATGCAATAATTATGTCTCATGATTTGGGTGTTTGTATGAGGAGTGTAAAGAACTCAGACTTGGGTGTCAGATACACTCAAGTTCAAGTTCTAAATTAAACACTTAGGAGCCGGTGATCTTAGCAAATTCCTCAATCTGAGAGAGTCCCACGTGTGGACACAGGTGTCCCTCGTGTGGAGAGGTGAGAACACATTTACCCTCCAGGGTTCATGTGAGGATTTAATTAGACAATACCTTCAAGTGTTTATTTTGAAACAGAGTTTCAATAATGTAACTGACTCTAGTTATAACTTCAGCAATATAAATAATTCATATTAATAATCAGAAGATGGTAATTTTGGTCTGGCACATTTTGTGTATCTAAGTACATAGAATATAGCACATTATAATATATATTAAACATGTGCATCGGTTGCCCCAGAATAAGTTTAAAAGTAGTGTAGGTTCCTGGGGACCGATTGGAGAAGAGCGTTTGTGATAGTGCAGCTTCTGGCGATGAGAGTGTCATGCAGACTACTGTTGGTTCCTTCCAATTTTTTTTTTTTTTTTTTAAGATTTTACTTATTTATTTGATAGAGAGAGAGGGAGATCACAAGTAGGCAGCCAACACCCAACAGAGGAGCTAAGCCTCACATGGAGCTGGCAAAATTACGGTAGATGTTCTTCCCTTCACCTGCCCTTCACTTCCATGTTTCAGAAGCTGTCTCTGAACCTACCTGCTACTGGGCAGGGGGAAAGTGCGTGGGTGGATCGGGTAAGAATTCTTGAGGGATTATGATTGTACTTTAAAGATAAAGTTGCCAATTTTTAAATGAAGCTTTGAATTAACAAATTTATTTATTTATTTATTTTAAAGATTTTTTTTATTTGTCAGAGAGAGAGAGAGCGAGAGCACAAGCAGGCAGAGTGGCAGGCAGAGGCAGAGGGAGAAGCAGGCTCCCTGCTGAACAAGGAGCCCGATGCAGGGCTCGATCCCAGGACCCTAGGATCATGACCTGAGCGGAAGGCAGAAGCTTAACCAACTGAGCCACCCAGTTGTCCCGAATTAACAAATTTAAATGTCTATCATTTTTTACGGGAGTCATGAGCTCTGAGTTTAGTTATGGAAACAAAATTTCACCTTTGCACATCTGAGATTTGTGGCCTAAAAATGAAAATTTGTATGTTATACCTTTATCTGGTTTTGATATACTTAGTATTAATGATGGGACAAAGCTATTACTCTATGTGGTTTGTGTGTGTGTGTATATGTGTAATAATTTATACCTTCTCCTGAATCCTTAAATTTCATGACCAATAATGTTGGAATTGCCTTTTAACCTTCTTCTCTGAACTCCTTCCCTACCCTCTAATTCCTGAGGGGGCAAAAAAACCCCCCAAAACTGAGAAATAAATTTTCCTGAAAAAAGTAGTCAGAATAGAAAATGACTTTCGTGTGCAAGGAGACCGTGTGGCACAGGAGCGTGTTGTATCAGGCATGCACGAGGAGTGAAGGCCGGGTGATGGGGGAGAGGAGGCGGGAGGGATCCTCATGGTCTTGCATCAAAGAAAGAAATCTGGGGAAAGAGTCGAAAGTTCTTGGAGACTGAGGAGTGATAGAGAAGAGTGTACATGGAACTTCAATAATACTCGTGTAGACTGTATACAATGAATGATTCTTTACATCTTTTCAGAGGCATGAGTGAGGGTGAATGCCCTTGTTCTATATGAGCTACATTAAATGTGAACCCATTCCGAGACTGGATCACACATAATAGCCTTATAAATGTTACACAAACACCTTCACCAACACATACATGGCTCAGCTTGTTCCTTCTGCTGCCTCTCCATCATGGACTGCTGGGAGATTTCATTGAATTCTCTTATCTCTCAGTGCTTACTCTCTGTCTGCAAATACTCCTTATTTTTATTCCATATGACGTAGCATCATTCTTCCTTTGATTCCTCCATAACACACTGCTTTGTTAAGTTCCATTTTTCTTGGTCAGTACCACATTCATTCCTTAGTTATCTATTCAGGTATTCATTAGGGCTGTACCAAAGGCAAAATGTCAAGGGGATTTAATCATGACAAAATGTTTGGCCTTGACCTATCTCTTCATGTCTTTAAGTTAATAATTCTAGCTTGTGCCTATTCGGGTCTATCTTATAAGACAGACATTAAAGCTGTCATAGATTGTGAATTCCTAGAAGGAAGGGAATAAGTCTATTTAATTTCTTTGTGCAGCTTCTCCTAGGTAATGACTATAATGGACCATGAGAATAATATTGAACCTGCTATATATTACCAGTGTAGAAACTTTGAAAAAGATGCCTAAGAGCCAGCAGCACTACAAAAAGATTTGTATAGATTTTTTTCCATTAAAGTTGATTTGATGGACAAATGATTTGCTATATTATTTCAGGTCAACTCTGGGGATGAATGCTTAGTTGCTGAGAAAAGTTATTGAATTTCAACAAACAAAAACAATCCTTCTTTCCAGGGAGCTCTCAAGATCAAGGATGAGGGGCTTAGACAGAGGGGGAGAAATAAAAATCTAAATTTAATTTAGCTAACCCAGCCACCTCTCTTGATTTTGACACAACGAGGGAGGTTAAGTGGAGGTTAAGAGAATCTAACAGAAAGCGTGAATGATGATGTCTTCTTGTCTAAGCTGGAAATGGGTGAGAAGGTAGAAACATTTATAAGCCACAAAACAGTTTGGCAGTTTCCAACAAATCAGCCACAACCAAGAAAGTAAAAATGGCATATCTTCTGGACCATTGAAAATGAGTCAAATATTTCTTTTTTTTTTTTTTAAAGATTTTATTTATTTATTTATTTGACAGAGAGAGAGAGAGAGATCACAAGCAGGCAGAGAGGCAGCTGCAGAGAGAGGGGGAATCAGGCTCCCTGTTGAGCAGAGAGCCCGATGCGGGGCTCGATTCCAGGACTCTGAGATCATGACCTGAGCTGAAGGCAGAGGCTTTAACCCACTGAGCCACCCAGGTGCCCTAAGTCAAATATTTCTTGCCTGCTCTAGGAAAAGCCTGTTAAAATATCAGAAGGCCGAGGGTAAGCTGGAGGAGAGGAGAGACTGGAAAGGAAAGACAAGGATCAGAGGTTTTGTGGGTGAATGTAATGGCAGCACCAATTGTGTTCTCAGGAGCTGGTGCCTGATGCATCTGAGAATGTAATCTGTTATTTTCATTAATTTGTGCCTGTGCCATGGAACCTGGATACAAACTTTCTTTTTTTTTTTTTATAAAGATTTTATTTATTTATTTGACAGAGAGAGATCACAAGTAGGCAGAGAGGCAGGCAGAGAGAGGGGGGGAAGCAAGCTCACTGCTGAGCAGAGAGCCCAATGTGGGGCTCGATCCCAGGACCCTGAGATCTCGACCTGAGCCGAAGGCAGAGGCTTAACCCACTGAGCCACTGAGGTGCCCCTGGATATAAGCTTTCTAAATAGCTTTGTGCAGTAACTTATGTGATGTCTTTCAGGAGATCCAGGAATGCATGTTTATAAATTTTGTTCAAAATTTGTCACTTTGTGTCCAACAGTATGTTTTATTCTCTAACATTTCAATTTCAAATCTATAAAGTAAGATTTATATGTTTAGATGGCCACACCTAGAGGAACCCGCAGGGTGATAGCTTCCTTATGCTGTGAAGATCAGATGTTGGAACCATCTTACTGAATGTTGCAAAAATTAGCCATAAAGTCCTTGAATGCAGGTAACTGCAAAATGGGTGTGCATGTAGTTTGCAGAAAGTGCATTTAATAGAAAACTATCCTCTAGGAGCCTCCTAACTCATGAGGAGGGGATCTTAAGAATTAGAGGTGGGTAGAAATAAGAATTCTGGTTGCAAGATTGGGGACCAAAAGGTGAGATTTTTCTCTTGGTGTGTGTTGTGTCAAGAGGTATGGTGAGGCTGAGGAATGGAGACGATGGTTAAGACAAAAAAAGGAGAAATCAGGTGGTGGTGAGGGAGAAGAGGAACTGGTAGATTAGAATTGGGAATCAATAACTGGGCCTCTTGGAGGCCAGGCAAGGAAATGCTGCTGATTCCAGTTGGCACAAAACAGACTGTAGGTGAGAGAGACGAAAAGGAGGAGAAAGTGAGCACACAGTAGGATCAAAGCCTGAAGGAAGTGGGAAAGGCCAGGGAGACGAGTTCAGTTTTCACAGACCCACTTCATCTCAATGCAAAGACCATCTCGCCCCACAGGATAAAGAGGAAATCAGACTGGCATGGTAGCAGATAGCTTACTCCCAGTGTGGGATAAATTTGCTAACAAATCATAAATTGCTAATGCCTTTGGGTAGCTTTGCACAACAGTGAAGATGCATCACATTGCTTCTCTATGTGTCCTTTCAATCTCTGTGAAGTCGGAAAACATGTTATTCCATCTCAGGAAATTGTGAGTGCTGAGGTGGGCTGAGGGACGAAAAGAGCAATTTAGGGTGATTCTATTCAGCGTGAACACGGTCTCGACTGTATCTCTCCTCTCTGGCACCAGCCTCAGCACAGGCAGAAAGGTAGAGTCACAGTATTCTTTTTTGGGGGGGCAGAGGTGATGGGAGAGGTTAAGTGTATAGGTATTTGGTGCCCAAGCTCTTTGGGGATGATACCTGGAGAAAGAAAGCATCTGTCTGGAAACTAGAAATGCCAGGAAGATTCTGACAGTCTACAAATTACTCTTGAGGAGTTGACAAAGTTTCTTCCACATGGACCCCTGTGTGGCAGTCCTCAGACTCCCCCAGCTTAGAAGGATGGCCCCAAGGGCCAGATTCAATATCTGCAGGGCATATGATGGAAGGAGCTGTATCTTTGAAGACAATGTAGTTGTGGGGCACTGGGTGGCTCATTAAACGTCTGACACTTAGTTTCAGCTCAGGTCGTGATCTCAGGTTGTAAATCAAGCCCTGAGTCGGGCTCCACTCTCAATGGGGAGTCTGCTTCTCTTCCTCTCCATCTGCCCTTCCCCACACTTGTGCTCTCTTGCTCTCCCTAAAATAAATAAACAAATCTTTAAAAACAATTTAGTTGTCTGAGGAATATCATGGGAGCAAGGACTGGAGAGGGAATACACATAATAAAAGCATCCACTGGATCTTAATCTACTCTGAGATTGATAAAAGCCCCTGTCATTAAAGTTCCTCTGGGTCTGACTGCAGGCATGGACTTGGAGAGACGTGCTCAGATCCTTTTCTCCCTGCCCATTCTCTACCTGGTTGTGAGAAAGTGTTAAAATGTTTATCTCTAGGTAGGTAAGCGAATGATTATACTAAGCTTAGTGTATTGGCAAAGTCTTAATCTTTGAGGCTAGGATTTTGGTGGATAATAAATTTATTTTAATAACCTCAGTGTAGTTTCTCTCTACTTTAGGAAGATGTTCTCTGCTTCTTTATTTCCTGCCCTTCTTGTCCTACATATGAAATTTGGAGGCCCATTTTTAAGAGTCAGTAAAGAATAATACAATGGACAACAAATGGAAACACAGCTATATGACATCAGTCTCTTCTTAGGTAAAAAATGAGGACTTGCTACTCTACAAGCTTTGACTTTCTCTTGAACTCAAAAGCCCAATTTTATGAAACTTCAATTAGAAAAAGTATTTGAGAGACATAAGATGAAATTGTCTAACTAGGTAGTGATTCACTGGAGACTCTGATGCTGGAAACAGAAAAGACATTATTTTTCTCTAAATATATTAGTTAAGAGTTAAGAGAAATGATGGTTAGGGGACAGCAGCATGATTAGATGTTTTAATGTATTAGCTCATGTAATTCTACAGCCTCTTAGTTCAAGTGCATATTCAATTCTCTAACAAAAACAAAATAAATATTTTAACTCTTAACTGCCTTTTAAGAAGGGTGAATCTTACTACTAAAGAATGTATCAGGGGCGCCTGGGTGGCTCAGTGGGTTAAAGCCTCTGCCTTCCACTCGGGTCCTGATCTCAGGGTCCTGGGATCAAGCCCCACATCTGGGCTCTTTGCTCAGCGGGGAGCCTGCTTCCCCCTTTCTCTCTGCCTGCCTCTCTGCCTGCCTCTCTGCCTACTTGTGATCTCTCTCTCGGTCAAATAAATAAATAAAATCTTTTTTTTTTTTTTTAAAAAGAATATATCAGACTATCTGCTGTCCCTTTTTGTAGCTAATCATATGGGTTACATTTGGCTCAACTGAGCACCTTGACTAACGGGGGACCTGGAGTTGAGTTTAGAGACGGGCTCAGGCCAGAGAACTGTGTTATTGTTCATTATGGAAGGAGAACTTGAGGTCCAGGGACACTATTGAGGGGAAGCTGAGGAAGAATGATGGAGACAGAGAGTGGAGAGAGGAGCTGGGACAGTGCCAGAAGCGTGGAACCCTTGCTTCTGGCACCTGGCACCTCCGCCGCAGGTGCAAAATCCCCAAGGGTCCTCACAAGGATAATCGTCAGAGGGTTTTGTGGAGAGTACTGATTATTTAAAAAAATATATTCATTACAATGGAAGATTTAAGAAATAGGGTGAGCTTAGTTAATTCAGGTAATACTGAGATAATTATGAAATGAATCGACTTAGCAAAAAAAAAAGTTAAACAGCCAAATTACTATAAAATGAAATTGTTTCTTTCTTTGGAGAGAATGTGTGTTCAGGGAAGAGAGTGGTGGGGGCACAGAGAGAGCAGGAGAGAAAATCTTAAATAAGCGGGCTCAACAACCAGCATGGAGCCCGACATGGGGCTCGATCTCACAACCCTGAGATCACAACCTGAGCTGAAATCAAGAGTCAGATACTTAACCCACTGAGCCACCTAGATGCCCCAGGAAAAAAGCAATTTCTAACACAAGTGACAGGAGATTTCACTTTATACTATTTTTCTTTTTCTTTTTTCTTTTTTTTTAAAGACTTTATTTATTTATTTGACAGAGAGTGAGCGATCACAGGCAGGCAGAGAGGCAGGCAGAGAGAGAGGGGGAAGCAGGCTCCCTGCTGAGCAGAGAGCCCAATGCGGGGTTCTATCCCAGGATCTTGAGATCATGACCTGAGCCGAAGGCAGAGGCTTTAAACCAATGAGCCACCCAGGCACCCCTATTTTTCTTTTTCTTAACTTGGCTTTTGGCATTATTGTGATAGATAATAAAATCCAAATTTACAATATTCATGACTTGTTGATTCCTGTTTATCTCCAAAGAAGGAAAAAGTTTTTGCTTGTTACGATCAGAGTGATGGGTGAAAAGTGCAAGATTGAAGAGGACGAGAGAGTACCTGATCCCTACGTGCAGGACAAGAAATAGAGCTGCTGGGGTTGTGGGGATAATGAGTGGGAGAATATATCCAGGAGGATGGAGAGGTAGGCTAACTTAGGAATTGCATAAATATTCATTGGTACTTTTGTGTGTATAGTTCTGTGTCATGTGTTGAAAACAAAAGTGCTTTCTAAGCAAAATCCTGGGGTCAATACAGGTTGAGTTTAACTTTCTATATATTCAAATTATTTACATCTGTATCCTATTTTTTCTATTGGTGTACACTGGGCAATATCTGTGGAGCAGATGGGACCAGCTCATAGGAGAGGATCCATAAATACCGGGCATGGGTTTCTGGAACTTCCCTGGGATGGGGAGGACCTTACCCCAGGTTGTGTAAACTTTGTTTTTGTTTGGATATACCAGTTTTGTGATTTTGGGCTGGTCAATATTTCTTTATTGCTTAATCTTTAAAATGGAGAAATATCTAATTTGTCTCAAGGCCAGTGAGTTAGATCAGACGATCTTTTAAGGACCCTTTTAATTCTAAGATATTACAGTATTAGAAAATATTAGAACAGAATCATGTTTTACTAACATAGGCTTTTCAAGGAGATAGGCTTAGAATGAAATGTCTTTTGCAACAATTACTAGGGAATGATCCCAGGCATGCTACTCAATATTTCTCATTTTCTGTTTCCTCTTTTGCAAAATGAGAATATCTCTTCGGGCTTTTATAGGGATAAAGTCAGATAATGTTTATAAAGCACTTAGTACATGGTTCATGGTCCATGGAAAACTCTCAATAAATGGTAAATGTAACAAAAACAATTATAACCACAATCATAGTGCTTGAAATAAAAATGGTATAAATTTTATAGTTTTTCAGACAAAACAAAAAACAAAAAACAAACCTAAGTAGAACACCCAATTCCAAGCACATTTCAGTTTAGCAAGTTTATCCTAATGTGTAAAATTATGTTCGCAGTACTATTTAGTTCACAAATGCAGTTCTTACTTTCCCTTTATACAGATGATGACGATGTATTTGCACATACTTGTTAATTTTCTATTTAAAATTTAAAAATATAATTCCAAACTCAAAGAAAGAACAATACAAAAGTACTAGTAACCTTCAAAAATATAGGGTGGAATAATAGATAATTCTGTAGTCTGTATATTGGAGAATTTATTCTCTCATCTTTTGGAGGTTGGTAAATGGGTCAGTATTCTCTTTTTTCATATCCTGATGGTCTGTTCTGGGAAAACTTTTTCCTTTCTCCTTCTTAATGGTCAGAGAAAAATTGCTAGAAGATATGCCTGTTGCAAGACCTAAGGAAAAGCCTAAATGGTCTTGTGAGTATCCATTTGGAATTCAAAAGTAAGGACTTTCCCAGCTGGATCAGTTCTTGACAAAACACTGAAGTGGATCAAGTTTATGTCTGGGCTTCCTCTGTTTCCTATTTCCTCACTGGTTCCCTGTCTCTCTGAAGTATTAAGTAAAACAATTGTTTTTGTTTAATGATACTGTTTAGGTAATAAGTAAAGCATTTGCTGATAAGGACTTAAGATACAATTCTTCTTGGGGATTGTTTTTTAGATCTTAATTTTGAAATATTATAGACTCACAAGAAGTTGCAAAAATAGCACAGAGAGGTTCTATGTACTCTTTACCCAACTTCCTCTAATGGTAATATATCACATAACGACAGTACATTATCAAAACTAATAAATCAACACCGGCACAATATAGCTTATTAGACTACAGACAGAGGAATTTTTGGAGAATTAGAAATTCTCAAGGGTGAAAGAAAACCTTTTCTAAATCTTGATGTTCCCCCAATCTGTGTAGGTTTTTGCCCTTGTCTCACTGGTAATCCTAGATTAACTTTCTGTCTTCTCCCTTCTCCCATTCAAAGCAGGGACCATGCTGTAGTCACCCTTTAGTCTCATGCTTATTAAGGTAACTGGCATTCAATAAGTGTTTTTGGTTGAAAGATAACTAATAATTGCTTTTGTCTTTATACACATGATCTCTCAGCGTGTTCATGGTCTAGCTGCAAGAGTATAGGCTTTAAAAGCATTCAGATCTCGAGTCCTGTTATTATTTATGAGCCTGAGTTTTGTGACAAGGTACTGAATGTCCTTGGGTCTTGCCTTCCTTGTGTGCTTCATTTTATCGACATAATAGAGTTGTTGTAAAGATTCAAGGAGGTAATTTATGTAATAAAGAAGCAAACATAAGGGCTCTGGGATGTGGATAGGGTGAAAGATTTTATTGCCATTTTACAAACTAAGGCTCGAGAGGGTAAGTCATTGCTGCAAATCTTAGGACCAGTATGTGGGGGTGCTGTGAAGCACCTTGGGCCAGCAGTCTTCTAGGAGATCCCATTGCCTTTCTCAGGCAACAGGAGAGAGGATAAACAGACAAACAAACAAGCACAAACAATAATCACCATAGGGTAGTTACAGAGATTTAAGATTTTGTCCTTATATAGTTGTTGACTTCTTTTGCTTTGGGCATAGAAAATCCTCTCTTGGTGGAGCTGGATGGTGAGATGAAGTAGGAAGTGAATTATGGGTGTGGGTTGTTATTTTGGAGGTTCCTGCCAAATGTCCTTATACTCTCCCCCCTCCGTTGATATCCTATAGCCAGGAATCCTCCTTGCCAAACTGTGCATCAGATGTTTGTGCCTTTATCTTTTGCAGATGGTGTGGAAGGATGAGAACTTGGAGCCATTAAGTACTTACTCACACTACGATGTCGAAAAAAGTTTTTTTAAATCACAAGATAACTTAAAGTTTAAAAAGTTGGAAGGTTTTGAGATCATTATTATCATTATCATCTACTTTTTATTTTCTGTTCCTGAAAGTAATTTTTTTTAACAAAAGAGAATATGTAAAAGGGAACTTACTTTTACTAAGCTGAATTGGCTGGTAACACATTAGCTAAAGTCGCTTTCAACCTGCCTTGAACACCTTTTACATTTCCCTGAATTCCTCATATTAGGATTACATTTTCCATATTAGAATGCCTAACTTGGAAGTATTTCTTTGGCTTATTTAACCTATTCATTTTATTGAAATGGAATAGGAAATAGTAAAATGTTATTGATTTATGAGTGTTTTGACTACAAATGTTAAAAACTGTGGTAGCTTAAATGCTTGGATTATAATGAGAAACACTATATGGCTTTTGGTCCTCTAGTTAAGAAATTGGGTAATGGGTCTTAAATATAGGAACTGAAACCATGAAAATTCTAGGAGGAAACATAGAAACAAAGCTCTTGGGTATGGAATTTGGTAATGATTTTTTGGGTATGACACCTGAAGCACAAGCAACACAATAAAAAAGAAACAAGTGGAAATACACCAAACTAACAAGCTTCTGCACAGCAAAGAGAACCATCAACAAAGTGAAAAGAAAACATCCAGAATAGGAAAAAGATGTGCAAATTGTATATCTCACCAGGGGGTTAATATCCAAAATATAACAGGAACTCACACAGCTCAATAGCAAAAAGCCAAATAACCCACTTAAAAAATGGGCAAAGGACCTGAATAGATATTTCTCCAAAGAAGACATATGCAGGGCCAATAGGTACACGAAAAGATGCTCAACACCACTAGTCCTGTGCTAGGAGAACGTGAATCAAAACCACAATGAGATATCACCTCACACCTTTTAGAATGGCTGTCATTAAAAGGATAAGACATAAGCAATCTGGCATGGATGGATGTGGAGAAAAGGGAATCCCTGCACGCTGTTGGTGGAATTGCAAACTGGCATAGCCACTACAGAAGGATCCTCAAAAAATTAAAAATAGGACTATCATATGATCCAGCGATTGCACTTCTGGAAATATATCCAAAAATAATGAAAACCCTAACTCGTTAAAATATGCATCCCAGTATTCACAGCAGCATTATTTACAATAGCCAAGACATGAAAACAAGCTACATGGCCATCCATGGTTGAGGGAATAAAGAAGTAGTGGTGCATATATATATATATATATATATATATATATATATATGCCATATATGTGTATATATTTGTGTGTATATAGTATATATGCATACACACACACGCATACACACACACACACACACACACACACACACACACACACACTGGGATATTACACAGTGATAAAAACAAGAAAATTCTACTACTCATGACACATGGAGGGACATTGAAGGCATTATGCTCAAAGAAATAAGTCAGACAGTGAAAGACAAATACTGTATGACCTCACATATATGTGGAAACTTGAAAAAAACCCTCAAAATAAACTCGTGGAAAAAAAGATAAAACTTGTGGTGACCAGAAATAATGGGGGGGGGGTGGAGGGTGGGGGAAGTGAAGGAAGGTGGTCAAAAGATACAAGCTTCCAGCTACAAGAGAAATAAGTGCTAGGGATGTCATGTCCCACAAGATGATGACAGCCACCACTGCAGTGTGATGTGCAGGACAGGTGTCAAGGGAGAAAATCCTAACAGTTCTGTTCACAAGGAAACATTTTTTCCCTTTATTCTTTTCTCTTTTCCTTTATAGCGTATCTATATGAGAAGATGGATGTTAGCTGAGCCTATTGTGTAATCATTTCACAATATATATAAATCAAACCATTATTCTTTTTGACTTAAACTTCTCCAGTGATGTATGTAAATTATCTCTCAATGAAACTGGAATGAAAAATGGAATCTCAGTTACCAAGATTAGAGGCAGAGAAAGCTAGCAGCTAGGGTGTTTCTCCAGGATTCTGAGTTGTTGCCTTGGTTTTGATGCTATCTCTCACATTTGACCATTAAAGTAAAGCATATGGAGGTCAAGGGAGGAGAGGAAAAAAAAATCACTTTGATGCAGGACATGCCATCAGAACTAGGAAAGTTTGGAGGAAATTTACTTGGAGACATTGTCAATAGACTATCTTAGTGAAAACCGACTTCTGCAAACTTTTAAGCGATGGAGGGATGTAAACATGCATGTTAATTCTAAATTTGTTAAAACTTAATCACTCCCACTATCATAAGGTATTAAAGATATACAGAAAGTTTTCTTTCTTGATTTGCTTTGACTTTCTCATCAGTTATTATCTAGGAAATATAAACATTTTATTTCTACTTACATAATATCATTTAAGTAAGGTTGAATGCAGAATGACTCTCTCGATTTACATTTTTTTTTCCTGAAAAATAAACTATAGCACACAAAGAGAGAGCAAGAATTGTCATTATAACAAAAGTAAAAATGCCCATTTGGGCTCCTGGTCTGTGCTTTTCATTGCTTTGTGCTTTTCTCTGCTTTTCTTTCAAGGAAGAGTGAGAGGTCTTTTTAAATAAAAAAAGAGTTTTATGAATGCATTTCTCAGTGAGAAGGCACACCTATGATATCAAATCACAAAGACTGGGACCACGAAGCATTAAAACTACACATAAACTGGAATAAATGTAGACTTTACCAGAATATTTCACGGGGGCATCTTACCTGAACACAATCTCTTTAAAGACTGCTTCTCTTGAAATAGTACCAAATTATTTATAAAATAATTGTTGCTTAAACAAATTGGTTGTTAGGAAGCACAGGTTTGCATGTCATGTTAATCTTGCTTGACTACTGCCTCTGCCAATATATCCCAGTTTCCAATATAAATACCAGAAATGACTTAATAATTCTGAAGTGAGATTACAATTTTATCAGAAAAAAAACCAGTCTGGTATTAGAAGCATAAATGTAAGTAATAAACATTTGTAATTGTAATCTGTTCCTACAATATTATTAAGGTATATAAAATTAAATAGTGAGCATACTTACAATATTTACCCAAAATTAAGATGTAGAAGAAGACAGGACCAGATGTCATTTCCTTCTTTGTGAGGAACTGATTAATAAAAGTGAGTACAATTTGGTCTTGGTCTCTGAGTCTCACACAGCTCACGGTGGTTGTGTGCTATTTCTGTCTGCAATCTTAGCAGCTACAAAGCAGTCCTCCCTCCTTCCTCTCTCATTTCCTCTCCCTCTCTTTCCATTCCCTTTTCTTTTCTTTCTTCCTTTCTGTTTCTCAGAATCTCTCCTCCCACCCTCCTTCTCTGAAAGTCTTAGTATCCTTCACCCCCCCCACAACCCTCCCCACCCCCCGCCCTGCCACAGCAAGCACACACACCCCAGCGTGAACACAGACAGAGCTGAGCAGTGAGCAAAAGTTTCAGACAGAGAATATACAAGCTCTTCTTATTGACTCCAAACATCGTTTTTTCTATGTCCGGCAACAGTGTACAAATGACGCTGTGTGTGAACTGACAAATGTCCGAGCTGATCAAAGTCACAGTACTGGAAAGAAACCGAGAGATATGTTACAAACGAAAAATGTTTCTTTCTTTTTTTTTTTTCCCCTCTGACTTGGGACTAGGAAAAGAACAGAAGTACGCAGGGCAAAATGCATTTGTGGAATTAACTATAAGGCAAGAATTAAAACGTAGCTATAGCAATCTTTTGTGATCCGAGTTTAGGCATTTGAATGATGGGATATTGTGTAAAGAAAAATGCAAAGGAATAAAAAACAAATTTTAAATTTTCTTGAGCTCATGAGTTTTACTGCAAGTGGAGACCACGATAGGTCATTGGTCCGATTCAAACTGTTAGTTGTGTAGGTGCTTGCTCTTTGCTGAGCTTCGGTTTTCTGGGGGAAGATATCTATTCAGCAGGTGGCAGTGATGTTCAGCCCCGTGCATACTGAATGTCTAGCATAGGTTCTAGTACGGAATAGGCGGTTACAGAATGGCAGCCATTCATATAATGATGACTTTAATCAGTAGGGCAAAAAAGCGTGCAAATGCAAAGAACATTTCCAAGCCATATCATTTTCTTTTTAACCAGGCCATATCATTCTTATTTTGCAGCTTAATAATTTATTGTTAAAACAGCCGAGTAGCACCTTGCCAGGAGAAATTGTCTTGTAAGGTTAATGCCTCCTAATCACTCTACATGTAGAATCTATAAATCTCTATATCACTGACTTCAACATAAGAAACCTATTTCTAAATCATGGCTCAAAGTTATATTAACACTACTTTTCTTTTTTCCTGTAGAGGTAATTAATACCATGAAAGAAGAAATAAGGTATAGGAGTCTTTACAAATCCTTTGGATGTCGGTAGATTTATTTAATGAAGATATTGTTATTTTAGCAGAAATACTTATGGTTAACTGAATTTGAACACTCATTTAATGCTCATTAAGCCTTTATTAAGTGCTTATTCTTTGTAATAATACTTGAAATGTTTTAAGTGGTTAATGATTTTTTACTTATTTTAGAAATAGTGTTTCCTAGAAGGATGCTGAGGGACATACCAAGGGCAATGTCTGAAGGGGAACCTATAGGAAACTTCTCAACAGTAAAGCTGATGAACTTGCTTTGAGAATTATCCAGCAAAAAGTCTAGCACTTGACACTGAATTTTCGAAGTAATCCTGAGGTTATTCTGTGGCTTTGAGCATTTTGCCTGAGCTGATTATTGCAGACATACACAATTAGCAGGCCAATAGCCAGGAAGTGGTCTTCAATAATATATACATCCACTATATTTTTAATCTCAAATTATCCATGTAAAACCTCAAAATAATTTCTCATTTCACCGAGACTATGTTAGAGTTTGCTGAGATAGTTATTTCTCTGAAAGAACAATTTTAGACTTCTTCTTCTTCTTTTTTTTTTTGAATATCACTTCTTTCTTATTTTAAGCTATGACAGTGAATCTGGAATATTAGTCTCGTATAGGTATAATGGTGGGAAAAACCCAGGAATGAACGTAGAGTGCCCCTACCACACACTACAACAGGCAATATTTGTATTTTGGGCCAGAAAATTCTTCATTGTGATGTGCCGTCTTTTGCATTGGTAGAATATTTAGCAGCATCCCTGGCCTCTTCCCACTAGATGTCAATAGTACTCCCTAGTTGGGACAATTAAAAACATCTCTAGACATAGTGAAATGTCCCCTGGGGGGCAAGCTTGCTCCCGGTGGACAACAATTGCATTGTAGCAAAAGACTTGCCTGGACAATATTTGAGTATTGATTTTTACTACATAATTAAAATAGAATTCTTCTCACTTCAAATTTTAATGAAAATGTGTTTCCTCATTTTGTTGTTCTTCAGGTTGAAGACATACATTAAAGTGTGTTAAACACACACAGACGGTGTGTGTTCCTGGCTTTCTCTTCCTGCTCATATTGTTCAATTATAAATGTACGCTAGGGCCTGATAGACTCTGATGTCATAGCCTCAGTTTGGCTGAGTACTTCATAGTTTTCCACATTAGATTTGGTGCTGACTCAGGCTAATAGTTAACACCTTTTCTTACCTTGGAACCTCTCTGAAAGTCTTACTTAGGCTCTCTGAATAATAACAAAACTTTCTATTTGAAAATTACTTCTCAGAACAATCTAATGAATTGAGCCCAACAAACACCATCTTTCTGTATGCACTCTATAGATTCAAGTTTCTAATCTGTGATGTTTCCATCCACTGAAATACACTAGTACATTCTTCAGCATCATATTTTAAAATTAGATCATGACACTTAAGACCTTTTTGTCTGCGTGTCTCAACCTATTTGCTGCCATCATTTCCAATCCTAGAAACAGCCATTAAATGTTTGACTGCAGACCTGGGAAAGTGTCACTGAAAGAGATGGACAAAATCTCAGTCAGAGACACATGATGTAGAGATATTCAGGCAATAGTAAAACAACTCATGAACTAAGAATAAGTATAATCCCAGGGCTAAAATGCATACACTCAAATTGTTCGTCCTATGGACCCATTCCTAACCGACAGCTGTCAGTCAGGCAACACTCTTGACATACTCATCATCTCTAAGTCATACCAAGACAATTTTAGCCATCTCAATTTAGCATTAATTGCACAGTTCTGAAATGAAATGACTTCTGGAGAATTTTATCAAGCAAAATGTGCACTGGGACAGAGCCGTGACTAGCTACAGGTATTTCAAAAATACATTTTATACAGAATCTAAACCATTTCATCCTAGATGGAAGTGATCAGAAGCTCTTATGTCAGTTAGCAGAAAATCAACCATTAAATGGTAAACCAGATCCCATTTGGATTCATGTGTCGCCTTCAAGGGATATAATAGGGATGCAACAGACTTGAACAGTCCTCCGTAAAGTTGATAGTGTGAAGAAGGTGAGGACGGGGTTGTCTGTATCTATCTGTTTATCTATCTATTGATCTTGATCTTATGCAGTAAATATCAGTTGCTGGCTTTCTATCAATCTTGCCTTACTTAGTTCCCCCAAACTATTGTAATCAACGACATTCAATTTTCAGGCTCATTCTATCTGGGTTGAGCCTACGTGGTTCAAGACCAAGAGTATAAAAGGAAAAACATCGTCAGTTGATTGAGCCATGGATGGGATCTGGAAACTGAAGTTGCTGTTTCATAGAGAACAGACTGCGCGCTCGCTGTGCCTGCTTCTTCCTCTCTTCTTCCACACATGCGCATTGCGCCTGCTCAGCCACGATCGGCTTCAGTTGCTTCAGGTTTCCAGCTTCAGTTTCAGCTCCCCCGCTGCCAGAGAAGACGTGCCTCTAACCCCGGCTCACTTGCCTACGATTCCGCCTGTTCTGCACTCCATGGGGTCGACCCTACAGGAGATTTAGTGCTCTTAGCCCTGGCTTCATAATCCCAGTGTTCTCCCTTGAGCGCACTATCTATCGGTCTGCCGCTGATGCCTCTACATGGCTCACACGAGATTACCTGATTTATGCCAGGGGCATCTCCTACATGCTGGAAGGAGAAATAGATTAGAAAAGTAAAGGGGGCTTGTTCCAGTAGTACCAGTAGAAGATGGGTGCGTAGTGCCAGTCCCAATTTTGCCACTGCTTATACATGTAACCTCTGATAAGTCACTTAAATGCCTCTGGTCCTCAGTTGTTCCACTTGTGAAATAAATAGTTGATCTTTTATTTATTATTTGCTTAATTTTTTTTTAATTTTTAAGTAATCTCTACACCCAAGGTGGGGTTTGAACTCACAACCCCAAGATCAAGAGTCACATGTTCTACTGACTGAGCCACCTGGTTGCCCCAATAGTTGATCTTTTAGATGCATTATAGCTTATCGTTTTATAAAACATAATACTCCGCTTCAGAAAAACTTGTAATTTAGTATGTAATGCATATATATGCTTTACTTAAAATACAATTTTACCAAATTTCTCAACGAATGTAAATTGGTGCCGTTGAGCATCAGGTAGTAAAGAAGGTACCAGAGGGCATCAAGGGAGCTGATAGGGAGAAGTAGGTGGAGTCAACTGTGGAAGCTTCTTTAGGGCAGAAAATTTGAGTGGTGAGTGTGGAAGGCAGAGAAAGTTATGTGCTGGCAGGGAGTAATAGAAGCAACATTTCACGTTGAAGACAAGTGGGTACGAACATGTGCAAACAGTGGTTCTGGATGGATCTAGGTCAAAATATAAGAAGAAATGGTATCATAAAGTTATGGGATAATCAGCTTTTGGAGAGCATCAGACATTGGGTTGACTAGATAACTGAAAGCAGGATTAAAAGTTGATATCAGGGGCGCCTGGGTGGCTCAGTGGGTTAAAGCCTCTGCCTTCAGCTCAGGTCATGGTCTCAGGGTCCTGGGATCGAGCCCCGCATTGGGCTCCCTGCTCAGTGGGGAGTCTGCTTCCTCCTCTCTCTCTGCCTGCCCCTCTGCCTACTTGTGATCTCTCTTTCTGTCAATAAAAAAGAAAAAAAGTTGATATCAATTTCTGAGCAATTGATAAAATCAAAAGAAGACTAATAAAGAAGACTGTCTCATGATCATGTGATGCAGAAGATGAGAAAGGACAGACTTTAGCCAGGGAGATGCAGCTGTTGTGTAACAGATGTAAGTCAGCCACTAGGGTTTGGTGTGACTGCAAAGGCTGCTAACAGCAGCCACTGCCAGAAAGAAAACCGTTTTAATCATGGTTGATTCTGAACAGACTTTGACTTTAAAACAGGAATGTCTAATAGGAGTACAAAATGAGCCACACGTGCAATTGAACATTTTCTAGTAGCCACATTAAAAGAAGTAAAAAGAAACAGGTAAAATTAATTTTGATAATACATTTTAACTCAATATATTCAATATATTACCATTTCAACATGTAGTCGGTAGGAAAATTATTAATAGATATTTTGTTCCTTTGTTTTTACTGTCTTTGAAATCTGGGATATGTATCTTACACATGCAGCACATCTCTATTTGGACTAGCCCCTTTTCAAGTGCTCAGTAGCCACATGTGGCTAGTGACTACCATATTGGACAGTGCAGCTCTGGAGGATGGTGCAAGAGGTTTCTTTAGGATTCCATCAGAAGTTCTTAGATCTGAAGGTCAAAGAAAAATGATCATTTTATAATTAAATAGAATTTTAATAACAACAATAGGAACAACATAAGGTTACCAAACAGTTTGGTCAAGTACAAAAATTAAGAAAAGACAAAAGCCTTACTTACCACTTTTTTGGCCACCATTTTATAAATGTAAGGATATTTGATTACCACAAATTTAGGGAAGATGCAATGTTCAAACATAAAACAATCCTGGGGCGCCTGGGTGGCTCAGTGGGTTAAAGCCTCTGCCTTCAGCTCAGGTCATGATCTCAGGGTCGTGGGATCAAGCCCCGCATTGGGCTCTCTGCTCAGCAGGGAGCCTGCTTCCCCCTCTCTTTCACCTGCCTCTCTGCCTACTTGTGATCTCTCTCTATCAAATAAATAAATAAATCTTAAAAAAAAAACAATCTTTTAAACTAAATATATTTAGTTTCATAAAAAATGATGACACTGTCTTTGTTTTTCTTGTTTCACTGCAAATAAAAGGAAACACTTCTCCAAGACCCTATCTGTGGACTATAATTTAGGAACTACTGATTTGGTCTAGGCTCAGAGTCTCTCTGGCAGCACAGGTCCTTTAAAACCCTGGTGGACCACTATTGCCTTCGACTTTGAGGCACTCAGCTATTAACCAAAGATTTTAGAGTCTTGGTCAATGAATCTAGGGACTGCCTTTGTAAGTCTCCCTTTTAGCATGTGCTGGAGCCCCCAACTTTACTATAAAAGTTGCTACCGTGGCTTCTGCTTCAAGGCAAGGAGAGTAATTTGTGGATTCATGTGGCAGAGCTAATCTTCCATTAATGCCAGGAGCATTCCAGGGATTGGCTCTTGATGAAGGGGTGCATTGTTGCCTCTGTAACTCAGACGTCCTGTGGGGCATCTTGGAGAAAGGTTAGGAAGTCAGGGTTTCCTTATTTCTTTAGCTCTTTCTAGGTATTCCTCTTCCTAGTAGGGCCCTAAATTTTGGTTTGGGTATGTAATTGGATTTTTGCAGTGCTGTAAAAACAAACAAACAAACAAACAAAAACAAACAAACAAAATCATCACTTGACCTATAGAGATCTTTATAGAAAAGGTCTTTCTTAACACAGTTTTTTTTTCTTTTAGAAGGTTTCTCAGTCAATATATACTAGGTTATATATTGTGATAAAATGTGACCACAAAAATCTCAGTTGCTCAAATCAACAGAAATTTGTTTTTCACTCCACATGACCAACATGGGTCAGTAGGGGGCTCTAATCACTACAGTCTTTCAGGCTTCAGGCTGATGGAGGTTCCATATTGACGCAGGAATCCATGTTCTTTAGGGCAGGAAAAGACAACATGGTAAATTGCACACTGGCTTTTAAAGATTCCACCTGAAAGTGATACGGGACAGCCACTACCTGTCTTCTCCCTGAGCCATTTGGTCCGACTGGAAGGATTTACAGAGCCACAATCTGAGTTGGGTCCTTAGTCTTAGAAATTTCAGTGCCCTTAGGGACATCTCAGGGACAGTCTGTTAAGTGTCTGACTTCATCTCAGGTCATGATCTTGGGCTTCTGGGATTGAGCCCTGCGTGGAGCCCCAGACCAAGCCCCTGACAAGCAGGGAGTTTACTTCTCTCTCTCCCCTCTGCCGTTCCTTCTTTCTCCTCCCCCCTTCTCCTTTTCCCCTCCCTTCCCCTCCCCCAGCTCAGGTTCTCTCTCTCTCTCTCTCTCAAATAAATGAATAAAATCTTGAAAAAAAAAAAAGAAGTTTCCCCTCAGAGATTTTTAACAATGGATGTAATGGCCATAACCTTAATTTGATCCTTGCCAAGAGATTTTTTTTTTTCCTAAGAGAATTTTTTCAGTTTTATTTTTCACTGGTTGTGGTTGAGAAGCACACAGTTCTTTCAGGCCTTCAAGTGCTGAATTTCTGGATTCTATTTCATTTCTTCTTCCACCCTCCTTTCCTTCCTCCCTCCTTTCCTTCTTCCCTCCCTTCCTCCCTCCCTCCCTCCCTTCCTTCCTTCCTTCCTTCCTTCCTTCCTTCCTTCCTTCCTTCCTTCCTTCCTTCCTTCCTTCCTTCTTTCCTTCCCTCCTTCCTTCTTTCCTTCCCTCCTTCCTTTTTTTCTTCCTTCCTTCCCTCACTTCCCTCCCTTCCTCCCTTCCTTCCTTCTTTCCTTCTTTATTTCTTCTTTTTCCAAACTGGCCAATTCTTTGTTAAACTCATTTGCTTTTTGTAAAATCTTGTGAGACATAGACAACAGCAATCAGCCACAGCAACAGCAATCTCTTGTCGTAGGATTACGAATTCACTAGTACACTGTCTGCTTGCCGGGTTATCACTGGTGACATTAGTACCAAATTCTTCCTCATTGTGTAATGTGGATAACTATCCTTACAGCTTCTATAACAGTTTCTTTCCTGTATGTCACTTGGCCTTTAAGTCAATGTCCCATATTCTCTTTCTGTTGTTATGACAGCACAGCATGTCTAGTCACCAGTTTCTGAATCAGCTAGCATATGCTGAGTTGAGCTGCAGTAAAAAACAGCCCCCATGGAAGTTTATTTCTCACACTGTGGTCACTCAGGGACCCAAACTGACCTAAGTGTCTCTTGATACTCATTTTCCACAATTGTTGTAGGAAGAAGAGAAGGTGGTATGCCATGAGCTGGTCCTAAGACATGACAGGTGGTAGTTTAATCTAAAGATGACTTTTGGTCATAACTTAGTTGCCAACTTCCCAGTATGGGATGGAAGAATATTGTTTTCCACTCTTATCAACTCAGTTATGCTTACATTTTAGCTTCTCTTATTTATGACAGTCCACTTCCCATTTTTCTATTAGTCAGGACTCCCTGGAGGACAGATGACCAAAATCCAACTCAGCCAAGCTCATGAAGACTCTTTGTCTATTCTATAGGTCTCTTCCTCTTCTCTCTACTTTTTTTTTTGCTTCTGCTTCTCTTGGCTTTATTACTTTAGATAGATTTTCTCTATTAACATAATGGCTACTGTTAACCTCTGGTTCTTATCTTTTCAGATCCATGAATCAAGCATTGTGTCTAGGGGAACAGGGTCTTGTAATTATCTGAGACTACATTATACATTTATCTCAATGATTAGAAGGTAGCAAAGAACACATTATCAGAGAGTGGATGATGGGTAAGATTGGTGGGCAGGTACGCAGTCTGCCACAATCCAGAACTTTTCTCTGCCAGTAAGAATAGAAGGAAATAGCACCAAGGCTGAACATGTTCAGGACATGTTCAGAGTTAGTGAGTATAAGTAAGAGGAAAATGAGGCAGGGGTTGGAGATGAAGACTGAGAAAAAGAAAGATTGACAGAGGTAAAGATAGATAGTAAATAAATGGATCAGTAACTAATGTACATTGAATGAGAATATTGTCAGGTTTTATGAGTCAGTGTATATGAACTTATGAAGACCATGAAAAGTGACTGCTGTTATCACAATAATCATAAATGCAAATATTAAAAAAGCAGTATATCATCATGCAATTAAGTTTATGATTTCACTATGGGAAGACAGATCAGTTTTGTCCTATTACTCTCCTCCTGGTGAGATAACACTCTTGAGGCTGTGTGACTGAAATAAGAAGGTGTTGGAATAAGAAATCCTAGTTGTGAAAACAAAAATGTGTCTCCTAGTTCTCATTGAATCTTCTTTTAGAATTACTTGAGGTCAAATCTGAGTTCCTGGGATTTCTAATTAATGTGCCAGAAATTGGCTACTGCCCATGTTCGTTTGTCAAGAAATAGCTATAAGGAATTTCTTAGCTATTGTATCTCCCAGATATTAATCAAACTTGGGTCTGGAGGTAAAAATCTTAATGGAGACATTTTCTGGCAGCTCCTCATTCCTGTACTGTTTATAAGCTGCTATTTACCTTTTGAAATGTGAAGTTGTGTTTTCTCTACAACTTGTCAATCTGCAAACATATCAAATAGTCATATTGATAAGGATCAAACATCTTACCAGATTTGCCATAGGGAAATAAGAACTGTTCTGGGTGGAATATTGTGGGACACGGATATGTGTTGGAACCAAGGGGGAGGTGAAGAGGAGGTACTAGAGGAACAGCAGCTTCGGTCATGGTGCAAAGGGACAAATTGTGGACAAGAGCTGAGTAGAATCATGAAAGTTCAAACTGGAATCACTAAGAAAAAAGAGGCACTTAAACGTGAAGGCACTAACACTTATTGGGTACTAACAATGAAAGAGGATAGGAAGGCAGGTGGAATGAGAATGAGACTCTGAGTGTGTGTGCTAAATTAACTCACCTTGTCTGCTGGCATCTTGCCTCTGAGCCACTTATTAGCCAGCAGCTGGGACACTTTAGACTGTTCCTGATAGTCATGTGTATCTGGAATCTGATCCCTAGTAATTTCCTGGAGGAGAGAAGCTTGAGAAAACAGTGATGCATTAAAGCATTAGGAAGAGTAGGGTTGGAGGGCTGATAAATCCAGGTGTGTTTTGTCAAATTAGTCAATTGATGGCAAACTATTTATTTGAATATCTTTGATGATTGTTTTTGGATTTATCTTTTTCTTTCTTTCTTTAGGATAAGTGGTATCCATTCTTTAACCCCAACAATTTACTCATCTTTGTTAATTTTGCCCAAATCAACTTTATACAGTAATTAGGATTTACTCTTTATAATTTCCACACCATAGTTGTAATTTATTTCCTTTCAAAAGGCTGGGAGAATTGGTTTCTTAGCATGGTTAAAATGAATTTTTGAGCAGGATTGTCATTAAGACCATGCTTGGTTATTAAATGTCACAATAAGAAAAACAATCCAAAGTTCTGAGAAGTAACCTTGTCACCTTAAAGTTATCTTTGTCCCCACAAAATTCTCTTTATCTGCACCAGTCGTGTACAGCAGAGGAGTTAGTTTTCAGATAGCTGAACAGTGAGAGGCAGTCAACAAACACACTAATTTAAAAAAGTGCTTCACATTAACAAAAAATATATAGGTCCTAAAGTCAATTAACACTAAGCTAAGGCAAACATGTTTAATACTTTAAACTTTCAAATCTTTAATGAATAAAAAATATTTCCTTTGGACATTAAACATAAGATTTAGGAAACTGATGTGGGGCACTAATTTATTTCAAGGGTTACCTTTTTTTCATTCTCTAACATGGTATGTGCATTTCGGATTTAGGATTTAAGGTAAGTTGATTTTTTGATTAAGTGCCATTTTTTACATTATCACAAAAATGGTGATATAATAATATGTTGTATAAGTTGGAAATGAAAAAAAGGTGGCTTTGTCTTAAAAAGTGGTACAAATAATTGGTAGCAAGCCACACCCATTTAATCATGTATGCCTTTAGAAATTAAGTTGTTTTTCAAGGGTTATACAGTGCCTTTTTAAAAAAACTTAAAAAAAAAAGATTTTATTTATTTATTTGACACAGAAAGAGAGGTTACAAGTAGGCAGAGAGACAGGCAGAGAGAGAGAGGGGGAAGCAGGCTCCCTGCTGAGCAGAGAGCCCACGCAGGGCTCTATCCCAGGACTCTGAGATCATGACCTGAGCCAAAAGCAGAGGCTTTAACCCTCTGAGCCATCCAGGTGCCCCTACATTGTCTTTAACTTTCTATTATTCTGAAATAAAAGATATGTGTTATTTGGAAAGCTGTCTAAAATCTAAAATAAAATTAATAGCTGTGCTTAAACTTAAAAATAGGTACAGTATAGTAATGTTAGACACATTTTTGATTTGATAGAATAGATATTTAAAGTATTATTTCTTACTAAAATTCTTTTAGGAAATATTGTGAGGTTGGGGTGCCTGGGTGTCTCAGTTGCTTAGGCGTCCAACACTTGATTTCAGCTCAGGTCATGTTCTCGGGGTTGTGAGATTATGCCCCATATTGGGCTCTGCCCCTCGACATGGAGCCTCCTTAAGATTCTCTCTCTCACTCTCTCCATCTGCCCCTCCCAACCTGCTCACACACACACACACACACACACACACACACACACTCTCTAAAAAATTTAAAAAAAGTTTTAAAAATTAAAAAAGCATTCTTGAGGCCTTGACAAATTTTTGAGTCAGAAGTATGAATATTTCCATTTTCTTTAGTAGAATTTAAAGTTATTTTTTGTAACACTTTTTATTTCTTATTGGACCTCTAGAACAGTTTCTAACAGTGCTTCTCATAGTGTGGGCCTCAGAACTGGTTAGAAACAGAAATTGTCCAGCCCTATCTACTGAGTCAGAAATTTAGGGGTGGAGCCCACTGATCTATGGTTTAACAAACTTTCCAGGTGATTGTGATACACACTCAAGTTTGAGAACCACTGGTCTCGAAGGAGTGAGATTTTTCTTGTCTCATTTGAGACATGAAAAAATAGTAAAGAATTTTTGTTCTCAGGTTTAGGTACTGCTCCATTGAATGGGTAAAACCACATTAGTAAAGAATGCCCATTGGCACAGATCATTAGACAAAAACAATGAGAGTTCTTCTTATGGTGGCTTTTCAAGTTGGGGATTTGGAAAACAAACCACAGTAGCAATGCAGGCAGACTGCAGGGAAAAAGTATGTTTTTTAATTCCCAGAAAAATACATTTTTGAAAGTGGTTAAAAATTATCACTGGGCTTTGGGTCAGATGCCAAAAAGAAATCAAGGTAGTCTAGAAGACCAATCAGTGACTTAAAATAAAAATTATTTTATCTTTTTCACTGTTTATTTTGGAAAATGTACAAAAAATACAAATATTACAATTCTTAGGAATCTGTAAAGGAATTTTAAGAATGCTAAATGTGCTCTTAAATCAGTAATGTAGGGAGCAATGGGACAGATATGTATAGGTATAAGCAAGTGGTTTTATACTGCTTGCTTTTGATGGGAACAAGAAAATCTTGTATTTTAAATACCACATTGGAGGCCAGTGAATTTAGAAAGTTCTGTTATGAAGACCTATACCCAAGCTCTATTGTTGGAACCAAACCTGGGTCTGCTGTATCTTTAATTCCAAGTGAAACACCTGCTCGTAGATCACGTTGCCATTTTAAGTGCAGTGAAGCAAATGTAATTGTGAAACCCTCTTGCAGGAGGACTTTGATAGGTATAGGAATAAGGAATATTGCAAAATGCCATATTACATCCAGATGAAATAGTTACTGAACTAATTTACATTAACTGATTTACTTTATTAAAAAATTATACACAGTTCTTAACAGAATCTCCAAGTTAATGTATGGCTTCTCACACTGAACTAAAAGTAATTTCCAACTGCATAAGGAGGCTGTAGTTACCAGCTGAACAGATTTTCTCTATTTAGAAGCAAATGATGTAAGTAATAGTTATGAATGTCGAGCGTATAAGGTTTGTTTTCGCTGAATTCTGAATTTTAATTTAAATATCTACCTATGTTATTTCAAAGGGGTTTCAGAATTTTGCAGGCATAGGAAACTGTGGGACTGGGATTTATGTTCAAGAGATCTAATTTGAAAAGGTAAAAATAAATAGAGAAAGACAAATATTGATATGATATTTATATGTGGAACCTTAAAATGTTGAACTTGTAGAAACAGAGAGCAGAGTGGTAGTTACCAGGGGCTGGGGGATGGAGGAATTGGGGAGATGTTGTTTAAGGGCATCAGTTTGAAATTAGAAGATGAATAGTTCTAGAAATCAATTGCACAGCACGGTTATTATAGTCAATAATACTGTATTATGTACTTCAAAATGTTCAAGAGACTAGATCTTGTATGTTCTCATCACAAAAAGGAAATGATAATTATGTGACATCAAAGTGTTAGCTAAAGCTACAGTGGTAATCATGTTGCAGTATGTATCAAACCAACATGTTGTACACCTTAAACTGTGAGGCTGTGTAACAATGTTATATGTAAATCACAGTCTCAATCAAAAAAGAATAGACTGAGGTGCATTTTTTCTTGAGCTCAAGTAAGAATTGGTTAGGAGACTCATGCAGGGACTGTTACTTTCCTTTAGTTTTCTAAATAAATTAAATTTGGTTCTATACGCATATCCACCTGGCTTCATTCTTCTCTTCCTTGGATGACATGGAAATCTCAGACCCTGGATGTCATGGCTGGTCACCATAGTTATCATTGCTTTTTCGATATGTGATTGCAGATGTCAACCACTTCGCAGCCCTGATGCTTAAGGCAGTGATGCTGTTTTCAGAGCCTGGCCCCTTTATAAGGTCAAATGTACTAGACATTTACCCTTACTTTCTAAGCCAGGTGCGTAAGGCTCAGAACTCAGGAAGCTCTTTACCTTTGGCATTAGAACTTTTCTTCCCCTTTGAGATGTTGCTTATGAGTTGGGCACAGGTCCCAGCACTTACAGTGCCTGCCATCTTATGGACCTCCGAGTCTTGTGGAAGCCAAACCCAATCACTTGAAACGTAAGCGAAGACCTTCTTCTGGCCTAGAGTCGTCGGTTCCCCTACATTTCCCTCAGGGACCCTGGGATTCCAACATTTCCTGGATTGGCACAGGAATAATTTTTTTAAAGGGGAAGTTTCTAAAATCTAGTCTCTAGTCTCTTCCTCGCCCAGCCAAGTTGTGACTGGGAACAGAAAGATTTGGTTAATGTTTAGGAAAGGGAAATTGAGTGAGACCCAAGGGAGCACAGAGGAAGCATGCCACACCTGTGACTGAGAAGGTGCCATGCTGAAAGCCCCCAGGAGCTTTCCAACCAGACTTACTCCAAAAGTGGGCAATGGCTGGGTGCCTGGGTGACTCAATATATTCAGTCTCTGACTCCTGATTTCAGCTCAGGTCACGATCTCAGGGTCGTGGGATCAAACCCCATATAGGGCGCCATGCTCTAGCGTGGACTCTGCTTGTCCCTCTCCCCCTGATCCTTCCCTTGCTCCATCTCTCTAATATAAATAAGTAAATAAATGCACAAAAGCATCAATAAATAAGTAAATAAAATCTTCAAAAGTGGTTAATGGCTTCAAAGAAATACCAATATCCTAGGAGCCCTAGTCCCATATCCCTGCTTACTCTCCTTACTCCCATATAGTAGCTAACCATTCACCTGGAAAAACATGACATAGAATGAGAGTGAAAAATGCAGAGACTCATACTTCCTTTTCCTTTCAGCTCTTCCTGATTTTAAGTCGAAAGCGAGAGTATTGTAGAATGTGCTGTGTCAGGAAGTGACATAAACGCAGTTAAGCTAGTTTTGTGCAGCAGTTCCACTGTTTTACTAACTATTCATGTACGAGGTACAAAACACAAACCCTGTAAGTTTGGTGATTTTGCATACAAATTAAATGTTCTTACAGCTGCACTTAAAATCAGCATCATACGATGCAAAGGTAGATGACAAAATTCATGCTAATCACTTAAAATTTTAATTTCTTGGGGCGTCTGGGTGGCTCAGTGGGTTAAGGTCCAGGGGTCCCGCGATGGAGCCCCACATCAGGCTTCCTGCTCAGTGGCGAGTTTGCTTCTCCCCTCCCTCTGCCTGCTGCTTCCCCTGCTTATGTTCCCTCCCTCTCTTTCTCTCAAATAAAGAAATAAAATCTTTAAAAAAATAAAATTTAATTTCTCTTTACTTAGAACAATTTTAGGAATATAGGATTTCAGGAAAATTTCCAATTTTAGGAAAATAGGAAATAAAAACACTGTGACAAGACAAGAGAGAGAGAAACAGAGAGAGCAGCCATGGAAAAAAAGAAAAGGTTTTATATTTTCATACTTTCAGTGGCAGTTTGCTCTGTTTTTTAAAACAGTGCAGTTCCGCATTTTCATTTTGCATTGGGCCTTGCACTCGGGTAGCTGGCCTTGTGCCTGTCCCAATGAAAATGATGCCCACATGTCAACTTGCCTTTTTCTGTTCTTGGCTCTTAGGAGCTGGCACACCAATCAGTGCAACGTGGGCCACTTTGAAATTCCTGCTGTCCCAC
Organism: Procyon lotor; assembly: GCA_028646535.1. Lineage (NCBI taxonomy): Eukaryota > Metazoa > Chordata > Mammalia > Carnivora > Procyonidae > Procyon > Procyon lotor. The sequence goes on along the minus strand of CM053604.1, from coordinate 113,985,445 downwards.
ATAGTATTCCTGTAAAGCAAACCTTTACAAATGCATTCGTTTACAAGCTCTTTGACTGCAGAGACCACCTCCTACCTGCACTGTTTATTGTATAGAAGTTCTTTTCCTTATTTTGTCCTTATTATTTGTCTTCCTTATTGTTACACCTGCATCTCAGACGCTGAATTTAATATTTTGGAATCTAACTCAACTGTTGTTCTGAGCGTCTGGGAGCGGAAGTATGGAGTACGTTGGTCAAGGTAGGGTAGCAAGTGGTAAGCGTGGCTTAAATATTAAAACTAAGGAAACATAGCTACCTTCGCTAAGATAATTTTCTACAATCCTGAGAAATAAGACATTTCATTGAAAACGAGTGTGTGGGATCATGTTAAAACTGTCGAAATGCCTTTTAGTATTGTTTAATGACCTTAATGTTCTTGTAACTCAAATTGCCCTCATAAAGCCGACTTCATTTTTCCTCAGTGAACATTTATAGTCTAAATGCCTTCGGACATTATAATTCACAGCATTTAGCTTATAATAAAAGCCTCTTGAGTTGTCCAGTTTGCTTGGCCTTTAGCAAATTTTGACTATGGCTCCATCCGTTCCTATTTAGCATTATGGATTATAAAATAAAATAGACACTGTAGATCACATAAATGATTTTTATTAGTGGAAAAGAAAACTGACAGATGAGTACAAATTTCAGTGGTGAATCCTTTTCGTTCCCTTATTGTTTCATTATCTGTTTTATTTTTCTCCCCTCTCCCCTGTAGTACACGTGGTACTCTGCCTGAGTTGTTATTTGTAGTGTTAGGAAATAGATGGAGAGATACATGTTCACTTGTTCCACTCAGTCGTTCGTTCCAAAAATATATAGGAACCACCTGAATCTCACCTATTTTTGGAACAAGAAAAGGCAAAAATCAAATGGAAAAAATAGCAGATGGTCCCTGATACCAGGGGGCCAAATGCTCACTCAACAATTAGATTCCCTCTGTTTCAGGCTTCCTATCCACAGGAAACTTTCCTGTTAGTGGTGGAGGTATATTGTAAATATGTATGTGTGCTTAAGCTAAGTGGTCAGAGAAGGCCTTGCTGGGAGTTGGCATATGAGTTGTACCCTCAATGATGGGATGGGGCATTCTTACACTTGAAAGCCTTCCTTCTCCTGGACCCCGGCCTGAATCTTTCTGCTTCTCCCACTCTCTTGCCACCAGCAACTTTTCAGACTCTATCTCGGTCATGATGCCTTTTATGTGTATGAACATTCTGTCCTTCAGGCTGTGCTCCCTAGATGTCTTCATTTCTGAATCTAGGCCCCTGGTTCAAAACCTTTTGGGGTCATGAATTTTGGAGAATCTGAAGAAAGATATAGACCCTATTCCCATATGAAATGAACATGCTCACAGAATCGTACATGATTCTTAGGGGATTAAAAGAACCCGATGAAGATTACTCATAGGAACTCTACAGGTGCATGAACCCGCAGTTGAGGACCCCTTCCTTTACCAGCTCTTCCTGGTTAATTTCAACCACACTGATGGCTTTAGACGCACCAAGGACTCTGAAATCTGTGTCCTCAGCCCAGCTTCAGCTCTGTATATCTGTATATCTGACTGCCTTCCAGACATTGCCACTTCTTGTCCCTAAGTGACCTTGATTCAGTCTGTTCAACAGGCAATACTCTCACCTACCACTCCTAATTATCACCTTTTTGTAATAGGGAGAAACCTAGCATGTCTGATTCCGTATTGCTTCCATCTCCCTTGCTGCTGTGACCTATAGTTTAGGAACTTCTGCCCAGCCCTGCACATAAGCATGTTATAGCTAAGATTTGTAAAAACTGCTTTTTATATGAAATCTACGTCACCCAAGGAGATAAAGAAGTATGTATAGAAATGACTATGCTAGATTTAAGGTTTACAGGAACAACACGACCACACTCCTGTACACAAAGATCAACTGACCAAGGACAAAGAAGTTACATGACCTTCCTCAGATGTCTACAGATGTCTGTCATCTTTTGACTCCAACCCCTTTTGTCTCCCCCTTTTGCTAACATAAAAGAAGCTCAATTTCATGCTGAGGAGAGATGGGTCTTTGGGACAATAGTCTACCACCTTCCTCATTTGCTTGCCTTCTGAATAAAGTCATTTTCTTTGCCCCACCATCTTGCCTCTCCACTTATTGGCTTGTTGTGCAGCAAGCAGAAGGAGCTGGGACTCAGTGACAATTTCTTCCTTCCCCTTTCACCTTTAGCTTCCTCCTGCATGCTCTGTCTGGGTGAACAGCAGCACCATTCCCTGAGCTACGCATCAACTACCCTTTCTTGTTCTCAGGAGCTGCCACACTGATCATCTTTCTCTCATTCCCAGAGCCACACCTGCTTTGCAATCCCACTGCCAGTGCCTTTATTTATGCCTTTTAATCTTTCTTGGATATTATTGGAGAGTGGCGGTGCCATAGAAATCTTGAAGAACGTGGCTAATGTTTGCAAAAGACATTCAGAAGACTGGGCAAGTTTGCAGTCTTGGGATGGCTGAGTAGCCCTGGGGGTTCCAGTCAGTTCTCATTAAGAAAGAATTCTCTTCTCTTTTCTGACTTAAATTCCTCATGAAATAGTAAGGGTTGAAAAGTTATTAATACATAGTGCTTTTTTCCCCTTCTAACCTCAAGACAGTTATTGAGTTTCTCATTGCATTGTCATTGACCAGTTAACCAGTCCCCAGGTTCACTTCCTTCAATTTCCACTTATTTTCATCTGTTATTTCTCTTGAATCCTTTCAATAGTTTCTTCATACATAATAATGTTCAATTTAGAGCTGGATGTTTGATCCTAGTACTTTAGCCATGTCAACAGTTATATATGTCTTTTATCCTTGAAAAATTGGAGATCTTGTGGTAGATAGGAGATAGGGAATGTTGGTTAGATTTATACATGATACTATCAGGCAAAGCAATTTAAGGCAATACAACACAGAAAGTAAAAATGCTGAGAAACTATATATGGTTAAGCATCAACATATCTGAGATGGATAGAAAAAAAGTGAGGCCAACATAAAGTATTGACTAAGCACTGACTGTATGCATATCAATGACTTTTGGTGGCGGGGAAGTCTCCCTGGGAAACTATTATAGCAGTTCAGAGAATGGAGATTTCTTTCCTGTGATTCTTCCACCTGTCCTTTCATCCTCAGCTATGTTCCAAGAAGCCCACTTGAGGGAGGAGATGTGCTCTGATTTTTTTCCCAGGTGGAATGACATCTGGGTTCCTACCTCTCACTCCCACAGAAGCGGTTCTTTTTTCAGTTGTTTTACATTTTGTCTTCTCTGGAAGATTGTATTTAAATGCAGAGTTCCAGGAAAGAAAAAGAAAGAAAATCGTTGTTATGAATGATGAGTATATTTACTCTCTAAACAAAATATTTCTTTTCATTGTTTGGATTCTTCCATCAAAAGTCAGAATGTTAATATGTTATTTTATTTTAAAGATTTTATTTATTCATTTGAGAGAGAGAGAGAGAGAGCATGAGCAGTGGGGGAGGGACAGTGGGAGAGACAGAAACAGGTTCCCAGCTGAGCACCACGTGGGGCTCAATCCCAGTACCTTAGGATCATGATCTAAGCCAAATGCAGACACTTAAGTGACTGAGCCATGAGGGAGCCCTAAAATGTTATTTTAGATAACATTATTTATGTTTACTATATGACTATATTATGTGTCTGATTTGAGAGTTCTAAGAATTACAAGATTTTATAGTCTATGTCTGTAAGTGAAAAATTACTTTCATTTTTCCCGGCTGTAATTTTGTAGAATCATAGATTTTAGTAGTGAAAGAAAACTTAAGGCAAGGTCTGGTCACTCTTCTGACTTTGGTGAGTTAGTTATAATTATTTACATTTTACAGTTGTCATATGTGAGGCTCAAAAAGTGACTTGGCCAAGATGTGTTATGACAATCAGTGCCAATAAAAATTAGATCTTTCATGTAAATGTGTATAGATTTTGCATTAAGTATGGTTGAGTATTCACATCTTGAATACTTGGCTAATTAATACCAAACAAAATATGAATAAGTCGGTGGATTAAGTTTTCACAGTTTCAACATGGGGTAATATATTACTTAATTGTGGGATGTCCTCAGTTTTTCATTTCTTTAATAAATAATATAATAAAATATATAATAAATAAGTTCTCTTCCTCTTTTCTTTAATGGAAACAATTTTTTGGAACTCTATTTTAGTTTACATGTTTGGTTTTTAGTTATACCTTTATTTTTTTTAGAGAGAGAGAGTGAGAGAGAGAGAAAAAGTACACATGAGCAGGTGGGTGGAGGGGCTGAGGGGGGGAGAGAGAGAAAGAGAGAGAGCGAATGTTCAGCAAGCTCCACAATCAGCAATCAGCACAGAGCCCACTGTGGGGCTTGATCTCACAACCCTGAGATCAAGACCTGAGCTGAAATCCAGAGTCAGATGCTTAACCGACTGAGCTACCAAGGCGCTGTCATTTATACTTTTTTGCATTAGTTTCAGTGGTTGCTCTTGGGATTACAATACACATCCTTAACTTCCATGGTCTACTTACAGTTCATATTGCATGACTTCGTGTAAAATGAAGGCACTTTATAACTCTATATAAGTCCAATCTGAATACCAGGAGCAATCTGACAGTTAGCTGAGAAGTAGCAGAGAGTTTAAAAAGCTCCGAACATAAACTAAGCCAAAGACCAAGGCACCAGCTCTTTACACCAAATGTGTAATTACAGTGGTGGTGGGATGGTGGTGCTGGTGGCGCTGGTAGGGGTGTGTGTGTGCTTGTAGTTACAAGCAAGAAGAACAGACAAAATCTGTTGGCAACAAAAATGGTATTCCAGCTGGATCTAATTGTCTCCAGCACCATGGAGTGTTCCTTTCCAGCACACAAGATGATGAGGTGTAAATTCTATTTAATAATCATAATTTATTCTTCCGGGTTTCATTACATGATTGATTCTGACATTTGAAAATCAGCAAACACTATTTACTTTGTTATAGCTATCCAACTACTGTTGCTCTGACTCCCAGTATGCTGTGATTATAGTTTCTTTTTTAGGCATCTTTTTGGGTTTTTTTCTGAAGATTTTACTTACGTTTCTAATTTGTTGCATTGATTGTCTTTATTATATTCTGAGGGTCTTAGTAACCTCTCAAAAATAATATTAAGTCTACAAACATTTTTCTCAGACAGCTTATTCCTGGAACCCTGCATCTTCTTGCTACAAGGTTTTTAGTGAGTTTATATCTATTTTAGTCTTTTATAATAATGTTAAGGAGTCTTGTTAAGGAGTAGAGATAAATACTTGTAGTTACTCCTCCATTTGAACCTTTGTTACTCCTTGATATTTTCTGTAACAGGAAGATGCTTGCTAGAACTGAGTTCTAACCTGGTTATTTTGGATTTTTTAGTCTCCTTAATCTTTGGATGTATGAAATGGAACTCATTTGCTACCCAACCCATATTTCAATTTGCACTTCTTTAAAAATGTAAATGTTTGAAATCATATGGCAATTGTCTTTTTCTGATTGACTTATTTCACTTAGCATAATCCTCTCTAGTTCCATTCATATCCTTGCAAGTGGCAAGATTTAATTTTTGATGGCTACATAATATTCCAGTGTGTGTGTGTGTGTGTGTGTATGTGTGTGTGTGTACGTGTACCAAATTTTCTTTATCCATTCATCTGTCAGTGAACATTTGGGCTCTTTCCATAGTTTGGCTGTTGTGGACATTTGCAATGACGTGGATGGAACTAGAGGGGATTATGCTAAGTGAAATAATTCAATCAGAGAAAGACAATTACATGATTTCACTCATATGTGGAATTTAAGAAACAAAACAGAGAATCATCAGGGAAGGGAGGGAAAATTAAAACAAGATGAAATCAGAAAGGGAGACAAACTATAAGAGACTCTTAATAGTTGCTGGACGGGAAGGCGGTGGGAGGGATTGAGTGGCAGCGAGAGGGATGGGGTGGGTGATGGGCATTAAGGAGGGCACTTGATAGTAATGAGCACTGGGTGTTATATACAACTGATGAATCACTGACCTCTACCTCTGAAACCACTAATACACTATATGTTAAATGAATTTATTTATTTATTCATTTATTTATTTATTTATTTATCTATCTATCTATCTTTTTTAAAAATTAACATATAATATATTATTTGCTCCAGGGGTACATGTCTGTGAATCATCAGGCTTACACACTGTTAAATGAATTTAAATAAAAACAAACCAACAACCCCTCCCCCAAAACCCTCAGATATTAAAGTTATTTGCAATTAAAAAAATGAAAATGCTTCTGAATGGGTTAAATCTCCTTCTTTCCTAAGGTGTTTTCTTAGGCCATATTCACATCTTATTTTTAGTCTTAGGGAAGTGTCATCATATCTTAGTTTCAGTTACCATCCATTCGCCAATAAGTCCTGAATCAGTATATCCGTATCTCCAGCTAATATCTCTTCTCATTTAAGCTTTTTTTTCCCCCCTTCCCTTCCCTTCCCTTCCCTTCCCTTCCCTTCCCTTCCCTTCCCTTCCCTTCCCTTCAGTTTCCTTTCCTTTTCCTTCTCCTTTTCCTCCCTCCCTCCCTCTATCCCTCCCTCCCTCTATCCCTCCCTTCCTTCTTTCCTTCCCTCCTTCCCTCCTTTCTTTCTTTCTTCCTTCCTTCCTTCCTTCCTTCCTTCCTTCCTTCCTTCCTTCCTTCCTTCCTTCCTTCCTTTCTTTCTTTCTTTCTTTCTTTCTTTCTTTCTTTCTTTCTTTCTTTCTCTCTTTCTTTCTTTTTCTTTCTCTCTTTCTCTCTTCCTCTCTTTCTTCTCTCTTTCTCTTTTTGCCTAGTGGCACTGTCAGAGACATCCCAGTGTCAGCATGTACACAACCACATCACCATCTTTTCTCCTGGATCTGTTTCTGCTCACGTGGTCCCAGCCTCATCAAGTAGAACCATCATTTATTAGCTCAAGCCAGATATCTGGGAATCATCGTTGACCCCTTTTTTTTTTCTTTACTCACCTAGATCTCACCAATCACTAATTGCTGTTAAATCCATCCCATAAAACTTTCTCAAACTTATTCCATTTTTAAAAATCTCTGCTGCCACCACTTTAGCTGTTACTGCCATCTAAATGATGTCAGTTGCTTCCCAACTAGTTTCTTTGGTTCTCTTTACATTTGTGTGGGTACACTTCCTCCTCCACTTGCTCTGACTAAACCCCTATTCATCTTTTGGGTGGTTTTGCTTTAGGAAGATGGGGAAAAAAAACCCATATATGAGGTTAGATGTTCTTGCTAAGTATTTGCACATCACATCAAGGTTTTCCTATTTGTAACAGTATCTCGCTTTCTAGTGTATTTTTCCTCTGCTGTCCTTTTATTTTGATAATGAAAATTGTACTTATTTTACTCAATATTGTGTTCATGGTGCCTAGCATAACATCTGGAGTATAGCAGAGGCTGAATACATATTTTGAGTGTTGAATAAATGAATGAAACTTGTGTTTGGTATTCCTTTGGAAGCTCTTTTCTCATTGTAATCTTTTTAGTGTCTGAATACCAAATTAGGTTGATCATGTATAAAGAGACAGGTCTTGACTAATGTCTCACTTGATTATTAAATACCCATTATCTTAGGAACATGACAGGGATGTCCACCATCACCACTGCTGTTCAACATAGTACCAGAAGTCATAGCCTCAGCAATCAGACAACAAGAAGAAATAAAAGGCATTCAAATTGGTAAAGAAGAAGTCAAACTCTCACTCTTCACAGATGACATGATACTCTATGTGTAAAACCCAAAAGACTCCACCCCAAAATTGCTAGAACTCATATAAGAATTCAGCAAAGTGACGGGATATAAAATCAATGCACAGAAATCATTTGCATATCCATATACTAACAATGAGACAGAAGTAAGAGAAATTAAGCCATCAATCCCATTTACAATACACCAAAAACCATAAGATAACTAGGAATAAACCTAACCCAAGAGGCAAAGGATCTGTACTCAGAAAACTATAGAACATTCATGAAAGAAATTGAAGAAGACACAAAGAAATGGAAAAATGTTCCACGCTCATGGACTGGAAGAACAAGTATTGTTAAAATGTCTGTGCTACCCAGAGCAATCTACACACTCAATGCAATCCCTATCAAAATACCATCGATTTTCACAGAACTGGAACATATAACCCTAAAATTTGTAAGGAACCAGAAAAGACCCTGAAATGCCAAAGGAATGTTGAAAAAGAAAACCAAAGGTGGTGGCATCACAATTCCAGACTTTAAGCTCTATTACAAAGCTGTAATCATTAAGACAGTATGGCACTAATGCAAAAACAAACACATAGATCAATGGAATGAATAGAACTCACAAATGGACCCTCAACTCTATAGTCCACTAGTCTTTGACAAAACAGGAAAGAATATCCAATGGAAAAAAGACAGTCTCTTCAGCAAATTGTGTTGGGAAAACTGGACAGCTACATGCAGAAGAATGAAACTGGACCATTTCCTTACACCACACACAAAAAGAGACTCAAAATGGATGAAAGACCTACTTGTGAGACAGGAATCCATAAAAATCCTAGAGGAGAACACAGGCAGCAACCTCTTCGACCTTGGCTCAGCAACGCCTTGCTAGACATGTCTCCAAATGCAAGAGAAACAAAGGCAAAAATGAACTAACTATTGGGACTTCATCTAGATAAAAAGCTTTTGTATAGCAAAGGAAACAGTTGACAAAGCCAAAAGACAGCCTATAGAATGGGAAAAGAAATTTGCAAATGACATCAGATAAAGGTATATCAGATATTTGCAAATGACATATCTATATAGAACTTAATAAAACTCAACAAAGAACAAATAATCCAATCAAGAAATGGGCAGAGACATGAACAGGCATTTCTCCAAATGGCCTTCTTCTCCAAAGAAGACATCTGAATGGCCAACAGACATGTGAAAAAGTGCTCCAGGGGTGCCTGGGTAGCTTGGTCAGTCTGCCTTTGGCTCAGGTCATGATCCCAAGACCCACTTGGGCTCCCTGCTCTGGGGGGGCCTGCTTCTCCCTCTCCCTCTGTCTGCTGTTCTCTCTGCTTGTGTTCTCTCTCTCTCTCTGTCAAATAAATAAAACCTTCAAAAAAAAAGTGCTCCACATCATTTGGCATCAGGGAAATACAAATCAAAACCACAATGAGATACCACCTCACACCAGTCAGAATGGCTAAAATTAACAAGTCAGGAAACAACAAATTGTCAGTGAGAATGTGGAGATGGGGGAACCCTCCTACACTGCTGGTGGAAATGCAAGCTGGTGCAGCCACTCTGGAAAACAGTATGGAGGTTCCTCAAAAAGTTGGAAATAGAGCTACCCTATCACCCAGCAATTGCACTACTGGGTATTTACCCCAAAGATAAAAGGTAGTGATCTGAAGAGCACCTGCACTTCAGTGTTTATAGCAGCAATGTTCACAATAGCCACACTGTGGAAAGAGCCTAGATGTCCATTGACAGATGAATGGATGAAGAAGAAGTGAAGAAGTGAAGAAGTATATATATATATATATATATATATATATATATATATATATATATACACGCACACACACACACACACGGAATACTACTAGCCATCAAAAAATATGAAATCTTGTCATTTGCATTGCAATGACATGGATGGAATTAGGGGGTATTACGCTAAGCAAAATAAGTCAGTCAGAGAAAGACAATTATCACATGATCTTACTCATATGTGGATTTAAGAAAGAAAACAGAGGATCAGAGGGAAAGGGAGGGAAAACTAAAACAAGATGAAATCAGAGTAGAATCATAATCGTAAGTGACAAATCATAAGTGACTCTTTATCATGGGAAACAAACTGAGGGTTGCTGGAGGGAATGGGGGTAGGGGTATGAGGTAACTGGGTGATGGACATTAAGAAGGGCATGTGATGTAATGAACACTGGGTGTTATATAAGACTGATGAATCACTGAATTCTACCTCTGAAACTAATAATACATTATATATTAATAAATTGAATTTTAATAAAAAATGCCCGTTATCTTGAACTTCATTTATAAAAGGTATTTTTCTTTCATTGCTTGCAAAAAGGATCTCTTACTTTCAAGTTTATTTTACTTTCTATTTATCAGGGCCATGATTGTGTTTTTGCTGTTCTAGGGGCCTCCTGGTTTCTCTTGTAATAAAGTCATTAAAAAATGTATGAAGATAAGTTTTCAATTAGAAGTTTAGCAAAGGGTTTTTATCTACAAAGGCAAAATGTTAATCGAATAGAGATAGAAACCATGGAAATATACGTGAAAAATTAGGATATATATAATAGGAAATCTTTGAACTTTTGAATGATTATCTTAACTCAAAAATTTTAAATTAGAAGCTGCCTCAGCTATGAGTTTAATACATGAAATGAAAAATATATGACAGCATGATGTCCACATCATTTAATGACTTTCTGTAGGTTACAAAAGTTATATACTGGTGTATGCTGAAAATGATTTCATTCAGAATGGGAAATTTGGGCAAACCAACATAGTATATACAGTCATTTTCTTTTTTCAAGTCAAATGTGTGGGAACTGAAGGGGATAAGGAGGACATGCCACCCCTACATACACTACTTTGGCATAAGGGTTATTTTGAACTGAAGGCAATTGAGAATCAGCAGATGCAGGAGGAGTTCTCCTTCCTCTCCCCTTTTCTCCCTAAGAGCAGAGTATAAATTTTCCTTTGTGGAAGTGTTCCCTTCTTCTGTCCCAGGAAGAGAAGAGCAACTCTTATCACCAGAGATGTGAGAAGACAATGAGATGAGTCCGCATAAACAAACCTGACTAAAATAACCCTTATCGCCCATTAGTTCTCCCATATATTTCCTAGTCATTTAGCCACAATTTATCATACCTCAAAGCCCAAACCCCTTTTCCTTTATTAAAATGATATACAAACCCCTGAGTCTAAGTGCTGCTTTGAGTTTCACTTATTTTTTGTGAACTCATGTAAACTTTTGTAAATTCATGTAAACTCAGGTAAATTTTTTGTGAACTGCATGTAAAATATTAATAAAGTTTGTGTTCCCTTTCTCCTGTTACGCTGTCTTTTGTCAGTTAAATTTGCAGGCTGCCAGGCAATGAAGCCAAGAGATAAGAGGACAAAACAAAATAATTTTTACACTATCTGAGAAAGAAAATTATAAAATCACTATGAAAACTGTTTAGAAACCTCTGTTTAGTGAGGTTGATTTCTGGCTAGTTTCTGGTACAGCCAGAGGGCCCCCAAAATGACCTTTTTAGGCTGGAAAACTCTTTACTTCTTTACAAGCATAGACAGATGAGTCACTGGGAAGACGAAATGTTAGAGAGGGAAGATGCACACGGGTCTTCAGGTCCCTTAGTAGTTGTGGAAGTTTGGAATTTAGGAGAAGGAAGGAATTTGAAGAGTGGAAGGACAAAGTATATGTGAGAAATTATATATAATAAAGAGGTGAAGAAGGTGGTGCTTAATGGAACTTTCATGGCATGAACCTTGTTTTCACAACAAAGTAGGGTACTAAAGCCTTTGGTTAGATTGGCAGAAGGGAGGTTAACATGAGGGAATTTTATTCTTAATGTATAGCACCCCATCTGCCTATTAGGAGTTAAATTGTTCCCTTCTTTCCCTGTGCAAATTCATATGTTGAATTCTTAATCCCCAATTTCTCAGAAAGTCACTTATTTGGAAACAGGGTCCTTGAAGATGTAATTAGTCAAGATGAGGTAATACTGGAATAGGGTAGGCCCCAGTCCATTATAAAATGGTTATATAGATGTTTTTATAAAATGGTTGAAATTTGAATACAGACACACAGAGAGGGAAGAAGATGTAAAGAAGAATAGGGAAAAGATGGTCATTTACAAGCCAAGGAGAGATGCTAGAACAGATCCTTTCTTCACAAGCCTCAGAAAGAATGAACTCTACTGACACCCAGATTTTGGACTTCTAACCTTCAGAACTATGAGACAATAAATTTCTTTTATTTAAACCACTCAGTCAGTGATACTTTGTCACTACAACTCAAACAAATAAATATACTGGCCGTAGTAGTAGAAATCCATCCTTGGTGAATTGAATGGATGAATGAATAAATAAATAAAGGCATTGACAAGTGTAAAAATGACTCCTAGGGTTGATGATAACAAGAAAGATTTCTAATCAGTTGTTAAGTTATCCCAAAGGCAACGTTGAATAGTTCTCAGAGTTCAGTTGATGGTTTGGAGAAAATAGTGAATTTGAAGTTCAGATGAAGATAACTGGGAGGAAGGTGATAAATTAATTGTTTAGAGATAATGAGTTTGGGTAAGGTAAGGATAAATCCTTCATCCTGTCCCACTGAATTAAAGAGGGATTGGAAAAAGTGAATCTTAACCAAATGAGCAGCTGGGGATGTGGTTTAAAAAGTATTCATTGTCTTCACTGTCCTAGATCTCATGTTCATTGATTCATCATTGAAGTACTCCAGGAAATTCTCTTTTAAGCTGTCAGCATCCACAAAGCAGTTGAGTGTTAAGCCAAGAGCCCAAAGATGTGTGTACATACTAATATTTTCTACTTTGGTAATTTTGGCATCCTTTTTAAATAGGTCCTTTGGTAGTTTCCTCTTGTCTACTTTGATAAAATCATAGATGTTTTCAAATATTCTTTCTCACAACTCCCTGGGTGTTTTGAACACACGGTGATATGCTCTAGAAGCCAAAAGGGAAAATACAAATGCTTTCTAGGTAATAAATGTCAGACTTTAGTCATTAAGTTTCAAAGATGTGTTCTATAGGCAATATCTATAAAAATGAATCAGTGAGTGACTGCCTTGCCATTGAAAATAACAAAATATTAAGAAATGTGAATGCTAGATTACAAATGTGTTTTAGGTTATATATTTGCATTTTGATCCCACAGGGAAATATTTACTAGATGGTGTTGGATTCACAGAAGAGTGGATGTCGTAGTTATAATGCTGCTGAAAGGATATTTTGCATGTTGCTATAGTCTCAGGGAGGTCAGTGGACCTGTAGCATGATGCTTGTTGAGCTTTGTAGGGTCCCCAGGCTTGGTTGCCAATGACCTAGAAATGTTGTCTTTGATTTGGGCTTGGTTCTTCCTATTGGAAAAGGCTTCCTATTTCTCATTTCTGTTATTTCTCTGCAGTTGTTATGCTTCTAGTGTTGTAGAGTTAACTTAAAAATATATATATATATATATCTCTTAAAGTCACATGATTGACTCCTATCAAAGGAACATACAGAAAATATGCATTAGACTGCTCTTTTTTATTTTTTAAGATTTTATTTATTTATTTGTCAGAGAGAGAGAGAGAGAGCACGCACAAGCAAGGGGAGCAGCAGGTAGAGGTAGAAGCAGACTCCCCACTGGGCAGTGAGCCCAACTGGGGACTCGACCCCATGGCCATGGAATCATGACCTGAACCAAAGGCAGATGCTTAACTGAATGAGATACCCAGGCATCCCTAACGTGCTGCATTGATGGTAGGCTTATTAACCTGGAAAATAGATAAATCTATGAAAAAATGTTTAGAGTTGATATTCCACTTTTACACTGGTGCAAATAATGAACATGGTTTTCCTGTCCAAGGAAATCATCCAAACTTGTTTCTTCTTCTGTAGAAATTGGAGAACTCCGGGGGAACAGAACCAATAGGAGAACTCTCTGACTATGTTTATGTCTGTGTCTGTGTCTATTTCTATGTTTATGTCTGTGTCTGTGTCTATGTCTATCTAAGGAGAGATTTTATCTATCTATCTATCTATCTATCTATCTATCTATCTATCTATCTATCATCTATCTAGGTAGCTAGCTAAGAGATTTATTATAAGATACTGGTGCATGTAGTTATGGAGGCTGACAAGTCACTTGATCTTCCTGGATCTCTGCAAGCTGGAGACCCAGGAAAGCCAGTTGTGTACAAAGGCCTAAGAAGTGGAGGGTTGATGATGCAGATTCCAATAGGGCTTAGACGGTCAGGAGTGCCTAGGACTGAAAAAGATTAATGTCTCAACTCAAATAGTCAGGAAGTAAGTGAATTCAAGCTTCCACTACGTTTTTGTTTCATTCAGACACTCAGAGGATTGGATGCTGTCTGCCCACAATAGGGAGGGCCATCTGCTTTACTCAGTCCACCAATTCAAATGCTAAGCTCTTCAGGAAACACCCCCACAGGCTATTATGTGCCAAACACCAGAGTAAAGGGCTTTGCATTTAGCAGTAATTATGGGGAGGTATTATCCCTATTTTCCAGATAAGGAAATTAAAGTTTAAAGAATTAAACAGCTTTGCTCAAAGTCGCAGAGCTTAAATGGCATTTAAGCTGTGGGATTTGAACCTAAGTCTCTAAATTTCCAGTGCGTGCTCTCCATAAGGGAGATGCTTTTTGTTAAGTTATGTTTGAGATAGGGACTCAACTGCTGTCAGAGAGCAAGTACTACTCAGAGGGTTGTCAGTAGCTACCTCTAGTAATAGTCCCCTTATCCAGCTTGCTCTTAGGCATTTAATTAAACTCTGTCACACGTTCTTGGTTTTTGAGCATGTTTCCTATAAATATTTCCAGTTTTAGGTTGTCTGCCTTGTTCTGTTTCCTTCAGGGGTTATAACACCAGTTTGATCAGAGGGAGTGATTTTCGCCTTAACACCCCAGCTACATAAGATTAAAGGGGCATCTGAGGTTTTCTTATGTAATTACTGCATAACCTGTCCTGGCCCCTACCCCCATAAAGGGTATAAGCTAACAGAACTGTGGTTATTATTCCCAGGGTGATATGTTTGTGTGTGCATACATATTGGGAAAGCAAAGATAAAACATAATAAATTGATGTTAGCTTTAAGAGCTCTTCATTTTCTCTAGTAATTGCACAAGTCACATGTGAAAAGTAATCACAAAAGGTCATACTGAGTGGTACACTAGTTAAAATGTTTTGAGTTTACACTATTCATGGAAAGATTAAGCATGGGAAAAATCCAATTTTTGTAAAAATTTCCCAAAAGAGTCAAATAACTCTAAAATCATTATAGATTGGGTGTCCTTCTATTTCAGTGAAAGGATTCTCTGAAAAATGCACATACTGTTTTGTTTACAAAGATACCTATACATTATGTTTGGCATTATCAACCCATGCCATTCAGAGACTTAGCTTTTACCCAAACATTTTATACATGCTCTATTATTCGACCATCTGTTGTGTTTCCATATTGTTTCTCTCTCTAGGTTTTATTTATTTATTACTTTTAAAATTTTCTTTCAATGAGTTGCCCATTTAATTACTTACAGCTACATGTCCACATGTGAAGTAAAGACCACTTGTTGTCTTTTAAAGGGTCCTACATACACACCATTCCCAGTTTGTTATGTAGTATGTGTTTTCATGAATAGCTGTCAGCTCTGGGTGGTGCATTGCTGTGAACACCGGTCAGAACAAAATGGCACAAATACCCAGAAACCTTGGTGGATGAGGGACAGAATGGGAGGCATGATGCTATAAGCTAGAGAAAGAAAAGTGAGTTGACACTGACCATGAAAATGCAAGTCCCATAAATTCAGAGGATGAAAGTGACATCAGAGTCAAAGGTGTCATGGGAAGGCTACTTAAGAGTTAGAACAGAGATCTGGGGGAGGTGGTGCAAGAGAGGAAGGCATAGTGTTATGTCCGGATTGAGACCCTCCCAAAAGAACCCACAAAAGGCAGGCTAGATGCAACAGCAAGAGAATTTATTTCCAGCTAGCTGGGCTCTCACCGGCCTATACGCCGCAGCGCAGTGCTAAGGTGGGAAGCCCCGCCTCTCCCCTTCCCAGCGTCTTTATGCACTGGAGTAAACAAGCACATACGTCACTACACATGTAGGCGAGTTCCTTATTCTTTATATGGCAATTACCTAAATCTATGCATTTCATTGGTGCATTTGAACAACTCAGGGGCTAGGCATCACACAGGGAAGCGGAGGAATCTAAATTCCTGGAATAGTTTCACGCCATGCCCTAGGCCTGTCTTTTTCTGGCTTAAAATGAAGCCTGTCATGGAGGAACAGTAATCTACACTAACTTACGGTTAGAGTTAATTACTTAAAACTGAACTCCACAATAGGGTTTAACAGAATAAGAACATAGTGAAGTGACCAGGAAAAGTCTCAAGGTCTAATGACTATTGGTGGGTCTATAATAAATATAATTCTTCATCTCTAGAAAAAAGGAGGATAATATCTGGAAGTTGAGTGGCACTTCCCAGCCCAGAAAAAGACATGGGATTGAAGATTTATGTATTTATTTTGCTAAATCATTTCAATAAAGGGAAAGCTAAATCCTCCTGGGATATTGATTTCCTGACTGTCATATTCCAAGGAATAATGATATAATACTTGTAATTGGTAAGGCTCAGTTAGGAATTATTCCATATAATAAATATCAATGCCTGTTTTTTTGGTGCCAGATATCAGCTAAGGAATCTGTGATCAGGAGTTTCAGGTATAAATATGTGCCCATCTTTTAAATGGTAATGTTGGGTTTTGCTTTTTGATATTAAAATGTATCTCTGCAGTAAAAAAAGAGAAAACCATGAGATTACTATAGAAATTCCAGTTTGAGGTTAGATTCTCATGAAGATGTCCATCTTCCCTATACAACCATTCCTAATTAGCACCTGTCACTCTTGCTGTGTCAGAAAACTCCAATTTTGATGGCAAGATTAGAGTTGCCAACCACTTGATGAAGTCAGTAAAATGATTTATGGGTGCAAAACAGGCCATTTTTGGAAAGGCTAGGTGCTGGTTTATGCAACTGGTCTGATGATCAGTATCTGATGTGTCTGATGACAGACACAGCTGATGGCTCAGAAAGGCAGACTTTGGAACACTACGTGTGGATCTTTCCATAAATATGAATTGTTCTTGAAAAATTTGTTAATTTTTTGGATGTGGTAGTCTTCTACTCCATGAGAGATGAATGTTTCCATTCACCAATGTCAAAAGACTAAATCTTACCATTAGTTTTGAAAATCTCAAAAAGCAGAGCTCTTGAAAGGTGTAAGTTTTCTTTTTTTGAAAGAGATATTTGAAACTCTGGCATGTGCCTTGCACTATAATTTGTATAAAGTGGTATGCATTCGTGGAAAAAGAGGTTATTGTGCAAACTACTGGGATTCTGAGAAATTAAGAGAGCATCAGTATCATAATACTAATTTAGTAAAGTTACACTTTATTTCTCCCTCTCCACTGATTAAACTTACTAGATGACCTTAAATGAATCATTTAATGTCTTTGTACCTCAATCTTCTCTAGAAAATGTAAATAAAGTTGACACACAGTACAAATGAGAGCTTATTTCTATTCCTTGGGTCTTCAGGTATTTTGTATATATTTATAATAACATTGTCCATCTTTTGAATGAATTCATAAAACAATCAGATTTCAGAAAAATCAGATGTGGAAATAGCAAACTTGTTTACTTCTTGTTTCAAACTTATCCATAACAGATAAATGAAGTTTTACATCCATTGCCCTTCCCCCCCCAAATTCCAGTTCTCTTAAGCAAAACAGAATCACTGCTTCTTCCTTTACTTATCAAGCATCATTAGTATTTTCTTATTATGTTTTTTTCTGAATAAGTCATGTGTCTTAAAATAGGACTTTCCTAAATATTTTATAAGCCAAATTGTTTTTTAGATTGAGTTGGAGGTTCTGTCTTTATTTTAGAGCAATGATCTGGTCCTGAGATCCCATTCTAAAATTTAAACCACGAGTATAATATTTCTCAAAAATTCTCCTGAACAAAATTAATGATACAAGATTTTATAAAATTAGCCTCTTTTTTAAACCATTAAAACACAAGTGCAAGTTCTTGTGTTAATTTCAGAAAAAAGAACTTGAAAGAGGAAACATTCCTGACAGTGAGATCATTGAAATGAAATTATTGATAGACTGAGTTGTAATATCCATTTAGTAATAAGGTTCTTGATTCTGATTACATGTAACTTAAAATAATTTAATTAATTGGCTTTATGTGAAATTGGACATCAAATTTGGCTGCTTAATGAAATCACCCAGGGAGCTGAAGGTTTGATACACAGTCTTTCCTCTAGGTACTCTGACCCAATTGCTCTGGATTTGGCTTTGGTATCAGCAGTTTTAAGAGCTCACTAGGTGATTCTATGTGTAGCTACTGGTCTAGAGATAGGACATAAGTGGAAATCAAGAGATAGGAGCTTCTGACAGCATAGGCTACAAGTTTCAGGACCAGAAAAGAGCAACTTAACTCTGTTGGTAATTGAGAGTGACACTAATACCAAAGGTTTGTCCAATTTTTCATATATGAAAAGATGACCTGAAGTGAAGAATCATTAAATTAATTAAACAAGGAGACCAGTAGGCTGATACGGCTTGAATGCTTACATAAACATTCATGCTTACATAAACAAACCAAACTCTAAGTCTGTAAATATCTCAAGGTTGCAAACTTGAAATATAAGGCCAACAAACAGCCAAGTATAAATACAGCCTTCCGCTGTATCCAATCAATCATTTCCTTTCTTTATTTCCCCCTTTTTCTATTAAAGTCCTTCCCCTGGTTCCTGTCGGTTGAGTGCTCCCAAGCACTTACAGTTTGGGGCTATTCAGTTAGAACTGATTTTTGATCAAACAAACTCTTAAATAAAATATAAAAAAAAGATATCAGCCCCAGTGATATCCTTTATCAAATAGAATAAGATACAAGACAGAGGGTAAACATTACCTTTACCACACTGCCTCTAGCTGAGATGAAGTTTCAAGATGGCAGATGTTTGTTTCTTCTCATCCAGAAGTTTTGACCTTGTAAAATATAGCCTTGGATTGGCAGTGATGAAATCATCCCAGGTTTTCTGGAGGGTTCTTACTGTGTCCTATTCTGTGTTATTGTAATAACAGGTAGAATAAACCTTTGGCCTTGTCTAATCTCAATTTTCTCGCAACAGTAGCACAATATAACAGAAGAATAAAATTATTTTCTGACTTCAGGGTGATTTCACGTTAGAAATTTTTGAGAGCAAATTTCCTTTTAAGTATAAAAAACCACTTTGGTTTCTTTGTCATAAAGATGGAATATTTACAAGGGTCTGAGACAGGTTTTGAAAAATCTCTAAAGAAAACTGGATTGGCTTTCATATAAGCATAATTATTCAGAAAATATACCAGATTCCTTCTGAGCTGAACCAGTACATCCTTTAATAAAAACAAGAGCTGCTACTCTAAGAAATGAAAATAGGAAAAGTGGCATAAATCAGTGTTTTTACATCTAGGTGCTTCGTCTTGTGTACACTTAGGTGACTCACTGCTGTCTCATGTTCCTGCTTCCTGTGTGTAATGAAGCAAGATGGTCACTACCGGTTCCCACTTTGGTGAAAATTTGGTTTTAGAGTGAACTGCAACTAAGATTAGTTTTGGAGGTGATGCTGACACAGTCTGGTTGCAGAATTTACCTCTAAGTTGTTTTAGTTCTGAAGATGCTCCAGGAAGGCTCACCATGCTGACCATTCAATATTTCTTTGGTTGATAATTAAAATACTTTGCTCAGTACAGAATACTTAGGAATGACTCCAATATCATCAAACACCTTCCATATTGAGCCAACTCAATGGTCATTTAACTAATTCCTGTAATAAAATGGAAAATCTTTTTTTTAAAAAGATTTTATTTATTTATTTGACAGAGAGAGAGAGACAGCGAGAGAGGGAACACAAGCAGGGGGAGTGGGAGAGGGAGAAGCAGGCTCCTTGCTGAGCAGGAGGCCTGATGTGGGGCTTGATCCCAGGACCCTAGTATCATGACCTGAGCTGAAGGCAGATGCTTAATGATTGAGCCACCCTGGCTCCCCTAAAATGGAAAATCTTTAAATAAAATCAGAATGAGGAAAAATGTAAAATAATGTGAGACAGGGAGAAGGAATGTAAATATGCAGGTCAGTGTTTCGTATATGTAGTTACTAAAGTTGAGTAGGAAATTGGTTCTAAGCTTCCTGGTTTTTGAAAAGCAAGAGGAATGAGAAAAGATTATATATGCCATTTATAAAGAGAAAATACACTATTCTTAGGGAAATTGTCCTATTATTCTTAGAAAAGAGAGAGAAGTAAAATCTCTAAAAATTATTGTCTGAGGGAGAAGAATTATACTCTCCATGTCCCCCTTGGGTCATAAGTTTCCTAAATCATCAGAGGATGCCATGTTTATCAAGAACATTGAGAAAGTGTGCTGTCAGTCTACATTGTCTCAGTGGATGCAGCATGGGCTATCAAAGATTTATAAGAGTTGTATTTAGGTTAATCCACCAATCCTCAAATGATATCACTACTACTGTTATATGCTCTCAGTTGGAGTCGTTTCTGGGACTAAAATGATATCCACAAAAGAGCATTTGGATCCCTGTTGCTTTTAATTCTGTAATATCTATAGATTGTGCAGGGTGAAAATTAAGACAGGCATTTTTATCCCTGGCAGTACCCCAGAATCTTTTATGGAAAAATGTGTGAATATTCCCAGGCCCCACCAGAGTTCCACAAAATCAGAATATCTGGGGGTGAAAGACCAGCATCAATATTTAAAAAAAAGTTTTGCAGGTAATTTTGATGTAGATCCAGGGTTGAAAATCGCTGCCCTAGTAGTTGCTACTGTCAGCCAAAGAAAAGAGATAACACTTAAAAATGAGGAGAAGGAGGATGACATACTAACAACTACCTTTAAAAAACAATTGGTACCAGGGTACCTGGCTGACTCAGTTAGTAGGGGATGTGACTCTTGAACTTGGTGTAATAAGTTCAAGCCCCACATTGGGTGTACAGATCACTTAAAAATAAAATCTTTAAAAAAGTTGACTGGTACTGTCTTCTGTATTTTAGAATTGCTTCAGGATATAGCCAGTTCTCTATAAAAATTTATTTATGTGCTGCTTATAAAAAGCATGACGTTTGAGAACTCTAATAACAGTGTCATTAATTATTCCTGGAAAACATTTAATAAAAAATGATTTCTTAATATTTTAAAACTTTTGTAATAATAACTTGATCCAAAATAGAGGTAACCCCTGGACACCTCTGTTCCATGCACTGATCTCATATACTTTCATTTTCTACCTTCCACTTACATTAGGATAGTTTGCTTAAGAGTCCCTGAACAATGTGAATGGAGATTGTGCAGAGCTAAGTGAAGTCAAAATGACTTTCAGAAGTTTCCTATCCATTAGGTCTTATTTCTGTGGTTGCTATGACCAAGGACAGATGGTCTGTGAGACACAAAGGTTGTACACAATGTTATTCCAAACAAATACCTCTGATGTTTCAGTAGTACAGATAAGTTATTAGTACAGAAATACCATTTTCGAAATTCGAAGTATAACTTATCTCTGAAGGTAGATGCATGCCTGCCATCGATATTATTAGTGTTTCTTTTATATCCAAACCTCGCACAATATGTCAGCATGATTCACCTCAAATTGGAGTGTGTTTTAAATAAGAAAAAAATTATTGTGTATTTTACATAAGAAAAAACTCTATTATTAGATGGATAGAACGGAAAGCTTATTGTTGTTTGTAGAATGAATTTGACATTCTACCATTTAATTGGGTTGTTTGAGTTTTGGTTATATGGCTCATGGTCAGAACCCACATCAAGAGCCCCAATTTCTAGTGTCTAAAATTCATCTTAAAGCTCTTGCTTGTTGCCTGGAGACCATACTGTTATAATAAATAGGTACAGAGATGCTTTCTGCTTCCCATCTTTTCTTTTCTCAATGTACTAGCACTCTTCTTTGCTTCTCTCTATTGCATTTCTTTTGTTCAGTCTCTGGGTGTTTCTGTCCATCCATCTGGGTCCTTTACTTTCTCCATTTTGTGATAGGCTGTAAGAATTTAAATTTCTTGGGATGCCTGGGTGGCTTAGTCAGTTAAGTGCCTGCCTTCACCTCATATCATGATACCAGGATCCTGGCATCAAGCCTCACATCAGGCTCCCTGCTCAGAGGGGACATATATTTCTCACTGTTCCCCCCTGCTCTCTCTCTAATAAGTACATAAAATCTTAAAAAAAAAAAAAAGGAATTGGTATCTCTCCCATATCTGCTACACGTTTCCATTGGCATATTTAACAGGGGGCTGGAAAATTGCTCTTATATACTTGGGATGAGTTCAGAGAGTAGTTTTTGACTTATATGCCTGAGGTGTTTACATTATATGAATTTTATTCTCTCTGGGGTTGAAAACTTTGACTACAATGTATGCAAATAAATTAAGAAAGGTGTCTCAGTTCATATGATGGGAATGAACAAATGAACTTGTGACATTAGAGATTTCCAGCCCTATTGTAGTCTGCACTTAAAGAAATAGCATAGAAAAATTAGTATGATACCTATTAATATTTACATATTAAGCATTAGACATCATGTAACATAGGTTCCTGGTCTCAAAGAACTTATAGTCTGGTAAGTTAGAAAAGAAAATAAACTTCATAACAGTTAGAGAATTTAATGCATTTTAACTTGGAGCTTACATTCCCAGTTTCTTTACTGTTACTCCTGGTAGTCTGAATACTGTAGAGAATATCGAAAAATCGTGATTGACTCCATTACACATCTATGGATTCCTACTTTATGTGGGCTCCAACAGAGTTGGACTTAATTATAATCAATTCCGTTTCCTATTTCTCACAGCAACTATTTCATGTCCTCTCCATTCCTTGTTGGTTCTTTTTATAAAAATCACTTTGTCCTTGCTAACAACTATTGTTTCTTATGTTGTTGATTTTAGCCATGTGACATGTATGAGGTGATATCTGATTGAATTTTGATTTGTATTGCCCTGATGATCAGTGATATTGAACATCTTTCCATGTGTCTGTTAACCATCTGTATGTCTTCTTTGGAAAAATGTCTATTCATGTTTTCTGCCATTTTTTTGGTTGGATTATTAGTTTTTTGGGTCTTGAGTTTTAGAAGTTCTTTATATACTTTTGACACTAATCTTTTATCAGATATATCATTTGCAAATAGCTTCTCTCATTCTGCAGGTTGCCTTTTAGTTTTGTTGACTATTTCCTTTGCTGTGCAGAAGCTCTTTATTTTGATGAAGTCCCATTGTTTATTTTTGCTTTTGTTTCTCTTGTCCCAGAAATGAATTGCTCCAGCTGATGTCAAAGAGGTTACTGCTTGTGTTCTCCTCTAGGATTTTAATGGCAAGGATTTGAGGAAAGGGGAACCCTCCTACACTTGTGGTCGGAATGCAAACTGGTACAGCCACTCTGGAAAATAGCATAGAGGTTTCTCAAAAAATTAAAAATAGAACTACCTTATGATCTAGCAATTGCTCTACTAGATATTTACCCAAAGAATACAAAAATACCAATTCAAAAGGATACATGCACCCCAATGTTTATAGCATCATTATCAATAATAGCCAAACCATGGAAAGAGCCCAAATGTCCATTGACAGATGAATGGATAAAGAAGATGTGGTATACATACAATGGAATATTACTCAGCCAACACAAAGAATGAAATCTTGCCATCTGCAATAACATAGATGGAGCTAGAGAGTATTATGCTAAGAGAAATAAGTCAGTTAAAGAGAGACAAATATCATATGATTTCAACCACATGTGGAAAATATGAAAGAAAACAAACACACATGGGGAAAAAAGAGAGAGAAAGGCAAAATAAGAAACCGACTCTTACCCATAGGGAGTGAACTGATGGTCACTGGAGGGGACCTGGGTGGGAGGGAAGGGTGAAATAAGTGAGGGGGCTTAAACAATGCATTTGTTGTGATGAGCACCAGGCATTGTATAGAAGTGTTGAATCACTAAATTGTATTCCTGAAACTGATATTACATGGTATGTTAACTAACTGGAATTTAAATAAAAATTAAAAAAATAAAAATAAAAACCTCTTTATTAAATTATAATTGACATAAAAAAGGTGTACATATTTAATATATACAACTTAATGAGTTTGGAGATAAGTATACATCTGTGTAAGCATCACCACAATCTATGCCATAATCACACTCATTACCTCCAAAAGTTTCCTCCTGTTCCACTAATTAATCATTATTATTTTTGTGCATTATTCTTAGGTACATGTTTCTTGCCACAGTCATTTCCTGAGGTTGGATTTTTCCATTTCTATCCTAATGACCCAGGATCCCCTCTACATCTGAATTTGGTCATAATTATCTTGATTCACTTGGGTCAACCTAAATCCTTTTATTGGCCTCCATGCCTCTGCTCCTTCATTCTGATTTATGCCACCTTTGTTACCTTGTTCCAGCCTCTGTATTTCCCTTGTAGTTTTGTTTGTATTTCTGTGATTTTGGTTTCATTTGATACGATTTTTTGTTTTTTCTTGGGTATGCTTCCATTAAAAATCTCAGTCTCTCAGTATTAAGTGCCCATAAGCTTGTTTTATTGACTCCAGTTGGGACCCTCCCTTCAGTTTTCACATCAGTACTCTCCACATGCAATTTACAGTGCATGTAATGTGTTACCTTTCATATATTGGTTTCTACCTGCATTTCCATCTGCTCTCCAAATGCACAAATTTCTGCCATATTATATTATTGACTGTAACCCCCAGAAAGTTTGAATTCTGACGCCATTTGAGAGAGTCCAGGAGTTCTCTGTATTCCTCCAGGAGTGCTCTGTATTCCTCAGTCTGAGGTAAAAAGAAAAGCAATACAAAGGCATAATAAAATAATGACAAAAACATTAAAATAATTTTACAATAAAGAAATATGATAAATCAAAATATACAGGGAACCATTAAGTGTCTAGATAATTAAGTAATGTTAGTTATAATAATAATATGTCATGTTCAACTATCAAATTGATATAAAATTTAAAAATTAATGATTCCTAGTATTGGTTATGCATGAGAAGTTTTTATTATACCCACAATCACCTGGAAACAGGAAATATGTTATGCCTGCAGGGCCCCACAGGAAAGCACAGATGAGCAGGCTGGAGATGGCCAGGGGGGACAGGGGGCAAGATGGGAAGAGAGAGAGAGAGAGAGAGAGGAGTTGCTGGGTAGGACCATTTAGTGTGGCTTTGCTGGGAGGAACTGGATGAGAGAAGGTAAGCAAGAGAAGTGAGTTTGAATAATTTGGGTGGACTCTGAGCTGTTAGGGTGATTCTTAGTTGTCCAGTAATTGGCCCTGGGGTGATTAAGGTGGGAATAGTGGTTCTCAGAGTGAGTGAGCCTGATAAAATGAGGCAGATGAAGTATGGACTAGGATTGGTTGGTTTGCATATCAAAGATATGCTTCCAGGCAAGTCCTTTACTATCTCTGGGAATTACCTAACCCTAGGAGGAACAATCCTCCCCAGTTAGCAAGGATCCAGATGCCAGAGTTTCAAGAATACACAAAATAAGAAAATGTAGTCAACACAATGATTGTGGGTAATCTGCTATCCATGTCCTAACAATTGTTTCCCTTTTTGAATCACCAATTTTCTCTAAGAGTCCTGTAAGGACTGTAAGAGAAGAACAAAGTTAGAGAACTTTCACAGTTTGTTTTCAAGGATTACTATAAAGCTACAGTAATCAACACAGAGTAGTACTGACATAAGGATAGGTAAACAGATCAATGGAATGGAATAGAAGGTCCTCTCCAATTGATATTTGAAAAGGTTAGCAGTTCAGTTCAATTCAATTCAATGGGTAAAAACAGTCTTTTCAACAAATAGGGCTGCAATAACTGGTAAATATATGGGGGGAGATAGAACTTGATACTCATCTGACACTGTACTCAAAATTAATTAGAGTAAAGCATGGACTCAACATCAAAACTAAAATCATAAAGTTTCTAGAGGAAAGTTCCTTCCATAAGAACAAAACCATCCACATGATCTTCACGATCTTGGAGTAGGCAAAGATTCTTAGAGAGGACAATAAATCCACTAACTTCAATAGAAAGAAAATTAAGAAATTTATCTCACTGAAATTAACATAAAGAAAAAATGCCTAATAATAAAAAAATAGCCCAATGATAATGAGCAAAACTCCTGAACACACATCTTACTGAAGAGACCCAAATGGATAACAATCAAAAGAAGAGGTGCTCAACATCATTAGTTATCAAGGAAATGCAAATTAAGTCCGTGATGAATTGTCACTTTTTACTCCCAATGGAATAGTTAAAATTAAAAAGACCAGTAACACTAAATGTTAGTGATGAAGTGGTACAACAGGGACTCTCATTTCGGAAATCAGTGTTGATTTGCAGCCTCAGGAGTTCCCCGGGTGAAATCTGAAGCTGGACTTTATACGTGGAGCGATGGAAGAAAGAGGCAGACCCCTCCCAGTTGGTAGGTGGCAGTTTTAATAAGCAAGGACAGTTACACGAAAGGCATCCAAATTGGCAAAGAAGAAGTCAAACTCCCACTCTTTGCAGATGATGTGATACTTTATGTGGAAAACCCAAAAGACTCCACTCCAAGATTGCTAGAACTCATCCAGGAATTCAGTCAACTGTTAGGATATAAAATTAATGCACAGAAATCAGTTGCATTTCTATACACAAACAGTAAAACAGAAGAAAGAGAAATTAAGGAGTCGATTCCATTTAAAATTGCACCCAAAACCATAAGATACTTAGGAATAAACCTAACCAAAGAGGCAAAGAATCTGTACTCAGAAAACTGCAAAGTGCTCATGAAAGAAATTGAGGAAGACACCAAGAAATGGAAACACGTTCCATGCTCATGGATTGGAAGAACAAATATTGTGAAAATGTCTATTCTACCTAAAGCAATCTACACATTTAATGTGATCCCTATCAAAATACCACCCATTTATTTCAAAGAAATGGAACAAATAATCCTAAAATTTATATGGAACCAGAAAAGACCACGAATCGCCAGAGGAATGTTGAAAAAGAAAACCAAAGTCGGCGGAATCACCATTCCTGACTTCAAACTCTATTGCAAAGCAATAATCATCAAGACAGTGTGGTACTGGCACAAAAACAGACACATAGATCAATGGAACAGAATAGAGAGCCCAGATATGGACCCCCAACTCTACGGTCAACTGATCTTCGATAAGG
>CM053604.1:113946328-113957813 GCA_028646535.1 Procyon lotor | reverse complement strand
GAATAATACATTATATGTTAATTTAAAAAAAAATAAGGACACTTACACATGAGGCTTGTCTTGGGCAGTGGCAATATGAGCAGATCTCTGCACCATCCCATCAGAATTTTAAAAGTGTATGTAAAGGCCTAAACAGATTAGTCCAGACAACATATTACCCTCTCAAAAGGCTGTAGCCTTGAAATGGTAGAACATAGATTCCAAGGACAGGGGAAGGGATAAGAGGTTCCCACTGCTTGGGTCCAGCCTGCAGATCAACCGAAGGTCACATCCTCTCAATGACCTCCTCCAACAGGTAGGTAGTTTCTTATAAAATTAATCATAAATTTATCTTATGACATGCTAATTCTACTCCTAAGTATTTATCCAAAAGAATTGACGTTTTCCTCCAGATTTTCATTTACCTTCTGACTAGGTTTTGGCAATGTAGACTAAATACGCTTTTTTTTTTTTTTATTATCCTTATTCCTATACTTAGGTCAAATCAATATTCAATGCCAATGAATGTGTTCTCTAGAGACTTAAGAGCTGGTTAGAATTTTTTACTATAATGGTTACCTAATCATTTTGCTTAGACACCTTTCTCTAACTCTGTTTCAGTATAATTGTAATGCAGATAATAATAGTGTCTATAATAGTATAGCCTGTTCATCTCAGGTTCTGAGGATTAATTGAGGTACTACATGTAAAACATAAATATGGATGATGATGATGATTAACATAATTTGTTAATCTAAGTAAGTAATTTGTCAGTCTGGCTCCATTTTCATGTGGGAATTTTCTTTTCCATCTGTGATTTAATTTTTCCATTTCTGGGACATTTTCTTAATTTTAATTTATATCTTTTTTTTCTATCTAGTCTTTTGATTTTGTTCTTTGGTAACGTTGTGTATGAAAATGATGGATCTCCTTTACCTATCTTCTTTTTTTTTTTTTTTAAAGATTTTATTTTTAAGTAATCCCTACACCCAACTGGGGCTCAAATTTACAACTCCGAGATCAAGAGTTGCATGCTCTACTGACTGAGCCAGCCAGCCACCCCTCCTTTACTTATCTTCCTATAGCACCATTCCCTTTCTAAAGCTTTAAAATCTTTTTTCATTTTATTACTCATTTTTATGTAACTATGCTGTATGTTTCTTATTGTGCTTTCCGTGTGTTTGTTTTTCTTTATTCCACTTCCAATGTGATTGTTATTTCTGTGATGGCTCTTTTTTTTTCCCCTTCCATTTCTTTCTTAAGCTGATTTAGCTTATTTTCCATTTTCTATCGTTATTTTTCTGTGACTTTTCAGAATTCTAGTATCTCTGATTTGTGTTTTTGTTTTAAAGAAGCACTTGCTTCATTATGCTCTTCACATTTAGTACTCTATATTTGACTACAAATTTT
This sequence comes from Procyon lotor, assembly GCA_028646535.1. Taxonomy (NCBI): domain Eukaryota; kingdom Metazoa; phylum Chordata; class Mammalia; order Carnivora; family Procyonidae; genus Procyon; species Procyon lotor. The sequence goes on along the minus strand of CM053604.1, from coordinate 113,956,424 downwards.
CTTTACATCATTATTTCTGGAGTAACTGTTCTATACATTTTATGTATTTTCCTCATTGTTTTCCTTCCTTTTTTATAAAATAGATCTTATGTAGTTTTTTTAAAAATTATTCTACATTTTTTTTAATGCGGTGAATTATTCTCGGATAATCTATCTGCAAGAGAGTTTGATATAGAGAGGATAATGTTATGATCCAGACTCAAAGGAATTCTACTTATGACATGGGCTGTATAAATTCTTTTAGCTTTTATTCCTCTCTAGTCAACTAAAAATGGTACTTTAGGCTGTTTTTAATCTTTATCCTTGTCTCCCACTCAGATAGTTGCCAAAATATAGCTTATTTATGTTTTCCTAAATTAGCTCTACTCTTTCAGATATTTTAGACTTGATGCCAAATAAAATCCGTTGGTTCACAACCTCTGAAACTGCTCTGGGTGAAATCTGAAACCGGCCTCTTTACAGGGAGGACAAGGAGAGACTGAAGAATGAGGCAGACTACTCCCAATTGGTAGGTGGCAGGTTTAATAAACAAGGGAGCTGACTTCCAAGGCTTGTTTCAGGCAGCTGCAAGATGAGTAGATCTCTGTACCCATCTGCCAAAATTTTAAGTCTATATAGAGATCTTAACTAGGTTCAGTCATGTATATCATTCAGATCGTCTCAACAGCACACTGCTCCCCCAGGGCTGTGTCCTTGAAATGCCTCCTACTATGGGAATGGTGGGGAGAATGTACACTGCAAGGACAGGGAAATGGGTGAGGCACCTCAATTTCCCAGGTCACATCCTCTCCATTATCTCCTCTAACAGGATCCAAGGGGACTTCTGTTATTAATCTACACAACTCATTTATCCTGTTGTAAGTATGAAATAATTTAAAAAAATATCTTATTAGAGTATGCCATTTAATTTAGAGAACTATGTTCTGCTGGCTTTTTTTGAGCTTTTAGCTGTGATTATCCTTACTCCATATCTTGCTGTACATCTTTTTTTTAAGGTTTTATTTATTTATTTGAGAGAGAGAGAGGATGAGCGAGAGGGAGAGGGAAAGGGAGAGGGAGAAAGAATCTGAAACAGACCCTGCCCTGAGCACAGAGCCTATTCCAGGGTTGATTCCACAACCTCAAGATCATGTCCTGACTGAAACCAAGAGTTGGATGCTCAGCTAAGGCATCCCTCATGCTGTACTTTCTGTTTGACTTTCACAACTTTTTGTAACCTTTCTTTTGTTTTATGATATGGAGGTTCAGATTTCTCTAGTTTGCTTATTTATTTTATAAGAAGCAAATGATCATTTGTTTATTTTTTCCATTTTTTAGGTTTAAATTCAGTTAATTAACATATAATGTATTATTAGTTTCAGAGGTAGAGGTCAGTGATTCATCAGTTTTATGTAATACCCAGTGCTCATTACATCATGTGCCCTCCTTAATGTCTATCCCCCAGTTACCCTACCCCCTTATCCCCCTCCCTTCCAACAACCTTCAGTTTGTTTCCTGTGATAGTCTCTTATGATTTGTCTCCCTCTCTGGTTTCATCTTGTTTTATCTTTTCCTCTCTTCTCTTATGATTCTCTCTCTTGTTTCTTAAATTCCACATATCAGTGAGATCATACAATAATTGTCTTTCTCTGACTGACTTATTTCACTTAGCATAATACCCTCTAGTTCCATCCACATCATCGCAAACAGATTTCTCTAGTTTAATTAAAGATAGATTTATATTTTGTTTCTCATATTACTTATCGAGGAGGCAATGCTTAGTTTATTTTATTACAATTAAATCAGATATTCCTCCAGATATATATATAATAAATACATATATATTTATTACAATTAAATCAGATATTCCTCCAGATATATATGTACATGTATATGTATATATACACACATATATAGATATACATATATATGTATATATACATATATACATATATAGATGTACATATGTACACACACACACATATATGCATGTATATACATATATCTATCTATATATATATATATATACACCCCAATCTATCAAGATGCTTGATGGAATAAAAGGATCTTAATTATGCCATAGTCTGCTGAGGTTGGATGGTGGTGCACTTCTAAATAGCAAATTTCTTTCCTCCTTCTCATACATGTCTGCATCTATCAAAATCAATGTCTATGTGTACCTTTATTTATTTAAAAAATAAACTTGAAGGGAAAAATCTAAAATATTGATTGTGATTATGTATAAAAGAAACCACTGCGGACCCAAGTTTTGTAGATATACCTGATTCTAAGAAAATACTAACCATCCAGCAGGTCACAAATACCGCATGGGGTAAGATGTAGAAGTAAAAATGAGGGTATGGAACAGAAGTCCAGGGATAGGCAAATCAGGGATGAATTAGAGATTGACGTGGGAGGAGAGATGAGGTCAAGAAGCCCTGTTGATCTTTAAGCTTGCATTTCTGAGCCATGTGGGAAAATGGTGTGTGGGTGTTTTGGTCTGGTTTAAAGTATGGTGTGCCAGTGGGAGACAAGCCTGCCATATATTTTGACCCTGCTAGCCTGGAAACTACAGCCTAGAAAAGTTTTACTTATTCTTTTAGGTACAGTTCAATGATCATCGGTTCTCTCTGGCTTTCTGGGTTACTATTATCTCTCACTCCACTTTGATTTCTTTTTGTCTCCCCTAGCCATTTAAGCACATCTCGGTTACAGCACTTAAAAGTACATTTAGATTGTTGTTTGTCTAGATTGTTTAGATTGTTTTTTTTTTTTTAGATTATGAATTTTTAGATTACGAATTCCTTGAAGGCTAAGATTGAATCTTATGATTTTTAGTTCCTGGCACGTAACTTGAAAGACAGTGAATTCTTAATAAAGGTTGCACATTTTATTGAGTCATGGTGTTTTTATATGGCATTAAAAGTCCTAGCGTAATGGATGTCTTAGGAGTTTGAAAATGTTTAGTTCAAAGTCTTCAACGCATTAATTTAAATTGTTGTAGTGAAATTTGAAACATCTAGGTACAGTTATAGTTTCTAGGATTTAAATGCCTAGAAATCTTCAATATAATTGCAAATATTTCAGTTATAAAAATGTGTTTCATTCATTTCAAACCTTTTTGACCATTCTGTAGAAAGTTCTAATTTTAAGGAAGGTACAGATTGTAAAAATTACACTGTGTAAAACTTTCAATGCCTGCCCTTTGTGAATTTTCATTTAATCTGAGGAATTTTAATTCTAATTAACCTGGACTAAAATACGTTTCCTTAGGCTGTGCTTAACTCATGGCAACAGACCAGTAGTAGAATGATTCTAAGAGTTACTTTCCAATGTTTTGATGATCTGTGATCTGCATATATTGTGTGTACTAGAAAGACTGCAAGTGTGATTTGCTCCATTATTTTCATGAATAAAATTTATTGAATGTTTACTATTGCCAGGCACTGTGCTAAATACTTCACACAAATTATTGACTTTGATTTCTCATTTTATTGATAAGAAAACTAAATCTCAGTGAGGTTAAGTAACATGCCTAACCCTGCCCAGCTGGCAAGTGACTGATCAGACAGTGTAACCCTAAAGTCCATATTCTTGACCACTGTGCTATTTCATCTCTGTGAAGGATGCATGAAAAATAGCTACTCACTTTGACTCAATTTGATAAAACATTGTGCAGTAATACCGGTTCTGCTAATGCCGACTCAAAGTTAGGTCTAGAGAGGCTCTGAGGTTTCTTGGCACATGACACAACTTAACAGAATTTTTCAATTACTATGTAGAGCATCACAGAGCCAGTCTCAAACTCCTCTGATTTGTGTGCTTGAAATTCCAATCCCTTGTGAAATGGCCGAGGATGTTTAAAATTGGAAGAAGCTTCGGTAGGCTGTCCTTCCATGACCTCTTTTTCTGTCTCAATCACAATGTACATGTGAGTCTGGGGAGAGCAAAATAGAGACCATTTATTTCATAGCAACAAGGTTATGTTGCTAGGCATTGTGTGTGTGTGTGATGAAGTCTCTAATTTTATTTTATTTTTATTTATTTATTTTTAAATATTTTATTTATTTATTTGACAGAGAGAGCACAAGCAGGGGGAGTGGCAGAAGGAGAGAAAGAGAAGCAGCCTCCCCGCTGAGCAGGGAGCCCAACACGTTGCTCAGTCCCAGGGCCCTGGAATCATGACCTGAGCTGAAGGCAGGCGCTTAACCCGCTGAGCCGCCCAGGTGGCCCATGATTTTTTTTTCTTTTAATATGTAAGGCTGAGCTAAGAAACAAATTGGGCAAGTAACCTGGTAAACTATTTGAAAAATACAGCAAGTATTTTCGGAAAAACAAAATAAACCAACACAAGAGCTAGAACGAATGCCTGTATATACTGCTTCTCCTTATTTTTTTTCACCTCTATAAGTTGATGCTATGCCTAAACAGAAGAGAGAAACCGAAGGAGCCAAGAAGCAGCACATGGACTCTTGTAGCCCATCTTGTCTTCCGATCAACATAATAGCCTGGGTGTGTGGTAAGCAGCTGTGAGAAAGATAGGTGATTTCCTACCCTGCAGGAGTTATTTCCTCGGAACAGAGAATGAAGAGCAACGCCTGCTGCTGGCAGTGAAGTGGGCACTTAATTTCAGAGAATCCGAATGCAATGAATAATTAGTATAAAACCTATGAAAACTAGACCAGGATATATTCCTACATATAAGTCTGTGGAATAAACGAGTGTATCAATTTATAGGGGAATTACTAAGCTCTAGATCAGATCAGCTGTAATAACTGAATTTTGCTCTTGGATCGACTACAATATTAAATACCAGATTAATTTTCCAAGCCAGGTACACCAACTGACTGTAATGAGCACTCCCTCTGCACTCAGAATGTACAGAGGTGATGCAGGCAGAGTCTCACTATTAGGGACCTGAAGAGACGTCTTTTCAAAGAAGACGTGCAAATGACCAATAGGCACATGAAAAGATGCTCAGCATCACAAATCATCAGGGAAAGGCCAATCAAAACCACAAGTTATCATCTCCTACCTTTAAGGGTGATTATTATCAAACAGACAAGATGTAAATGCTGGTGAGGACACGGAGAAAAGGGAAGGTCATGAACTATTGGTGGGGATGCAAACTGGTACAGCCACTCTGGAATATGGAAGTTCCTCAAGAAAGTCTTCTTCTGGGAATATCTCCAAGGAGATGAAATCATTATTTCAAAGAGATATTTGTACTCCCAAGCTCATTATTCATGATAGCCAAGGTAGGGGAAAAGCTGAAGTGTCTATCAATGGACACTTATGAATTTTTTTTCTTCCTCCATCTTTTTTTTATTGTGTTGAAACAGACATAAAATAAAATTTACCATCTTTTTTTAATACATATATATTTTTTTAAGATTTCATTTTTTAAAATTTATTTGACAGAGAGGAGAGAAATCACAGGTAGGCAGAGAGACAGGCAGAAAGAGAGAAGCAGGCTCCCTGCTGAGCAGAGAGCCCGACATGGGGCTCGATCCCAGGACCCTGAGATCATGACCTGAGCTGAAAGCAGAGGCTTTAACCCCCTGAGCCACCAAGGCGCCCCTAAAATTTACCATCTTAACCACCACTGATATGGGGCATGATTCCTGGACCCTGAGATCTTGACCTGAGCTGAAGGCAGATACTTAACCTACTGAGCCACCTAGGCACCCCTAGCACCTTTATTCCTAACATCTCCAAACTTGAAATAATCCAAACGTCTATCAGCAGGGAGAATGGTAGTCATATAATGAAATACTAATCAACCATAGGAAGAAATGAACTGCTACCACACATAATAACATGGATGAATCTTATAACAGCTTATATTTACCTAAAAAAAATAAGACACAAAGAAGCCACATTGTAAGATTTCATTTATACACAGCAGGGTGGGCCACATTATTTGAATAGCCCAGTGCAAAATGAAAATGCGGGGCATTGTTCATAAAGCAGAAAAAATGTCATTAAAGGTCCTAAGTTATAAAGTTTTTTCTTCCTTCCAAGGTCTTTTGAATTATGACGGCATTTTTAATTTGTTATTCAATGTTGTTCTCAACAAGGAAAAATTAAAAATTAAAATTGTTATATTTAAATTTAATATTAAATATTAAAATTTATTGGTACTCCTTATATTGTGCAATGCTAGTTTTAAATGCAAATGTAAGAACATTTACCTTGTATGCAGGATAACTGAAATTACACCATTCAAAGTTTGTGTCTCATGCATACATATGTATTTTGTTCTTATCCAGTGAAAGTGCTGTACAAAACTCATAAAAATGTTTTTATTTCATGGCCTGATATATAAACATACTGCCAATGCTCTGTCCCTTCTGGTTAATGGTGAATAAAGTCTGAAGGGTAAAGGAACTATGGCTTATGCTATCTTTCCTTTCCTTTTTTTTTTTTCTTCTTGATTTTATTTATTTATTTATTTATTTATTTATTTATTTATTTATTTATTTATTTATTTGACAGAGAGAGAGAGAGAGAGATCATAAGCAGGCAGAAAGGCAGGCAGAGAGAAGGGGGGAAGCAGGCTCCCTGCTGAGCAGAGAGCCCGATGTGGGGCTCGACCCCAGGACCCTGAGATCATGACCTGAGCCGAAGGCAGAGGCTTTAACCCACTGAGCCACCCAGGTGCCCCCTTTCCTTTCCTTTTATATCATCATTTTCAGCATAAGTGATCACAACTAGCAAACGATAGGTTAGGGCTCCTTGGTTATTAGTTTCCTAGAACGCCCATTGCTTTCTTTCTGTGTTTAAAGCAAGTTCTGACTGGAATGGAAAGTGACTTCTGAGGCTAGTGGTGCCCATGCTTATTCATTCCTAGAGGTGACATGCTTACCTCACACTGAGTCTCACTGAACCTCATTCATCACTTGTCCTCTGGAATCCTGTCCTTGTGGGGCATTGTAAAGCCCATGTGTGAATGGGGTGACATTCACAATGAAAGGAACATTAGAGCACACCATTGCTAGCTACTTTGTCCAATCAGACTCGACTTACAAAGCACAAATTCAAAGATAAAGTTATTAAGAATTTCAAGGAAATAATAACAGACTAAATTTGAGGCCCTTTTGAGCACAGTTATATGTGTTCATTTCAGTTAATATATGATCACATTTTTGGAAACTCAGCAAACCTGAAGTCTGTGCAATTTATTATATGTAAATTGTAAGTAAATAAAAAATAAAACAACAAAAGATGACACCCCTCTCCAAGTTTTCTCCTAAACTTAAATTACAGAACTTTTGGGGCTCCTGGGTGGCTCAGTGGGTTAAAGCCTCTGCCTTTGGCTCAGGTCATGATCTCAGGGTCCTGGGATTGAGCCCTGCATTGGGCTCTCTGCTCAGCAGGGAGCCTCCTTCCCCCACCCCCACCCCCACGCCTGCCTCTCTGCCTACTTGTGATATCTCTCTCTCTCTGTCAAATAAATAAATAAAATCTTAAAAAAAAAATTACAGAGCTTTTTATACTATGGTTTAATTTTTCTGGTGACTAATCACATACTAAACAAAACTAAATTGATTAAATAATCAATATACTATTAGATTAAATTGATCAGTTACCAGCCTCCTCCTCCATTTTCTCCCAGCTCTGTGACCTACTTCAATAGTTGAAAATGGCAAAACTATTACAAAGTCATGGAAGGTAATTTTTTTGTCTTGTTCCATACCTTTTTTTTTTTTTAACAGAGAAAGCATAATTATCCCTTTGAATAGTATAATACATGAAAAAGAAGATTGTAATGATCAGGCTACAATCTCAACAAAAAAGGAGCATTTCTTGCTTCTTTTAAGTCTTATGAAATACATAATGTGTCTGCAATTTATGAGGAATTTACATTCATTTTTCTCTATGACAGTATAAGCCCCAAGAGAGAAAAGGCTTTGATAGGGATCATGATATTTTGCCTCAATGTACTCATTTGTTCTGGTCAAGGATGCAAATTGAAGGACATTTTCCTCAGGGCCATTATCATCACACCATTGAGAAGGACCTAAGCTCTGTATTGCCGGACTTTTGTTCACACTTAGTTATCACATTTGCCATGCAGCCAAGAGCTTGAACATACTTTCTTAAGATTTTATTTTACCATTTTCCCAATGACTAATATTCAGCAGGCTGGTGAATTATTTTTACATTTGTCTATAATACAAAAGCTAACATACTGTTTAATTCTTAGTTCATGGAGGCAATGTTTGATAGAATTACTTGGTAAAGAGACTTATGAATACATATTTTCTAATACTGTGCTATTTGTTCAGAGATAATATTATTACCATGAATATTTACTATATATAAAAGGAAAAGTCATTTTAAGAAAATACTACAAATGGAAAAAAATTTCAGGCATGAAAAAGTTATTTTACAAAACATACTGCAGTCCAACAAATTTCTCAGTACCCTTATATGCTGCCTATGTGAGATGATCCTCAGGCTAGGTGTATAGCCAGAAAAGTCAACAGCATCACAAGCTTGTCCAAAGGAAGAGAACAAAAACATGGAAAACGCTCTCTGCATCTCAAAAACTATTATCAGAATTATTATTGTCTGAATTACTATTATTATTACTATCAATTCAGTTTGTTCTTTTTTCTGTTTGAAAATTATACTGTATAGTTGAAGATGTTTCTTCTTATTCTGAATCCATATTTTGATCTTTTCACTGAATGGTTTATATTGTAGTTCCCTCTGCGACTTAATTCAACATTCATCTTCCTTATGCCCAATCTTCTTTTTCTCTTAATTCAGTTTTATCATCCTTTCAACCATTGAGAGATTTTGTCTGCAAAGAACCTCAAGAATTGATTCTCTCGGGGTGCCTGGGTGGCTCAGTGGGTTAAAGCCTCTGCCTTCGGCTCAGGTCATGATCTCAGGGTCCTGGGATCGAGCCCCGCATCGGGCTCTCTGCTCAGCGGGGAGCCTGCTTCCCCCTCTCTCTCTCTGCCTGCCTCTCTGCCTACTTGTGATCTCTCTCTCTGTCAAATAAATAAATAAAATCTTAAAAAAAAAAAAAGAATTGATTCTCTCTTCTCTGTGCGTACTCTACACTCTTGTACTAGGCCTTCATTCTTTCCCTCTGACTTGCAATAACACACTACTTTTCTTCCCTGCCTTTCTCCCTTTCGGACTACATCATTTGTAGTCCCAGCCAAATGCATCTCTATAAGATGCAGTTTTGAACGTATACTTTTTATTTTTTTTAAATTTTATTTATTTATTTTTTTCAGTGTTACAAGATTTATTGTTTTGCACCACACCCAGTGCTCCATGCAATACGTGCCCTCCTCAATACCCACCACCAGGCTCGCCCAGCCCCCCACCCCCATCCCTCCTAAACCCTCAGTTTGTTGCTCAGAGTCCACAGTCTCGCATGGTTCATCTCCCCCTCTGGTTTCCCCCCATTCACCCCTCCCTTCCTTGTCATAATGCCTTCCATGTTTTTCTTTATGCTCAGCACGTAAGTGGGACCATAAGGTAATTGGTTCTCTCTGCTTGACTCTATACTTTTTAAAGACTTCAGCTAAGACAGTCTTTCAGAGGAAGACTGACCATGTGAGGGAACAAATATTAGCTGCTACTCACTGTCATTTGCATCAGATGAATTGGCCTTGGGATGTGGAGTTGGAGAATCGACCTCATCTAGGGGTCTCAGTGGTCAACATCTTTCATAATATTGTCAGCCCATTTTGATACTGGGAATTAGAGATGCAATATTCCTTTGTGTCTTTCTGACCCAAGAAATGTGCATTCCTCACCTTTACTCTCAAAAATAGTCCTTTATGACTATTTTATTAACATTGTGGGCTACATAAAAATTATGAAATATAATATGTAATACACTGGAGTAAACAGGAGGGGATCTGGAGACATTTGTATTGTGTTTAGTGAAAAGGTCCATTATTACATTTATTTTATATGATATAATTGTATACTTTGTAGATATTAGATATTGAATGTGCTTGAAATTTTCAAATAAAAATTTTCAGAGTTTTCCTTTTTGTTGCTGTAAAAGATTTTATTTATTTATTTGAGTGAGAGTGTGAGTGAGAGAGAGAGATCAGGAGCAAGGGGGAAGAGTAGAGGGAAA
>CM053604.1:113904676-113937525 GCA_028646535.1 Procyon lotor | reverse complement strand
TCATAGCACGTGCCCTTCTTAAGTATTAAGGAGGGCTGATCGCCTTTCTGATCCAAGGCGCCAAGGCTGGCCCTTTCATCTTTCTGCCTGCCCCTGCAAGAGAACAATCCTGTACACTGCCTCTACTAGCACCTCACTGGACTAACTGGACAGACTATTGCTTGTAAAAGCAGGATCAATATAAAGAGGATAATTATTAACCAGAGTTTATTGGAAATGATTATTCATTGACAAAAACTACTGTTTTGCAGCTGCTTACTCTTTTGAGTTTGCTTGAGTGGCTTTTTCCTGGAACAGAAGTTTCTTCTATTTGTGAAAGGGACATATTTGGGGGTCTTAGGATATGGGGAGGGATGCTATTTGCAGTCAATTCCCCCTTGGTGTGCTTTACCTTCCAAAGGAGCAGTTCTGGTTAAGACTCAAGGTGTAGACAGCATGGGAAGGGCACCAATGAGGTTTGGTTCTGTAATTCTCAGGGCATTGTGTATTTTGTCTCATTTCATCAAAACAGCTGCTACCTAAGACCCTTTAAACAAATCCTAATTCCTTAAAGCATACATCTGATTCTTTTCCTGAGCTGTTTGACATAATCACTTCCCTTCAGGATGAACTGCTTCATGTAGTCTTTTCGTACAAACAGACCTGCTCACTAACTCTTAGTACTTTTTAAAATCATATATCTTTTTTCGGTCTCAGAACAAGTCCAAATTCCTGCACAAATCAAACACCTAATATTTTATACTTCATTCTCATGTCTCTACATTGCCAATTTTCTGGGAAGATTCATTTAAATTTCAGCTGGAATGAATGTCAGACACAAGCAATACACACGTCCAGTCGGAGTTTAAAGGTAATTTCTCATCATTTTTTTCTCTTTGAAAACTCTGGCCTTCTCTCTATTTCTCCCTCTGAAGATAAGAAGTAAGTTTTCTGTGTGAATTATCAGTCTGTGGTGTTGTGACTTTAAATCAAACTTAGTTTTTTTACTATCACTCTAATACTTTGCAAAATTATATTGCATTTTGGATGCTTTTCCAAGTTTGTTTCAGGTATGACACTTTTTCCTTTGTCATGCGTTAATGAAGCTAAGCTTCCTTTTTGGTCTGTGAATTTTATTTAAGAATGTAATAAGAGGGGCTCCTGGGTGGCTCAGTCGTTAAGCGTCTGCCTTCAGCTCAGGTCATGATCCCAGGGTCCTGGGATAGAGTCCCACATCAGGCTCCCTGCTTGGCAGGAAGCCTGCTTCTCCTGCTACCATTCCCTCTGCTTGTGTTCCCTCCCTCTCTGTGTTTCTCTCTGTCAAATAAATAAAATCTTAAAAAAAAAAAAAAAAGAACGTAATAAGAGAAACATATAAACAAATCCCTCAAGTTTGTTACTGACTCAAGGCAATAAAAAGATCTTGTTAATTTATAAAAAACACTTTCAGATTGTTTTTTTTTTTTGCAAAAGAAGAAGCTCTGCTCTCTGAAAGAAATAATAAACAGACTTTTAGTCAGCTGCAAACGCATATAAACAAATCTAGTAAGGACTTAGCTTGGCAGGATATGGTCAGATTTTTTTCTGGAAGATTTCCTTTTATTTCCACATGACAAACTTACATGTTAGTGAAATTTGAGCAAACGTTTGAAGTGAAATGAATTGAAGGACTCCTTGGCAGACTGCATTGCTTTACCTCCCTATGACACCTTATGGTTGCATAAACTCGCCCTTTGGGGCTCCCTTCTATGTGAGGACATCTGCTGGATGTCTGAACCCAATCATGGGACTCAAACTGGAGAACCACACTGCAGACAAATATAACTCTATCTCTTATAAACAAATACTGGTTCGAATGGATTTCCAATACTTTGTTTTTCAAGAAGCATGCTTTGTTTCATTTGTGTTCTTGTAATCTGTTCCCCAGACATCTCTTTGTTATTTTAGTCCCTGTCTGCCAGAAACTCTCTTGACCAGTGAGGGGGAACATTTTTCTGCTGAAGTCTTCAGGTTTTTGTTTTTTGTTTTTTGTTCTTTACTTAAAATTACTTGTTGTCACTAAATTCATGAGTCTGATTTTTTTCCCAGTAATTTACGTCAGATACAGAGAGAAACAGGTTTCTTACTGGGAGTATTTAAATAGTTAAATACATTTTGTTATGGTTCCTTAATAAGAGTTTTACAGTAGGGCAGTACCACCCTTAGAGCCGGACGACTCGAGCCCCCTGCTCTGGGTGCCCCATCCTCCAGCCACTACTGCCTCATTGGGCCAGGTTGAATCACTTGCAAATCAGAAGCTTCTGTTCTCTGCCTCCCCCTTCCCACACCCACTCCAGGCTCTTGGGGACCACAAGATTCCCTGTGCAAATGCGTGGGCTTCCTTTCACACCCCAAGCCTGGTTTTAATGGCTGCGTAGGCATCTTCCCCAAAGGGGTCACCTGAACCCTACCTGCACTCCAGTTGTTCACCCCTGCAGGTGAGGGGAATGTGATCAGAGTGTGGGAATGTGGACTGGCTTCTTCCCAGATGTGCCCTGAGGCCCCTTGGGATCTCGAGTGGCTCTCAGTGGTGGTGGGTTGGAACGGTAGGGACATAGGAACCTTAGTTTGTGTTTTTTCTGGGCTGTAAATGATAAAGGAAGACTTTGGGCAGAGAAGGAAGAAGTCATAAAATACTGAACATTATGTGGTTTTTCTCGAAGACAGTTTATATGCATATATGTATGTATGTGAGTACAGTGAGAAGATGACAAATCCATTGTCAAGGGCAAGGAATCTTTAAATTATATGGACTGATTTGTTCTGGTTTCTCCTTTCATCTGTGTACCTTTCTTCTAGGTCTTGGAGTCCTTACCCAGTGTGTCTAGTTGAGGTGAGGAAGAGCCGGAGACACTCTGGATGACCATTGCTGGGCCCAGGTCACCATCCAGTTGGAGCAGAGGTGAGACTGGCCATTAGTGGAAGTGGGAAGCATCAAGGAATTAGCTAAGGCAATCAGGGGTCCTACATTCATCAACTTGGAGAATGAACAAGACTGCCGGTGCAGGTGCTCTTTTTAATTTTCCCTTTTTTAAAAAAAAAATTAACTTCTATTATCCAACATATAGTACAATATTAGTTTCAGATGTAGACTTCAGTAATTCATCAGTTGCATATAACACCCAGTGCTCATCACGTCACATGCCTTCCTTAATGTCGGTCACCCAGTTACCCCATCCCCCTACCCACTTCCCCTCTAGCAACCCTCAGTTTGTTTCCCATAGTTAAGAGTTGCTCATGGTTTGTCTCCCTCTCTGATTCCTTCCCATTCAGTTTTTCCTCCCTTCCCTCTATAATTCTCTGTGCTATTTCTTATAGTCCACATATGAATGAAACCATAGGATAATTGTCTTTCTCTGATTGACTAATTTCACTCAGCATAATACCCTCCAGTTCCACCCACATCATTGCAATGGTAAGATTTCATTTTTTTTAATGACTGGGTAATATTCTATTTATACACACACACACACACACACACACACACCCATTGTATATACATTATATATTATGTATTATATATAATTTATGTATATAAATATAATTTATATATAAATAATTTAAATATATATATATTCTTTACTCATTCATCTGTCAATGGACATCTGGATTCTTTCCATAGTTTGGCTATTGTGGACATTGCTGCTATACACATTGGGGTACAGGTACCCCTCCAGATCATTACATTTGTATCTTGGGGTTAAAAACTTAGTGGTGCGGGGCACCTGGGTGGCTCAGTCGTTAAGCGTCTGCCTTCGGCTCAGATCATGATCCCAGGGTCCTGAGATCGAGCCCCACATTGGGCTCCCTGCTCGGCGGGAAGTCTGCTTCTCCCACTACCATTCCCTCTGCTTGTGTTCCCTCTCTCGCTGTGTTTCTCTCTGTCAAATAAATAAAATATTAAAAAAAACACAAACAAAACTCAGTGGTGCAATTGCTGGGCCATAGGATAGCTCTATTTTCAACTTTTTGAGGAACCTGCATACTGTTTCCCAGAGTGGCTACACCACTTGCATTCCCGCCAACAGCGTGAGAGGGTTCCCCTTTCTCCACTTCTTCACCATGGAGGGCCTTTTGTCATAATGGAGAACTGGGTTTACTCTCTTGCTTAAACAACAAAAACTGGATAAAATATGTGAAAGAATGGTTTATCAAGAAATGAAACATCAAACAACAAAGGGCAGGATTCCCTGAGAGAGGAGAAATAAACAAGGTGAGCCCTACAATTCTCCCAGTTTACACGTGGGAGTTTCCAGGCCATGGCAGGAGGATGCACCCAGATGGAAGTCAGTGGTACCCCTGAGTTGATGAAATGAAACTGAGAAATCGGATAGGCTAAGAGACTAAGGTATTTAGGGTATTATGCTCAGTGAGATAAGTCAGACTAAAAGACAAATACTGTATGATATCACTTATATGTAGAATAGAAAAAAGCTGAACTTGTAAAATAGGGAGTAAAATGCTTGTTGCTAGGGGCCTGTGATAGGGGAATTGGGGAGATGTTCAAGCATATATACTCGGCAACCAGTAGGAAAGTTCTGGAAATCTAATGCACAGCGTTGGGAGGATACAATTCAACAATACTGTATTGTAAACTTCAAAGTTGCTAAGAGACTAGATCTTAATTGTTCCCACCATGAAAAAATAATCATGTGATAGAGGTAGTAGATGTATTAAATCTGACATGTTGTCTACTTTAACTTATACAATGCTATAAGACAATTGTGTTTCAGTAAAAAATATCCAACAAAACAAAACAAAACAAAAGCATTTATAGGGCAGAAGAACTGAAAGGAGGGAGCTTTAGAGAATTTGAGAAATCTGCAGAGGATCCCCCAGAGTCTTCGTCTGCATATGCAGCAATGCTTGAGTGCTGGGAAATTACCTGAGGCCAAGGAGAAAAAGAACACTTAAAAGGCTCAGAAGGAACAATCCCCAAATAGTCTAAATACACATTTAAAAGGCAGAAATTCTCAAAAGCATGTGATTGGAATGACAAATGGGTACCTTGATAGAACAATTAAAACTCTTAATATTAAATCAAATTATATTTGTCTGAATTAAAAAAAAACTTTAGGTCTGTAATCAAAACGGCTTTATGACCATTAGGAAGACTTGTATTTTATAAAACTTGTATAAACATTATATTTCAATTGTTTCTGTATTCTGAAAAAACTAATTACGTATGAACATTAAACATCTTTTCCCTAAATTTCTTCTATTCTCATCCAAAACTGTGGATGAATAAATGTATGCTATAAAAAATTCTCATATGATGCCATAGAACTTACTGTGTAGAGGTAATTTTTTCTTATAAAACTGTACTGAATATTTAGTAGGTCTGAATAAAAAATGATTTGTTAATTTTTGGGGGAGTCTTTTGGAATCTATGCTTAGTCTTTTGGACCAACGTTATTTATGAACTGAATTCAATATTCAGATAGGCCATTAGATATGAGTTGAGAGTTTGCCAAGTACTTTTCTAAAATCCTCCCAATGCAGTGATACGGGTACTATTATTGTCATTCCCATTTTTACAGATGAGGAACCTGAAGTTCAGAAAGTTAAGCAATTAATCCAAGGTGCTCAGTAAGTGGCTCAGCATGAATCTCATGCATTCTGATTAAAGGGGCAATTATCCTGACTGTTCAGTTTTACCATGCTGGTATTTTTACTTTAGTTTTTCATGGTAATGAGAAAAGTGTAAACTTCTTATATTTAAAATTGAAATTGTTTGTCAACCAGTATGACAAAGTGAGTTTTGAATTAATCTCTTTAGATTGGGATTCCTCTTGCCCTCTTAGCAAGTTTTGAATTAATCTCTTTAGATTGGGGTTCCTCTTGCCCTCTTAGCAGTATGCCCAGTTTGAGGAGGTTTTGCTGGGTCACTATAACTCATATGTGCCTCCACAAGGAAGCCAGAAGTACATGATTATTTCTTTTTATTCAGCTCTATGTAAATAATTCCAGAATTATTATTATTATTTTTTAATCTTAAGGTCTCTTTTAAAATGTCCGCGGATTCCATTCAAAATAATAGCTTTATTTCTATAACAATGCCCATACTTATTCCAACATACTCCAAAACTTTTGGTGATAATAAAAATATGTACAATGCTGTTTTAGTCAGCTTGGACGGCCATAAAAAATACCATATACTGCATGGCTTAAACAGTGGAAAATTTTATTTCTCATAGTTCTGGAGACTAGAAGTTCAAGATCAGGTTGCCAGCATGGTCAATTTCTGGTTGAGGACTCTCTAGGCTTGTAGATTGGCTGCCTTCTTTCTGTGTCCTCACATGGTTGGATAGGGAAGAGAGCAAACTCTCTCACATCTCTTCTTATAAGGGCACTAATGCCATCATGAGGGCCCAATTTTCATGACCTCATCTAAACCAATTATCTCCCACAGGTACCATTTCTAAATGGCATCACAGTGGGAATTAGGGCTTCAACTTCAGTCCATAGAACAAGCCTCTGTTACTTTCTCAGTAGTGGCTTATATAAAATAAGCTGAATTCAAAGACTTTTGCTGCTTTAACAAGAATTTGAAAATTAAACAAATTACTTTCTTAAATTTTTAAAAACATGAATTTGCTTTCTAATTTTTATTTCAGTGAAAAGATTTCCCTTTATTCTAGTGTTATTATAGGGAGTTAGTTGGAAGTAAAAGCATTTAGGTATAGGAGACCTTTCCATCTTTTTTTTTTTATTAAAGATTTTATTTATTTATTTGACAGAGAGAGATCACAAGTAGGCAGAGAGGCAGGCAGAGGGAGGGGAAGCAGGCTCCCTGCTGAGCAAAGAGCCCACTGTGGGGCTGGGTCCCAGGACCCTGAGATCATGACCTGAGCCAAGGCAGAGGCTTAACCCACTGAGCCACCCAGGTGTCCCTCATGTATTTTTTTTTTTATGTAAAATTTTGTAATCTGAATCTTTTCTCATTTACAGCACATCACAAAAAAGCATATGCATTTCAAAAAAACTATTGGTCTCAGTGGTTCCTATGGACAAAACAATCTGGATAAATGTCACATGGTAATATGACTTAAAAAAAGAAAAGCAATATCACACCAAAAACGATGTAGTGGCCCAAAAACCCTAAAAAACCCAAAAAACAAAAACAAAAAAACAACCAAAACCACCTCACCCCCACTGGGAAGCTCAATCTAGCAGTGGAGAATAGTCATCCAGAAGATGAGCAATGTGTGCAGTAAATGATAAAATTACTGATCACAAGTTAGTCTGTCAAGTATTTCCTTAAAAGTCTTCTCTCCCTCCACCCTTTCTGCACCTCCTCTTCCTTCTAAAACCTTTAAAAGAATCTAATGCTGTTAGAATGTAATGTGAAATTTAATAATAATGACTGTTTCAGTATAACTCAGGCCTTGAATTTGCATAACCATGTATTGGCTTCACAGCTACACACCATTTTAGGGAAGATGGCACAGAGATTCAGAAAGTTCTGCAACTGTCTCAGGTTCAGAGTTAATATGGGCTTGAGATGGACCAATAGTTAGGGCATTTGACTCTGAAGCCCAAGCTTGTAACCAGTCTATTAGAGTTGATTCATTCTGATATACATACTTATTCAGGGACAGTGCTCAGATATTTGGGGGAACCTGTCCTGCACTGTACGCTTCTCTCATGTGAATGGATTATCCTCATTCTCAGCCATTGGCTGGTTCCATCTCCAACCTCCTGGTCAGAGAGGCTCATACAACAGCTCATTATGAGAAACTGGTTGGTTATGCTGTTTCTCTACGCATTCTCTATGCAGATGAATTAGAGGTTTTCACCCCTTGAGTTGACTGAAAACAGCGAATTTGAAACTATAAAATATTAAGTATCCAAAGGCAAATGGTTTTATTTATTCTGACTTGGAAACTATTCTGGAACGTATCTCCAAATGACAAAAAATCTTTTCTACTATGGTAAGATGGAAAATTTAAGGCATAAATTTCAGGCTGATTTTAATGTCTATTGCATATGAAGAGAATGTGGAGTCTGACTTTTCCTGTTGTTTCAGAATTGTGGCTGAAACTCACAGCTGGAAACCAACAAGGCACTAAATATTCCGAAGCCATTAATGGCTTCCAGGGCTCACTAAGTGGCATTTGTTCCTACCATCACCATTAGTTACCATCTCTCTTCCACTCCCCCTTCCCATGTCCTCCTGCTGTCCCAGAATTTGAGGGAGGGAGAACATTCACAATTTATGGCTGGGGGTTCCTCCCTCTCGGCTCTTGGAGGAAGAGACAGTGGTGCTTTTCCATCCATGGAGCCAAGTGAGTCAGTTTCAATAAAATTTGGGTAGTGGCAAAGGTAAAGATAAGGAAAGTCCTAATGTTAATAGGTGTTTTTATTTTCCGTGAGTTTATTTATTTATTCTTTTTCCAAAAGGTAGTGTAGAAGCATCAGGGTGTACTAAGTTGGCTAGGACTTATTTTAACCCAGTTTAAAGAAAATCTTAACAATTAAAAAAAATAAGTCACATGTTTAATGACTCATTTTTTTTTTTTAATGACTCATTTGTTAAGTTGAGTGTTGAAAGAATGAGATGGAATGCTTGGATTCAACTCTGCAAAAAACTAAGCCATCTTTATTCAAAGATTATTTCCCCATGGGTCATTTTCCAGAAATATTTGCTTTGACCTTAAAGTTAGAAGTCAAAATTTCTTCCTTAAATTTATTCTGTTTGTCAACATTGCTGTCTTTCACTTTGTTTATATCAAAGAATGGCTAAATTAAAGAGTTAAGAAAGCCACACAGGGCAGGGACTTTTTTTTTTTTAAAGATTTTACTCTTAAGTTATCTCTACACCCAACGTGGGGCTAGAACTCACGACTCTGAGATCAAGAGTCCCATACTCTACTGACTGACCCAGCCAGGCAACCTAGGGCAGAGATCTTTCTAGTGCATGGGAATTCTTCATAATACTCCTGTCAGAATCACGATGGATAAGATGGTGTTCCGCTTCATTTCAGATGGAGATAAATGGAAGCGATGTTCTACTCTCTCTTCTCATCAGTATAAACTGACAATCTTGTTATTATTATTTAGGTTAATTGGATTCACCTCGTTTTGTTATAACAAACAGTAAGACAAACTGGTTCTCCATGCTCATGATGTGGTGAGACTGTCTTGGATTAGGAGTAACCCTGTCATCCTGATTGCCTGTTACTCTTAAGAGAACCAAACTAAGGTTTCTTGGCTAATGAGGCCCAACATTCAATAGTGAATATATTAAATATTTTTATCCAGTAACTCGACTATACATTTCACAGTGGACTCATTCTGGTTGACTTAATAGAAAACATTGCTGCTCCAAATCAGTTATTGTCAGTGAGGGTCCCAACTGGCTGCCTGCAGGCCAAATTATGCTGGGAGACTGGCTGCCACACTGTTTTTGTATTTTTGTATGTGCATTTAAAAAAAAATTATTATTATTAACCCATAACGTAGTATTTGTTTCAAGAGTACAGGTCTGTGAATCACCAGTCTTACACAATTCACAGCACTCACCATAGCACATACCCTCCCCAATGTCCATCACCCAGTTACCCCATCCTCTCCCCTCCCTCTTCTCCAGCAACCCTCAGTTTGTTTCTTGAAATTAAGAGTCTCTTATGGTTTGTCTCCCTCCCTGGTTTCTTCTTGTTTCATTTTTTCCTCTCTTCCCCTATGATCCTCTGCCTTGTAGTATGTGAATGTCTTTAGAAAGCATTTCCCACTTGCCACTGTTCACACGGGGCCCCACTGCATACTTAGTGACAGTGGTGGGTTTTGAGTCAGCAACCTTCATTCTACACAATCTATCCTGAGATTCCTCTATGGTTAAAGCAGCTTGTTGACAAAATAGCTGTCCTAAAAGATTTCCAGGCCCAATCATCTACATCTTGCTCTGTGGGGCTCAATTTAGTGGTCATGCAGGATTTTGATTAAATTAAAGAACTAAGGTAAAAGTAGACCCTGCTGGCAGGCAGTTCTGGAGTCCCCAAATAGTGAAGTCCTGCTGATTTATGATCAAAGGGAGAGATGTTGGAAAGAAGCCACTTATGAGGCCATCATGATGAGGTCCTCTAGATTTAATCCTTGCAGGAACTTAGATCAAAATAGAGTCCACATCTACTTGGACTATATTAGCTTCCTTATAAAAATAGTTGCTCCTGAAATGAGATTTAATATTGTGTCCTTGGCTTTATAAAGAAAAAATGTTGGATGAAAAAATTTTATTGATCAATGTCTTCATGTGAAGATACATGGGATACATTGCTTTATCCTGAGTATCACAGGAAAAGTCTGACTCTCTTGAACTGGTGTGCTTCTTTTTTATCACACAGTGAGAATTTCCTCACCTGTAATGCTGGTTGCGAGAATATTAAAGTTAACTGAAAATTAATCCATGGCTTCTTCTTTACACAGTTACTCTCCTTTTTCTGTATATGGTTTCTTTCTCATCTGTTTCACCTGTACTGCTTTTCTATATGAATGCATATGAATTTACTGGTAACAAATTTCAATGCCCTTTTGAAAATATGTGCCTCAAAGAGTGAATAAATCATTACTCATAAAGCATAGCTATATTCATATATGCCAAATAATCTCTTAAAAATATTTTGTTTATTTATTCATTTGAGAGAGAGAGTGCGGGCATGTGGGGGGGGGGGGTGCAGAAGGAGAAAGGGAGAGAAAATCCCAAGCAGGCTCTGTGCTGAGCAAGGAGCCCCATGTGGGGCTCGATCTCATGACCCTGAGATCATGACCTGAGCTGAAATCAAGAGTCAGCAGTTTAACCAACTGGGTCACCCAGATGCCCCATTATATGCCAAATAACCAGGTGCCCCCTAATATGCCAAATAACAATAAAGATTCTATGATTCTCTGTCTTACTCATATTCTAGGAAAAAGTATAGAAAAAACTAGTGTTTTTTTCCCTAGGGTTTTAAAATATAGATTTTCTTAAGGAAATAAAGAGATGTGCAAATATCACCAGATATATTCTATAACTGCTGTTTGTAATAAGAGAACAAGGAGATACCTATCTATATCCATAAAGCCAGAGACAATTTGCTAAATAAATTAATGTGTATCCATGCAGTGGGATAGTATGCAACCATTTGAAAAGATGCTGTTGTACAACTATATTTGTTAGATGAAAGTTGTTAGAATATTGTGATTCAAAACAATATAGTGTTATTTTATTTTTTTTGGCATAAAAATCTGGAACTGTATATGCCAAAGAATTAATGATAATTGCCTCTGGGAAGTGGGAATTACATTTAACATGTATTTTATTTTTGCCTATTTATTTTTTGTTTCTTTACTTTTTCTATAATGAACATAAATTACTTTACAGTAAAAGCTAACAGATTTCAAATTAAAAAGAACCAGCCAGGGGTTTGGCATTTTTTGTCACGAGAGTCTGAAATGGCAAAGGAACAGGAACTGTGAAGACAGCGGTCTGTGCCTGTCTGTCAGCAAGACAGCGGCCCAGAGAGGAACTTCAAAGAGTGGCTTACAGATGAGCCAGGGTGCTTTGATCTTCCCTTAGCGCTCCCCAGAGCCACCATTTAACTCCTCATTGTTAGTGTCTGCTGATAAGAAGACATGATCAGAGATCCACCTGCTCAGTCAAGTAGCTTTGATTTAGCAGAGGTGCAAATCAAAGGATTTTTATTAATTTGACCTATGAAGTCTTCTGACCAATGTTTATTGACATTTCTGAGAGATTTTCAGAGAGGGGCATAAAATAATTCAGTTAATGTCTATAAGATAACCCTTTTTTAAGGTAGAGGCATTTATGAATTTAGCATAAACTGATTTAGGATTTAACAGTATCTGAAAAAAGAAAACCCAAAACACAAACCTTGATGCCTAAAGCAGCATTGCAGGAGGGACCAACGTTGTCCTGTTATAAGCCAGTCCTGTTATAAGCTAGTCCATTTATAAGCTAGTTCTCCAAAGCGATCCGGTGAAGTCTTTTATTCTTTTTAAAGTTTCTTCTGATTCTTTTAAAGCATGGGGATTTTATAAATTTCTGGCTTTCACTTCTCCCTGTGACAATTTGTACTGAAACCAGAGGTTTCCATTTCCAGAGCAGAGTCACTTTTAAGAAGCAAGTCTCTTGTCATTTTCCAGAAATGGCAGCCAATCTTGATTCAATCTTCAAGAATACTTTAAAGGTACAGTTTGCCCCACAATATGCTGGAAAATAAAACATCGGGCTGGTGGATGGTGTCTGACTGATGTGTAGAGTGTGAAAATGAAGCCAGCCATTTGGAGAACTGCTCTGTTCATGTGAAAATTGAGAGAAATGTGCTCTTCCAACCTGTGAGGTACCATCTGTCTGTGGCTTTATGTAGTTGTAAATCAGAGATTTAGATGTAATGGTCTCTGCAGCAAAAGCCTCACTTGGAACGAACCTCTCACTATCTGTTCCCAATATGATCATTAAAGTCTACCTTCTATGGCAGTTTATATTACTATGCCTGATCCTCTGCTAGGTAGGCAGAGGTCTGAAGAGACTGTGTCTTAGATTTTGTTCTTTGTATTGCCTAGCATAATGCTTTTCACTCTATTTGTATAGGGTACATGTTGATTAAAAATGACTATTAATATTTCCTTCTCTTTAAGCTAATGAATAAAAACTAT
The DNA here is from genome assembly GCA_028646535.1 of Procyon lotor. Lineage (NCBI taxonomy): Eukaryota > Metazoa > Chordata > Mammalia > Carnivora > Procyonidae > Procyon > Procyon lotor. The sequence continues at coordinate 113,924,853 of CM053604.1, read as the reverse complement.
CAGCTAAGAAAATTATTGTTTCAAAAAATCTCTTCTCAATATAGATTTTATTTATTTATTTGTGAGAGAGAAAGAGAGAGAGAGAAAGGATGAGCAGGAGGGAGGGACCAAGGAAGAGGGAGAAGCAAACTCCCCTGCTCTCAAGCCCGATGTGGAGCTTGATCTCAGGACCCCAGGATGATCACCTGAGCTGAAGGCAAACGCTTAACTGACTGGGCCACCTTGGCGCCCCTACTGGTTCAAAATTTTAAGCAAAGTTAGTCTATATAAATTTGATCAAAGGCCATTTGAGATAGCTTCTAATGGTCTACACTGTAATCTGTGGTTGATGCCCTCAAAGAAGTAGTCCAGACTAAGTATGGAACTCCTTTGTTAGTGATTGGTTTAGGAAAAGTCATGTGACCCTGTACCTTTCAATGGGATGCATGATATTTGGTATTCTTGCAGTTAACTTGGGGCCATGTGGAGCCAGCCTGAGGGCAAAGGCAACACAATGAAGATCATAGAGAGGTGACAATAAACTAGGTCTTCGATGCTTTTTGGAGTCACTGCGGCAAACAGCCCTGTGGACTGTAATCCCACAGCAAGTGTTAGCATTTGACATCATGTATGTCATTTCCATGACATTTGACATCATGTATTTCCCCATTGTTTAAGCCAATTTGTAAAATTATTTTTTGTTACCTGTAGTTAAATGCACCCTAATACAACCACCCCTGTAATCTCAATAAATTTTGGAGAATATATATGTTCTAAGCACATACACAGATGAATAATGAAAGACTGCCTTTCAGAACTTGTGGGTGAAAAAAATAATGCCCTTTAAAAGAAATGAGGCAGTTTGGGGGCACCTGGGTGGCCTAGTCAGTTAAGTGTCCGACTCTTGATTTCGGCTCAGGTTGTGATCTCAGGGTCCTGAGATGGAGCCCTGAATTTGGCTCTAGATTGGCTGTGGCACCTGCTTAAGATTCTCTCTCCCTGGGGTGCCTGGGTGGCTCAGTGGATTAAGCTTCTGCCTGTGCTCAGGTCATGATCTCGGGGTCCTGGGATTGAGCCCCACATCTGGCACTCTGCTCAGCAGGGAGCCTGCTTCGCTCTCTCTGCCTGCCTCTCTGCCTACTTGTGATCTCTCTCTGTCAAATAAATAAATAAATAAAATCTTTAAAAAAAAGAAAAGATTCTCCCCTTCTTCCTCTGCCCTTCCCCCCACTTCTACTCTCTCTCTCTCTCTTTCAAAAAAGAGGCAGTTTACTAAAGAAGCCCACATATTTCTGAAAACCATCCATTTGTTTCTTTACTTTTATTTATTTTTACTTTTTTTAAGATTTTATGTATTTGAGAGAGACTGAGAGAGTGAGAGAGAGAGAGAGATCATGAGCAGGGTGAGGGGCAGGGGAAGAAGAAACAGGCTTCCTGCTGAGCAGGGAACCTGATTCAGGACTCCATCCCAGGACTCCAGGATCATGAACTGAGCCAGAGGCAGATGCTTAACCAATTGAGGCGCCCAGGCGCCCCTCCTTATTTTTTTTAAAAATCAATTTGTTATTTCAAGCCAGATGTTTACATTTGCTTGTCCACCTGGATGCTGGAGTGTGGGGGAAAAAGATTTGAAGGGTTGAAACCAGAGTTAGGGTCTGGTAAGGTAAGTGAAATGGAGGAGAAAGTGGATTAAGGAACTGACCCTATGGGTTGAAAAAATAGTTGAGATAATTTATCATGGTGTGAGGCTGGCTGGAGTACAAAAGTAAGTGATTCCAGATGGGCTGAAGAACTGGAGAAGGCTCAGCATCAGTGGATTTGGATGATGAGTCGTAAGGGTGGTATGGAGTTTGAGTGATAGAAGCAGAGCAAGTTATCATCATTCTTGAAACACGCTCAAAAATATGGCTAAAACATATTTATTTATTCATTCATACAACAACTATTTCTAGTGGCTTACTATTAGAGCCTATAGGTCCATTCTCACATTTTTAAGAGTTAAATCAGAGACCATTGGCTGGTAAGATATTAGAAAATTTTATTTGTACATCATGATTGGTGATTCTAAAAGAGAAATTTTTGAAGAGATATTCTAAGCCAAATCTTCCTTGGTTCCTCACGAAAGCCAAGCTATTCTAAAAGGAAATGTCTCATATGATATTGACCAAGGATTTATTTTACTAATGTAATAGAGTCATCAGTGCGTCATGCCAAAAATAAAAATCCTAAATTGGTTTGATTTTTATGTCAGATCCAAGAAACAGATATTTGTATTTTTCCATTTATAACAGTCATTCCTCAGGCACTCAAAACTAATTGTAAGATTGGGGCCATGTTACTTGTAACAGAGAATCAATCCTTGATCTAACTGCCTGGAGATGAAAACAAAGGGCTGGCCATTCATGCCTATTTGACCTTAAGATATTTCCAGCTAATGATGGAGAGGGTGAGTTATAATTTGTTTGTCTCCTTTGAGTTTACTCTTGTCTCCATTTTAATGGTAGGTCTTCTTAATATTTACTTTGGTCAAGAGATTGCTGTCAAGTTGGTGTGAAGATTTATTTTTTTTAAAGACATTATTTATTTATTTGAGAGAGAGCGAGCATGAGAAGGGGAGCAGAGAGAGAGCTAGGAAAGGGAGAAGCAGGCTCCCTTTTTTCTCCCTCCCTGATGTAGGACTTGATCCCAGGACCTCAGGATCACAACCTGAGCCAAAGGCAGCTGCTTAACCAACTAAACCACCCAGGTGCCCCACTCTTAAAACCCAGGACTTATCCAGTGCATAGATTGATTATAAAGTATCTACATCTCTTACGTAAAATATTCCAAAGGACTGCATTATATTCAAATACACGGTGGCAATGGTGAAGTGTGTGTGCTTAAGGTATTGGTGGGAAAGGAAAAACGACAGTTTTAAAAATGTGTAAATAGAGTATAGGAAGTTTTCATTACAATTATGTTGTTGATGCTGTTAATTGAACTCACAACACTCATTTTGAGTAGGTAGTTTTTCTATAGAAGATGGTATTTTTATTTTTACCAAGTTTATTCTTACAAACTTCTGACAATGTGTATGTTAGCAGTGGATTTTCAGATTCCGTAGAAATTTAGAAATATTCCAAATTACTGATGATAAGAAATACATCAAAAGCAAAATTATTTTTTTTAATATTTTAGGAATTTTAAAAAATATTTTATTTATTTATTTATTTATTTTAATATTTTATTTATTTATTTGACAGAGAGGAGAGAGATCACAAGTAGGCAGAGAGGCAGGCAGAGAGAGGGGGAAGCAGACTCCCTGCTGAGCAGAGAGCCTGATGCGGGGCTTGATCCCAGGACCCTGAGATCATGACCTGAGCCGAAGGCAGAGGATTTAACCCACTGAGCCACCCAGGCGCCCCAAAAGCAAAATTATTTTTAAAGAAAAATAATATAAATCTCTCATATTTTACATTTTCTCTTTGTGATAGTCTGTTCCAGGTATCCCCAGAATAATCTTTGATCTTTTCCTTTGACAGAGTGGCAGAAGGAAAGGGAGAAGGAGACTCTCTGTTGAGCAGGGAGCCAATATGGGGCTCGATCCCGGGACCCTGCGATCATGACCCAAGCTGAAGGCAGATGCCCAACTGATAGAGCCACCCAGTTGCCCCTCAAATGTGAATACTTTTCAATATTTCATCTGCCTTTGGCAATATCCGGTGCCCTAAATTAATTGTTTTAGACATTTCCCCGAAGTTTTATATTATTCTTTGGGGAGAGAAATCATTGGCCTCTTGATGCTTCCCAAGTCAGAAGTCTCTCCAAGGATATGGTTTTAGTTGGTATAGCCACTAATATGTAGTTAAGTCTCAGTAAACATGAGCTAAAAATGTTATTATACCAATGTCTATTAAATGAAATCATATCACTTTTCTGGCAAAACCTTTTAAAACTTACTTATTTTCTTTTCTTAGAGTAGAATGCCACGTTCTTTCAATAGTCTACCAGGCCTGACAAGATCTGTTCTCTTCCTCATCTCCATTTCTCTCTGACCATGTTATCTATGAATATGTTTATTGCTTCCTCTGCTCTAGCCACACTAGCCTCCTTGCTGTTTTTCCAAGTGCCAAGCACAACTGCCCTGAGGTTTTTCTCCCCCCACTTGTTGCTCTTTTGCCTGGAACATCCTTCCCCGATACATCTATTTGGCCCAGTTTCTTACTTCTCATCAGTGAGTCTTTTCCAGACCACATAATATAAAAGATCAAACACATTCTTGCCCAGCACTCCTCAGCTTTGTTTCTTTATAGGTCTTATTACACCCAGCAAAATAGATATTCTTGGATTGTCTATGCTGCTCTAATGTCACCTTTTTTAAGATAAAGATTCTCAAAAATAGTTTTATTGAGGTATAATTGACACATAGTAAACTGCATAAATTTAAAGCATACAGTATATAGATATGTAGATGTATCAGTGAAACTTTTACCATAATCCAAATCATAGACATATTCAGTCCTAAAATTACCAACATACCATTGTAATTCTTCCCTTCAACTGGATCCCTTCTCCAGATAATCATTCATCTATTTTCTAATGGTCCGCTGGCATTTTCTAGAATTTTATTAAGATGGAATCACACAACATGTATTCTGTTTTGACCTGACTTCTTTCTCTCCACATAAATATTTTGTGATTCACCTATGTTGTGTATATCAACAGTTCATTCTTTTTGGTCTTAGTTCAGGCTGATATAGCAAGATATCACAGGCTAGGTAGGTTATAAACAATGGAAATTTACTTCTCACAGTTCTGGAGGCTGTAAGTCTGAGATCAGGGTGCCAGCGTGGTTAGGTTCTGGTGAGAGCCCTCTTCCAGGCTGAATTGCCAGCTTTATGTTGTGTCCCCATTGGTGGTAGGAGTTAGGGAGCTCTGTGGGGACTCTTTACCGAGAGCATTATTCCCATTTATGAGGACTCCACCCTCATGACCTAAGCACACCCAAGGGCCCGACCTCCTAATACCATTACACTGTGTATGAGGACTTTAACAAATGAATGGTGGGGAAAAGGGAGCACACATTCAGACCATGGGGTTTTTTATTGCTGAATGGTCTTCCATTATACAGATCAGGTCTGGTTTTTGTGATCTCATATAAAATTTAGGATCAACTTGTCAATTTCTACCCAAAAAAGTCTACTAGGATTTTGATAGGGACCATGTTTATTCTATAGATCAATTTGGGGAGAACTGCATCTTGACAATATTGAGACTTCTAATCCAAAAACATGAAATAGCTCTTCATTTATTTAACTCTTTAATTTTATAATGTTTTGTAGTTTTCAGTGTACAAGTCTTATTCTTCTTTAGTCACATTTACTATTTTATTTTCGATACTGTTGAGATTATAATTTTCTTAATTTTATTTTTGGCTTTTTCTTTCCATTACATAGTAATACAGTTGGTTTTGTATATTGATCTTGCCCTCCAACCTTGCTAAACTTGTTTAACTGTAATTCTCTCTCCCTACTCCTCATCTCCTTGGAATTGTCTTTATATAGGATCATATTATCTGCAAATTAAGCACCCACATTCCTGTCCAATATAGGTATTTAATTTATTTCTTCCTTTTCTTTTTCTGTTTGCATTACGGCACTGGCTAGAATAACCAGAGTAATGTTGAAGAGAAGTGACAAAAGCAAACATCCTTGCCTTGTTTCCAATCTTAGGGTAAAAAGCATGCAGTCTTTCACCAAAATGTTAGCTGTAGTTTTTTTGATAGATGTCCTTCACCATGTTCCCTTCTATTCCTATGTGGAGAATTTCTTTTCTTCATTACAAATGGTGGATTTTGTCAAATACTTTTTCTGCACCTGCAAAATAGTCACTCCATGATGGCAAAAGAGAATGGTGGCTAATTTTGATGGAAGTTCTTTGACAGAAGTTGGTACAGTAAGCAGACAGACATCACTTGATAGAGCAACAAATATTTCCACAACAGAAGGATTCAAGGGCAGAGGTGAAACCAGAAACAAAACATCTTCTTATGATCTCAAAAAGTATCTGAAAATGTTGGATGTTTGCATTACATATGCATGAGGGACTCTGACATTCTTAGGTATCCCCATAGCACCTGACATATGGAGAATATAGGGCAAGCAATGCAGATGCTCACATCTATGTGCTTTTCTGACTTTTCTTAATTGCTGTTCATAGAGTTTGTGCTATTTGTCATTTTTTCTTTCACATTTCTGTTTTCTGACATTTAGCATCAAGTCTTCTTCAACATTTTTCCAGTAGATTCTGATGAGTAGAAGGTCATTATATTCTAAAAGTTTATCATAGTTCACGAATATTTCATAGGAAGGTTTGAATTTATTAATTCGCAGTTTTTCAACAAGCCTGTAACTTAGATTGCAATTTTTCATAAAATGAGTTGATAATGCTGGTGGTGAATCTGGATCAGTAGGAAAACAAGCAGTTCCAGGACTTGGAGAATTCCTAAAATCCGTGAGGTGAAGTTTATCCCAGGATGGCAGGAGAGACCAACTTCCCAAATTCCTTGAAAGTTGCAATGTGATAGCAGAAAATGTGATACTTCTGAAGCAGCATTAACCACAGTCTTATAGGGGTAATAACCTAGAGGCTGGTAGTTACCTTCATCAAAACATACATCTCTTTTATCAAATAAATGGAGTCAGTCTGATACACCAATTCCTGAAGAGCCATTACACTGAAGTTTATCTAAACATCATTGGTAGCAGAGAATTCTCCCTTCTATTGGAGTGGGCAGGGAGTTTTAGAGAATCACACAAATCTGTACAATTAAGATGTTTTTCTACTTTTAGCTGCCAGTTTCCCTATGGTAGCTATGGAAAATTAAGGCAAGATCTCTTGTCTAAGTTTTTCATTTTCATTAACCTTATCATAAATAGGTTCTCGCTCATAGAGAATGCTGTACTTATTGACTACCCAAACATTTCTGGAACTCAGAAGGCCTGAGGATTGGGTGGAGGTTTGAGCCCATGTGGACTTTCTGACCCTCTGACCACAAAATCTCTCCACACACAAGTAATGTTAGCTTCTTGAGGGAACTTTTACTCTTGCTGTATCTTGACACCTAAAACCATGCTTGGCATATCCTAGATTTTCATTATATATTTATTGAATTAAGTAAATTAATGAATATAAATTTTATGTAGCAAGGTGAAGAGAAATATAACAGAATTGAAAGACAGAACCATAAGAAGATAAGACTGGATCTTCTTACTCTTCTTTACTCTTCTCCCCCATAACTTCTCCTCAGGTAAGAACACTTACATTGGGGATACTGGTTATACTCATGAGATTTCTCCCCTCATCTCTTGCAATCCACTACAAATATGGATTGTCACATAATAAAATAAGGGAGAGATGAACTTGGAAAGGATAGTGAAAGATTTCATCATGAGAAGAGTTGTCTTGCCTATGCAAACCTCAGGAATATGTAATGCACGTATCTTGAACTTGAGACATCCTTATTGCTTGCTATCAAATGCTATGAAGTCAATAAATACTCCCAAGTTTCTGCAATGCATAGCAGCCTCTGCCTAATTACCTACAGGTCCCACAGAAGCCCTGATTCCTGAAGGAGGAGTTTGATAATAATAACAATAATGTTAATAATTGAAGCTAATGTGTATTTGAAATTACTATGTGTCAGGCACTGTTAAAAGCATTTTAAATGCATTATCTTATTTGATCCTTTTAACAACTCTGTGATGTAGGTGCTATTGTTATGCTCATTTTCTCTATGAACTAAAGCACAGAGACATTATGTATTTGGTATTATATCCTGAAAGTTAAAGTTCAAAATGAATGGCACAGAAATTTAGTGCTACTGGACACAGAGGAGATTGTTTGAATAATAATACCATTGTTTTCTCTGTCCCAGTCCAAGAAAACTTGCAGATTACTATACATGCACTTATGGTCCAGAGCCTCCGAGAATCCCTCTAGGACCATGGTTCTCACAGGGGCTATTTTGTCTCCTAAGGGATGTTTGACAATGTATGAAGATATTTTTGATTGTCACACACTGGGAGTAGGAGGCTTACTAGCATCTAGTGGGTGAAAGCCAGAGATGCTCCTAAACATTTTATAATGCGCAAGACAGACTCCCCTCCCTATCACACCAACAAAGAATTATCTAGTTCCAACTGTCCATAGGTGGAGAAACTGTGATCTAGACTCCTGTTCTCCATTCTGAATCTGCTTTCTCTCTTTTGGCAACTCTGGCTTCTGTCCCACCCTTCCTCTAGTTTTTCTCTCTCTCTCTGAATATCTTTCAGGTTGCTTCTTCAGTTGGACAGTCAATTTCAGCTTGATTCTGGCTTTGTAAAGATCAGATGCTTCTGGCCTCACAACCCTGCTATCCTATCCCATTTTTCAACTAACTCAGAAAGAAATTGCTGGCGAAATTACTAAGGAAACTGTCAGAGGATATGGGACTTGAATGGGTCAGATTTTAGATGGGCAGCTTTTGCTTCCAATGTGACGGTCTAAAACATAAACTGATTAGAAAGGAGAGAGCTGGGATTTCTAAGAATCCTGGCATAGTACATAAAACCTTCACTGGAAAAAATTTTTTTCTCTTGTAAACCAGGACAACAGATTTATCATAGAAATGACTTGTTATTTAAAAAAATTGTAACAAAATCAGTCAATTTTATGATAACATTTTAGGGTGATGTATCCTGTTGTTATAATAAATTATCGTGACCCAAATAACCCTGCTGAGCCTGTGTTCTTGAAGAGAACTGATTAGAAAGGAGAGAGCTGGGATTTCTAAGAATCCCGTACTTTTAGGTAAGAATGAAAGCCTGACTAGGTGCATAAAAAATAGAAACAAAACAAAACAATATTAAAACAAAGCAGTATTTTCTTTAGTTACTAATGTTTCATATTGCTAGTGTAATTAGAGTCAGTCATTTCCAACTGACTTTTTTCTTCCAAGGGCTAACTTAATCTTAGAAATATATCAATGGTATTCAGTGGCATGTTCTTTAAGCATTATGATTTATACACAAGGATTATTTTTATCTACTTTGAAATTTTGAAAGGTGACAGACAAATCAGACCTCCAGGTAAAGTCTTTAATTTTGTCATCCTCTTTGGAGTAAACAGACCATGGTTAAGTTCCTGAGTATAGGTAATGAAGGTATCTCACTCTCAGAAGCACCAATTCTGCAAAGAAGAATGTTCTTAATTGTTATGGTAATCATAGCTTTAGTCTTTATTGTGTTGATATGCATTTTTTTGTATTACATGACTCACGTAACTCACGACAAGACAAAAAGGAACAGAGAATATCAATAGCTTTTGTCTTTTTGCTTTTTCTTGCATCAGTTTTCTTCACTTTATTTTACCCTTTATTATAACCTACATCAGAAAGTGGGCAAAAACAATGGGTTAAATGAAAATGAATCTATTTTGGCTCTTTCATGTAGCTCTGCTAAATTATAATTTTTTTCTCAAATGAGATAAATTATTTCTGAAAAATGAAATGAGTTTTACTATAGGTTAGATCTTATTTTTTTCATTGCACTATGAGTTTTCAGAATTGGAAAGGTAGATATTAAACTGCTATAATTATACATCTATACATTTATGGTTACATTCACTAAAATTATTTGAAGAAAATTTTTAAAAGAATATAAACATCTACCTTAGTTTTAATCTTTGTAAAAATAGTCAAATGCTTATAGGAAAAGAGTTTCTTTTTATACAGTTCTTAATAAACACCAGGTAGGGACATGATATATTTTACACACACACACACACACACACGCACACACACACACACACACACACACAAACTTCGTTTTCAGAAAATCAAGAGTTTTTCTTAAAATACAACAAAATTTCACTTTAAGAGGAATATTTCCTGAATAATCTAGAAGTCATTGTATCTTAAGAGTTTCTGTTTCTAAGAAGACAAGATCAGAGGGTCTTTTTAAAAAAAATATATTCATATAGCTTCCTGGCCACTAGTTAAAAATGAAGCCATATCTTATGGATAAAGTGAATTCATCTCCTCTGTGACCAAAATAAACTAAAGAACTGAGACAGTTTTTACCAGTTTCAATGAGGGAGATTTCTTTTCTTATTACCTGTGTATATCAAGTGAACATTTTTATCATTCTCAGTAAGCTAGGTGTTTCTCTCCATTCTAACTGTTTTACTAGGGTCAGCTAAACATATTGGATATACTGAAAACACAAGCAAAGAACTATCGACAAAAGCCCTTGTAATGAAAGAGGTATATAGATTCCATTATTGGAGTAGGCATTGTCTTAGTCTGTTTGAACTGCTAAAATAAAATACCACAGACTGGGCGACTTAAACAACCAACACTTATTTCTCACAGTTCTGGGGACTGGAAGGTTCAAGGTCACATCCAGACTTGATGTCTGGAAAGAGCTCACTTCCTGTTTTATAGATGACGATGTTCTCACTGTATCCTCACGTGATACAAGAGCCAACTGAGTTGTTTTGAATCTCTTTTTATAAGGGACTAATAGCATTCACTCCATCCTCATAACCTAATCACTTCCCCAAAGCCCCACCTCCAAATACCATCAATTGGGTTTCCATATATGAATTTTGAAGGGACATACACATTCATTCTATAGAGGCATGTTTTGAGAACACGAATCAGGGAAGAAGTGAAATATTCTTCTGGGCTCTCTGTCTTTGTATCATGGTATAATCACCAAACTGCATTCCAGACTATAGAGCCACAGCAGAAACAAATGCCTATAGTAGTGGTTAGTGAACCTGGTGGCCCACAGGAATCATCTGGGAAGCTTTAAAAGATACCAATCTCTGGGCCCTGCACCTAGTTATATGAATTTAACTTATCTGGGTTGGAGTCTGGGTGTCAACATTTGGCTAATTCCCTCTGTGAGATCTTAATGTTCAGTCATGTCAGAGACCCATTGGTCTATAGCTATGGAGATAATGAGATGGAATCCAGGTTGGGGATGACAGTGCATACCAGGCATGGGCAGTAGAAAACATGGATTGAAAACCAAGCAGATGTCCTCAGAGGCAGATACTTCATCAACCTTGACCAGTGCCTGTGAGCTACTAGCCTCCTGAACTTGATTATGTATCTGAGTCATGAAGCTGTGTGGATTCTTGCTACTTAGGGAGGAGCTATATGAATTTTTTTCTGGATCTTTTTTTTTTTTTAAAGGAACAAAAGCACCTTGATTGACTTAAAATGTGCCTCATTATTATTAGTTAGATGAGACTTCAGTTTTGGATTTAAAAAAAATACGGTATTTTTTCCTTTGGCTTCCTTAAATGTAAACATTTAGAAAAAAAATGCCTGTTCATTATTTATAATAAAGGCTTATATTAAAAAAAAGAAAAATGGATGGCCTTGGCCTAACACTCTTTGTCCCCAGTCCTGGTCTCCCAAGGCAATCATTGCTAACTCTTCCTGCTTTTTCTTTTGGTGCTTATTTTCATATTTCTCAATGACATGTTCCTACTGTTATTTTTATTGATTAATACTAGATCTTCTCTTCAACTTCCTGCTTTGGTAGATGAAGATTCAGCCTGGTGACTGCATTCTCCCCTCCCTTCCTGGTGTAGTTCTATCAACACATCTTTGGTTCCATTTCCAGGACCTCAGCTCTCTAACTCCCGCCTTCTCAGGGTCCTAGATGTGCTGGGCACTGGTCAGAGTTGATTTAAACATCTGCCTCTCAGAAATTCAGCAATAAGTCCTCTTTTTCACACCCATAGGAGTCCTTAGAAACAGAGAACTTTTTCTTATAAACATTTTTTTAAAAAGCTTGAATAAATCCCCTTTTACTGCACAATAGAACTATCAAACATTGCCTTAAAATTTCTAGTTTTGGGGTACACTCTCTAATCTGAACAGGGTTACCTTCTATGTCACAAAAGTGATTTGCTGTTCTTGGTTTCAGCCTCCAATTATTCCAAGATGCCCACTCCCCTTTGGGTTGGGGCCACTTCCAGTAATTCTAGGGAGACTATCTGACACATTTCTAGGCTGGAAAGACAAAAATAGAACCCTAAATTCCATTTGTAGGAGGGAATATCGTCACAGTGGTAAACGATTCTCCTGGGTGACTATTACAAGAGAATCCTTCATTATAGCTGCAGGCTCAGACAGGGTTGTCTCAAAACTAGTTTCCTTGTTTTATAGGAATGCTTCTATATACTCTCGACACCCTGCATGTGGGAGTGCAGAGCTGAGCAATAGTTCATGATGGTGATCAAACAAGAAAATATTCAGTGTGTTTAGCATGAAGAAATGTGAATGTTTTGGGGGTGATTGGGTGGCTGAGTCAGTTAAGCCTCCGAGTCTTGATTTCAGCTCAGGTGATGATCTCAGGGTCATGAGATCAACTCCGCCCGCCCAGGGCAAGTTCGCACTCAGCATGGAGTCTGCTTCTCTCTCTCTCTTCTCCTTGGCCCCTCCCCCCCACTTGTGCCCTCTCTCTCTCTCTCTTTCTCTCTCTCTCTCAAATAGATAAATCCATTTTTACAAAAAGAAATGTGAATGTTTTAATTTAGAGTCTCTCTCTCTTTAGTAATGAGTTTGATTTTTTTCTCTGCTTGGACTAGAGTTGCCTCCTCTTCTCTTCCAGAACATTTTCTTCTTTGGTCATATAAAACTATGTGTCATATTCTGGGTATGTGACCCCTGACCTTCCTTAGGAGTCTAGCCAACAGCACTCAGGGACTCGATAGGGCAGCCACCAAGCCCAGGAAAAAGACCCATTACTTCTCTGACATGGGTCTTTCTGGCTGGTTTTACTCCCTCTGGGTATTGCCAGTTCAAGTTTCAATGGCTTATTTAATCTTCACCATGACAAATATGTGAGTTGGAATTAATTTGAATGAGGCTAATTCTCCCTTTTGTGCCAGAGAACACACACCTCCTCTTTCACAAGGTGTGCGAGAATCCTGGCTAATCTCACATCCCCTGGCCTTTGTCCTTACCTCCCTTCTGCCTTCATCTTTCATGTGGCAACTGCCTCCTCATTGGAGCCCTCCTGGAGGTCTGAGATGGTGGTGTCTTTCTAAGTCTTTCCAGGCAGACTCAATTATTCTCTTCTTTTTTGTTTTCATAACATTTTGTCTGTATCTCCATAATAGTTATTTTTAATTCCACACAGTAATTCACCTCCTCCTTCTCCAATTCCTCTATCCTCCGTTTCTTACATGATTTAGTGTTCATTGCACCTAACTCAGTGACTGAGTCAAAATAGAGGCTAAATAAATTTTTTTTTTTTAAAGATTTTATTTATTTGACAGAAAGAAACACAGCGAGAGAGGGAACACAAGCAGAGGGAATGGTAGCGGGAGAAGCAGGCTTCCTGCGGAGCCAGGAGCCCGATGCGGGGCTTGATCCCAGGATGCTGGGATCATGACCTGAGCCGAAGGCAGACGCTTAACGACTGAGCCACCCAGGCACCCCTAAATAAATGTTTATTGAACAAATTAATGAAAGAATTTTAAGATGGAGGCATCAGGAATAGTCTATGATTTATGCTTTTTCTTCATAGGAACATACTGCCAGGCCTCTAATACACTTCAGGAGCAAGTAACCACCTGTGACCAAAAGCAACTATGGGCCATCAGAGAACTGAACCAAAACTGCCCAGGTGTATTTTTGAGGGTTATTACTCTTCCAAGGACTTAAAGTCTTTCTTCTGTACTTCAGAGACTGAGAAGACAGAGTAATTATCTAGGTATTTGCTTCTCTTCCACACTGGGTAACCTAAGAAATCTTCTTTTCTTTGAATTGCCAATAAGATTCATCAGAGATGTGTGGGAAATAACTTTTCTAAATTTGCCCTTGGCAATTAACTGAGTGAAACTTTTTTTTTTTTCAGAGATAGAGCAGAAGGGAACAGTCTGCTAGATAAAGCATGTTGTAATAAGAAGATAAGAGGATATTTTCCAAAGAGCCTCTAAAATATGGAGGATCATGCCAGTCATCCAGTTTGAAAACCGAAAACTATTGAAAATATTTTTTTAAACTTTTAAAATAATGATTTTATTTATTTATTTAGAGACAGAATTAGAGCGTGAGCACGGGGGAGAGGCAGAGGGAGAAGGAGAGAGAATCTTGCTGAGTGCCCAGCCTAAGCCGGACACAGGGCTCGATCTCACAACCCCAAGATCATGACCTAAACTGAAATCAAGAGTCAGATGCTCAATGGACTGAGCCACCCAGGCACCTGTTCAAAGTATTAATATATAAATTCATATACGTAAAACTCAGGTAGAAACTAGAAAATGGAGTACCTTAAACACAGTGTGAATGTGAATTATCAGTTTTCAGATTCTTTGCAACCAGTATTTCTCTTACTGTGTAACTATTTGGATTAGTTTCCTAAGGTTGCTCTAACAAATTACCACAAATTTGGTGGCTTAAAACAACAATTTATTCTCTCCCAGTTCCGGAGGTCAGAATTCCAAAATTAAGGTATTGGCAGGACTGCTTTCTTCTGGAGGCTCTGAGTAGAATCCGTTCCCTGCCTCTCTCTCAGCTTCTGGGGGCAGTGGGCAAGGCTTGCTAGCTCGGCGGGTAGACTCACCACAGCCTTCTCTGTTCAATCCTCACATCACCATCCCCGTGTGTCGGTGTCTCAAACCCCCCTCTCTTTTTTCGTTTAAGGACACCAGTCCTTGAATTTAGGGCCCGCTTCAAATCCAGGATGATCTCAACTCAAAATTCTTAATGTCATTAAATCTTCGGACTCTATTAATAGTCAAATAAGGTCACGTTCATGGATACCAGGGTGAGACTCTGAACATATCTTCTGGGGGTTCAACCCACTACACCACCTATGGTTTTTAAAAATTTCTGCACTGTGTAAAAAACACGTATGTGATTTTATGCATATTAAGGATATGATGACAAAAGCAAAGTGCAGTGAAAAGTTGAGGCAGTTGCCTGGAAAATTCCAAGAAACTTGTCAATTTTGGTTGATGTGGCTGAATAGTTTAGGCCAAGCATACTTTGAAAAATTATATGATACTCTGGGCAAATTCTCTTAGCCTTAAGAAATACGGAGTTGTGAAAAAGATAAGGCAATACCTAGGAGAGGCGAGGCATCAGTTGAGAACAGAAAGGTTTTTCAAGCTCAAAAACATTCAGAAAGTCTGGTGACTTGTGAAAATGACTTGCAACATTGCAAAATTACTTGACCATGGGTGTTTTGTTTTTGTTTTTTTTTTTTTAAATTTTTTACAGTCTAGAATTTGTGCTTTGATCTGTAATTCTGCAATTTAAGAAATTAAGTTGAGTCATTTGGTTAATGTTTATTGAACTCTAGATGTATGGTTATGAGAGAATTTAGATATATTTAGCTGTTCTTTACTAGCTTCTGTTGATCAGTGATGTTTACATGATTAAATAAGGTTTAGATTGCTTTAATCTCAATTCCTTTTAACAATTTACTTGGCCTGGGACAGATCAGGGGATCAGTGTAGGGAATTTCAATCACAGTAAAGAATTGTATTTACATTTTCTTAAACACAGTGCTCTAATTTATAAAACTTCTAGACAGTAAATGATTTGATGAATTCCTCTAAAACACGTTTGCTTGGTTATGGAATCAATAAGACATATTTAACAAAATGCATAGTTGAGTCCTTATGATTAAAAAAGGAATGAATTATAATTGTTAAGAAAATTGTACAACGATGAGTCATTGTTTGAATAACTTGTTTTTACGAAACTGGTGAATAAGAAACCTTTTAAAATATTAAAGATCAAGGCAGTAAAAAAAGACTATGTTAACTAGTTTTGGCCCTTTTCCTTAAGCAAAACATAGGGAATATTTGCTACATTGCAAAGAAATTCTTGGTGCATTTAATATTGTGGGTTTCTTAACCTATCTGGTTAATTTTGAACCAGGAAAAATGAGAAAGAGTGAAATCAGAAAAAGTGTTGTTGAAACAAATGTGGTAGAAAAAGAAAATAGAATCATTAGGGTGAGTGTAAACAGTCATCAGAAAGAGGTATGTTTGTGTAGGAAATGGATCATTGAATTGATTGTTGGCTAGAGAGAAAAAGATAAATATCCTACCTTCTTACTGCTTCATTTTTCTCCTCTCCAGCTTTTAACGTGGTCTAAAAAGTATTCATATTAATAACTGAAAGCAATACTATGTGATTGGACTGAATTAAAAGTTAGAGTAATATGGGCAAATAGTATAGTATGTTTCCACTTCAGTAGAAGGAAAGAAACTGCTTTCATTACTTTTAAATATCTGACTTGGAGAGGGAGACACTGTGGGAAGACCCCTATCAGGCAAGGCTGGAGTAAGGAATGTGGAAAATGATATTTGCCCAGCAGTTCTTTACTGCGTGCGGGAAAGGGATGAGTAACAAAGGGAATACACATGTCATCCTTGTGTTCTCATCTGTAGTTTTTCTCCATTAAGCAAGAAAAAGCCCAAATAATTCCTGGCTAGATTTCCAAAGAAGAGGGGAGTTATAAAAATAAAGATTTGTTAAGAAGTAGAATAAAGAGAGCGTAAACCTCTTACATGGTGGTTTAAGAATGTAGAAACCAACGGGCCCTACAGTAAACCGGGGTGAGACAGTGGAAAGAATTAGGAGGTGGGGCTCCAGGGCAAGGATCACTTCCCCTAATTAAATGGGTGGATGCTGGTAAACCAGCACGCTTTTCTGAGCCCCAGTTACATTCTCAGCAAAATGAGGGGCCTGGTACAGATGAGAATATCATAATGTGCAGTTGAATGAGAAGAACTAGTAAGTCAAAGCTGCACACTTAATTTCACCTTTGGGTAGAATCGTGATATCACTGTGTTCACATACTCTTTTTAAATGACATTTAGCACAGACATGTACCCTGGGGCAAATAATACATTATATGTTAATAAAAATTAATTAAAAAAATGTAAAGCCAAAAAAAAAAAATAAATGACATTTAGATTTTTGGGAGATATTATTCATTATTTGTAATAGTGCCTGGGAAGGAGGTAATGAATAAAATTTATCACCATTGTTAAGAAAACAGCTAAAACTTCATGGCTCTCTCATTTAAGGAAGGATTGATAGATTTGACTATTTAAAAACAATTGTATGGCAAATCACCATAAATGAACAAAAGAAAAATTGCACATTGTGAAGAAAATATTTGCATCTTAAATATCTAAGAAATACAGAAGGTATGAACAAGAGGAGAGGGAAAAGCGAATAGTGATAGAAAAATCGGCAAAAGACACAGCACGCAGTTTCATAAGTAAAAACTGAGTTTCTGATCTTTAAAGATATTTAAAGATATTCAAGCTCACTTATAATAGAAGAAATGCAAATTAAACTATATTGAGTTACTATTTCTCACCTTTTGCATTGGCAACAATCCACATTTGGCAGCATATTCTGTTGGCAAGGTTGTTATGAAACAGGCACTCTTGTACAGTACTGGTGGGGATGCAAAATTGTTAGGTCCCTATGAAAAGAAATTTGGCAATATTTTTTCAAAGTACGTGTTCATTTACTCTTTGACCCAGCCTTTCAACTTCCAGGAATTTAATCCAGGAACACACTAGTATAAATGGAAATGACATCAACGAAAGATTATTTGTTGTGTTATTTGTGTATATAATAGGTGCTATGTATGTATAATGTAGTAAAGAAATACATATACATATAAAATTACACATATATTTAAATATGCATAAATGCAATTACATATATATTAATAATAGTAAGGAAAAATAAAACACAACCCACATGGTATGATACATCTCATATATTTTATATATATGTACACACATATATACTATTATCATATTATATACTTATTTTATTATAACATATACACTATCATAAAAAATATTATCATACAGAATAGTTTCATTGCTTTCATAATCTTCTGTGTTCCACCTATTTATCCCTCTCTGCCCTCTAACTCTTGACAACTAACAATCTTTTTACTATCTTCACAGTTTTGTCTTTTTTTTTTTTGAAGATTTTGTTCATTTATTTGACAGAAAGAGAGAAAGGCAGCGAGAGAGGGAACACAAGCAGGGGGAGTGGAGAGGGAGAAGCAGGCTTCCCACCAAGCAGGCAACCCATTGCAGGGCTTGATCCCAGGACCTTGGATCATGACCTGAGCCAAAGGCAGATGCTTAATGACTGAGCCATCCAGGTGCCCCTTCATAGTTTTGTCTTTTCCAGAATGTCCTATAGTTGGAATTATACAGTATGTATATGTATACATTTAAAGACTTTTGTCTAGATTGAACAAAATGGGTTGCACATAATAGATGAACAGAAAATAAATAAATTGAGAACTACAATATTGATAAGAAGAAAGGACTGTTGTGAATTTTTGGAACCACAGGTTACAAATACAAAGAGAGAGATGTATGCAGTCAGAGAGCTAGCATGTGAGGCAGAGATAGACATTCTTAAAAGCACCTCTATTAAATGATATGATAGAAAATAAGAAAGACCATATTCCTTAAAAAGTACTTAAATACTTTAGTGACAAGTGTCCAAAATTCCTACATCTAAAGATGATATCTTATTGGATGAGTTTTCAAAGAGGCTCTTTCAAAGTTCCCCAAATGGTAATAATCTGGCAACATTTGCACCTAAATTTACCAGAGTACTTGCTGACCACTGTGTGAAAGTAACTGCTTCTAGTCTATCTTTGGAGATTAAATTTATGCTGGTGGACCATTTTAATTATTTTGATTTGAAATTTGGAAGGAAAGATAAAAACCTTTAGATAGTCAAATATCAGAGTCCCACTATATTTTGACATATGAAATCAAGGGAAGAGGACCCTGAAAACAAATAAGGAAAAGTCATATACTTTTTCTCTTACATAAAACAGCAAGTAATTAAACATAAAAATCAGTATTGAATGTAATTCTATAGTTACCTTGCTTCCAATCTGCTCATCAGAATTCCTTGCAATTGAACCTTCTTCTTTCATTCAAATAACTACATGGGCTTTTCCTTCACAATACACCAGTGGAATCAAGTGCACTGACTCATTGTTTTTAGTGGAATCACATAAGAGAAAATCTATGTCTAAACTCCTTGTCATCAGGACTCTTTATTCCCTGTCCCTTACCTATCTCTTGAACCTCATTCCCTTTGAGCTCTTCAAATACTTCAAAATCCCTTCTGCCACTAAGCCCTTGGATGTTCACTCTGCCTGGAGCACTCCCCCCTCGCCTAGCTATCTTGTTCTTACCACTCATTGGACCGCTGCTCAATCAATTGTCAACTTCCCAGAAAAGTATTCTTTGCTTCTTTAGGCTAATTCAGAATTCCTAGTTATATGTTCTCAAAATTTCTATTAAGTGTTCTTTCAAAATACTCGTCATAGTTTTTAATTACATATTTTATGGTGTTTTGTTTTTCTGCCTCCTCTTTTAAGTTATATGGTCCATGGAGGCAGGGACCTTTATACCCTCAGCACTTAATATTGTGCCTGGGACATGCCTATGTTGTGATTTCTTTGGTTTCATTTACCTTGCTGTCTTGATTCTGTATCCCTTGCTGCTTTGAATTCAGAGATACATCCACAAACTTAAAAATGTTGGTCTCTATCCTGGCAGCTCATTAGAATCACCTGAGTGGGTTTTATAAATGGATCTCACCTCACATCAATCAAATCAGAATCTTTGGGGAGATGATTCTCAACGTGTGTGATGCTGTTGACCAGCCCATCGGCGTCACCGGGAATTTACTAGAAATGCGAAATCTTGTCCCCTCCCAGGACCTACTGAATCAGAAGGTGTGGGTAGAGACCAGCAACCTGTTTAACAAGCACTCCAGCTGATTCTGATACATGTTAAAGTTTGAGAACAAAACCGCTCTTCTAGCAGATGGAGAGTCAACTAGAGAGCTAATTAAAATACAGTTAGACTGGCCAAAATCAACAGGACGGTAAACAACAAATGTTGGAGAGGGTGTGGAGAAAGGGGCACCCTCTTCCACTGTTGGTGGGATTACAAGCTGGTGCAGCCACTTTGGAAAACAGTGTGGAGATTCCTCAAGAAATTAAAAATAGAGCTACCCTATGACCCCGCCGTTGCACTACTGGGTATTTACCCCAAAGAAGCAGATGAATTACAAAGCAGGGCCACATGTACCCCAATGTTCATAGCAGCAATTGCCACAATTGCCA
>CM053604.1:113882209-113904176 GCA_028646535.1 Procyon lotor | reverse complement strand
GCCACCCAGGCGCCCCATTCTCAAACATTTTAAAAGCTTCAAAAATAAAATGGAAAAACCTCTTTCTCCCTACATCACCCACCCAAACACAAACATCCGGGGTTAGAGTGGGGTGAGGACTACTTCTCAAAAGAGAACAGCAAAGCTAAGTCATAGTACCACAATCAGGTTTGCTGTGGCATCTTAATGGGCAGACTCCGTATTATCCAGTTTTAACATAATGGAGCAAAGAGATTCTACAGGCAAAAGACATGGGGTGCCAACAAGGACACTTTAAAATAATTAGTGTGAAAAATTGAAGAAACAAAGGAAATCAAATGCCAAGATGTTTGGCATTCTAGCTAAGGGGAAAAGGAAAAAGGCTGCACCAGGCTTAAGCTTACGGATGGTGAACATCCCTAAATGTTAGCAAGATCCTAAATAAGTACAAATACAGCATCACCCCATATTTGGGCTAATCTGTTGTGGAAAATTTAAGCTGGTTTATCTGTTATATTACACTCACAGTGAACTATTTTCCTTACTTTTAATGTCCTATGAAATATGTTTGGATTGGCAGATTGCTGTTGTCATACACTGATGATTTGAGCCATCCCTTAGCCTTCTGACAAGGTATGATCTAGGGTGAGATACATGAGAGTCTGTACAGAAGAACAGAGAAGAGGCAAAGGAAAAAGACACAGAAAAGAGAGAAACTAATAACACAGAAGTAATGACTATGTAGTGCGTCAGAACAGCATTGGTCTGTGAAGGGTCCTCAGAAAAATAATCTGGTAATTTAGAAAGGAGCTATGTGAATTTCCCCGTGAATAATCTGGTAATCTAGAAAGAAGCTGTATGCATTCCCCATACATGTATGTTCCATTTCATTTTTGAAATATTTTTCTTCTTGGTGTTATTTTTATTTTGAACTGCGTGTGACTAGATGTTGTCTTTCAAATGTTTATGTTCTCTAAAGTTTTCAAGTTTTCTTGTTAGAAGCTTATCTTTGCAGGAGCTAATGGAATAGGAAAAGAGAAGAAAAATTGATTGAACCTAAAGTAATCAAGTTAAAGCTGTTTTGCAGGGACAATAGAAGAGAGTGGGGAAGAAAAATTTATATGGTTGATAGAACCTAAAGCAGTAAAGTTGATGGTGGTAGAAGTCACTGGGGATTTTTGGCTCTGTAGCAGCTAATGACCTCAGTATTTCCAGCATCACGAAGATCTTGTGCTTCATTTAAATTTAATTAATCGAATGCCTGATTTATATTTTTATCAAATAGTCTATTTTCTTTTAAAAAATATGCATAATGAGCACAAAGAGAATGGAGTGAAAAGTTAATATTCCACTATTTCTAGACATCACTTCCCTGCTCCTCAAACCCTAGAAGCTCTTTCTTTGTGTAGACTGAAAATTTATACCTTTTAATGCTTGAATCTACATATTTTTACTATTAGCAGATTTTTCTCTGATTGTTTTCACAAAGAGTGTAAATCAAATCATTGGTCATGGCGACCCTGCTTATGTGACATTTATGCACATTTTATTTTCTGTTTCATAGCAACAGGTGATGGAGGCAATAAAAATTAAGTTGGTTAAAATGTTTTATGTTGAACAACAATCCATTTTTATGTGGACTATATCCTGCCATGAATGTAAGCATTTTAGAATGACGTCTGTTGTTTTTCCTTGAAACAAATTGAGAAAAAGTATTTTCCAAGGTCTTTGTCTAGCTTGGAGAATTGCATTTTTGCAGTTGTCTTTTCGTTAGTAGCATGCATGCAAAGTGAATACTGCTTGTGTACTCCACACATATTTTTAATAGAGCCATTTGCGCCATGCCACTTTCCTGTAAATCATGACATTTTTAAGAAGACTTAAACCTGAAGAATGTGTAAATCAATTGAAGTTTTATGCTCAATTAAACCAAACAATCACCAGGTTACCACACTTCAGACTTCTTCCTTGGCTCCAAATACCATCCACATCGGAATGACTCTGAAGGTATATACTTTTGTTCTCAAACTTCCTGGAATCTCTTACATACAACTGTCTATACAACATCTCTAGGTAAAAATCTAGTGAGCGCTCAAAAATTTACATGCCCAAAAAGGACTCTTAACATTCCCCCTTAAACTTTCTCCATTTCTATTTATGGCAACTTGTCTATACAGATGCTTAAATCACAAACCTTAGAATCAGCCTCGACTCTTTTCTCTTTTTCCTCATATCAAGAAGTCAACCCAGACCTATCTTGAGTATGCCCACTTTTCCCCACTTGTAGGGCAGTGTTCTGGTCGCTCCACCTGCCCCGAACCCTGCCCTATCTTCCGTTTGGATTCTTGCAATAGCTTAATGGGCTTCCCCACTTTCACTCTTGATCTCACAGTCTGCTTTTCATACTGCAGCCCCAGTTATACCCAATGCTCACAACCCCAAGGTCTCCATTCATCTCAGATGACTTCCAAGGTCCTATAAGATCTGCCTTCCCAAACTTTGTGACTTCATATCTATATCTCTTTGATATTTCACACCAGCTTCCTTGCTGTCTCTTGATTCTGCCAAGGACCATTGTATTTGCTGTTTCCACTGCCTGCAAAGTTCTCCTGCACGTAGGTACACGGATTGCTGCCTCCCTTCCTTGACATCTCTGCTCAAATGTCACTTTGTTACAGAGCCCTCCCTGAACACTACAAAATGTTAACTTTTCCTCACTGTCCTTCTCTATCTCTATCACACACACTGCTTAACATTCACAAAGCACCACCACCTGATGTGATTTTAAATCTCTTTATCGTCTGACTCTCCCTTCCAGGCTGTAAGATAACTGAGACCAAGCAAGGTCTTGCCTTTTTGTACACAATGTGTTGGAGCCTCCATCACTCACCTTGCTTGACCAGCAGCAGTGGCCTTGGGTTCAGCTACCCAGTTATGCTTGTGGGACCCAATAAGCCATCGTGGCACAGACTCAGTCAGCTTTGCAAGACACACACAGAAGATGATGGGAGGCCGCCATCAAGAGTGTCTTTCATCAGTAGGAGTTCCTACAATAGCTCTGAACTCTCCTCTCTAGTTTCTGAGGTGGCAGCTCAGGTTTGGGGAGACCACATTGATAGGTGCAGGTACCACCTTTGCTTAGAAGGCCCATGTCCCATAATTTTTGTCGTATTTGTTCCATGAGAGTATTTTCTAATAATCCACAAGAAACAGTTCACCCATTACTAGAACAATAATGTCAGGGAAACCCTAATGCCATGTCCTCCCATTAGATAACTACGGCTCACTCCTGTCCTCCCAGGCATCAGTTTTGCAATAAGTAAAGCTGATTAGTAACATAGTTGGCATTTTTCCATTTCCAGGAAACAGTGTTAGATTGTTAACCCAAGGTGATTTTCCCATGGAAAAGGAGAAACACTTATTTTTTGTTGTACTGTGATGCATAATAGTCACCCAACACATATTTGCTGAATGAATGAATGAATGAATGATTGAATGAAATAATAAATTAGAGAGCATGATACCAGAGGGGAAAATGTCAAGATATAGTTAAAAAAATTAAAGGTCAAACTATGGCCTGGGAAAGTTTTTTTGCAAAACATATCTGACAAAGGATTTATATTTAGAATATATAAATAACTTCTACAACTCAATAATAAGAAGCCCAAAAAATCCAATTTAAAAAAATAGTTAAGAGATTTGAACAGATACTTTATCAAAGCAGATATACAAATGGCAAATAATCACATGAAAAGATGTGCAGTATCATTAGCCATGCAAATTTAAACCACAAGGAGAAAATTCTGCACACTCGCTAAAATTATAAAATTTAAAAAGCTTGGCAATTCTAACTGTTAGCAAGTATGTAAAGAAACTTACTCTCACACAAAGGAATTCAAAATAGTACAGCCATTTTGCAATACATTTTGGCAGTTCCTTATAAAGGTAAGGATATATTTACCATATGACCCAAAAAACTCACTTCTGGGTATTTACTTACATTACATGAAAATATTTGTCTACCCAAACATTTATATGCAAATGTTCATAGCAACTTTATTCTTACTATTCATCATAATAGTTCCAAATTAGAAACTACCCAAATGTCAATTCATTGGTGACTGGATTAAAAAATGTGATAAATTTATATAATGGAATACTACTCAGGAATAAAAATGAACCAACTATTGATACACTTTCTAGGAGAAGGGCCTTATAGAATTGTGGCTATAATGTATAATTTTCTATGTTTAATAAAATTGAGTACATATATCATATGCTTATTGGACATTTGAATATACTTATCATTAAATACATGTTCAAATTTTTTGTTCATTTTATTTTGGAGTTTCTCTCCTTATCTCCTTCTCCTAACATACTAATTTTAGGAGTTCTGAATATGAGATCTTTGTTGTATATGGGTACTACAAATATTTTACTTTACATAAGATTTTATGTATTAAAGAATTTTCAGAAAACTATCTGATGTATTAGAATACTACTCTACAGTTAAACAGCTTATTACTTAGCTCTTAGTTTAGCTCTAATACTGCAGTACAAAAGCTGGTAAAAACAATATGTAAACAAATGAGTGTGGCCAGAGTTGACCTAGAGCTGACCAGATTTAGCCAACAGGCCAAAGCAAGATAGAAGAAAAAGAGGAGTAAGAGGGTAGATATAATCTCAAATATTTTACTATTATATTAGCTGTAAGTGGACCAAATGTTCTAACTAAAATTCTTTCTCTGTTCAAGGAGAACATAGAACTAAGATTGTCAGATTGTATTAAAAAGAAACTAACCATAACAGACCTTAAATATAAGGCCCAGGAAAGTTGAAAGCAAAAGGATAAAAAGTCATTCCATGCAAACACCTACGAGAAGAACGCTTGCAGAACTATACTAGTAACAGACAAAGCAGACTTTGGAGCAAAAACTATTACTAAAAATAATAACACTCCTAATTTTGTATACATAGTCTCCAAACAGAATAAAAAATAGACAGAATAAAAAAAAGAAGTAGACAAAACCAAGATCAGAGAAGAGTTAAAAATACCTGTGTCACAAACTGATAAGACAAAATAATCTGTAGATATAAAAACTTAGAACAACATAATTAACTTCACTATGCGTGTGTGCATAAAACATACTGCTAAATCATAGTACACACTCTATTTTTGTTATTTATTTCTAATTTAACTCCACTATGATCAGAGAATATACTTTGATTTAACACGGAAAAGTTGTGACTTCCTATGTAATCTAACTATATGTATGCAATTTTGGTAAGTACTCCGTGTGAACTAGAATAGAATATGAATAATACAGACTTCCACTTGCGGTCATCCTAGTGTAACGTATAGACTTGTTGATTCACCAAGTTGTACACTTGAAATTAATGTAAAGTATAAACTATACTTCAATATAAAAAAGGACAAATAAAAAAAGAATTTATAAAAGAACAGCTCAAGACCACTTAGTAGTTGTTCCTACTCATTAGCTGCAGACCAGTCTTCGATGGCAGGCTGAGAGCTCCATCTTCAGTGAGGAATTGCTGGGTAGGCATAGAGGGCATCTATATGCCTTCAGACCAGCTGGTGAACTCCAGGTTGTATAGCAGTAAGTTTGGGAGCTGGAACAGCCTGTTCACCCTGAAATTCCTTTCCAGAAGCAGCTGGTCTTCCTTTTCAATCTGTTCAGGATCTCTGTCAAACTAGAGAACAGGCATGCCCCCTTCACTGGAGATGGTGTCGCTCATGCATAGAACTTCACTGAGTGTCTTCTACCACATCAGACCACTGAGTGAGTTCCCTCAGTGCAGTGTCCACATATTGCAGATGAAAGTCTGTGTTACACAGAGCCATGTTGGTCAGGTTAACATAAGACACCTTTCTGAGAGGCTGGTGGTCATCCCTGGGATCAGTCACCATTGGAAGGCTGCCTGGATCTGGCTCGTGAAGATTCCAGGAGTGAATTGACCAGTGATAGGATTGGTTCTAGTGGCAGCAGCAGACTTTAACACAGTCCATACTGTCCAGTATTCCTGGAGGATGTGACACTGACACCAGCTGGGTTTTCAAAGCCCACAGAAGCTTCTCCTAGGTTCTCTTCAGATTTACGATGTAGATGCCATCCCTTTCCCTTTCATAGATGTACTGTTCTATTTGGAAGTCAAGGTCAGTGCCATCTAAGTGGATTTCTGCTGCAAGCAATTTGAGGACATCCTCCTCCTCCATTTGCAGGACATCAAGATCCATCAGATCTTCCCTTTTGGTTATGATGGAAACCCAGAACAATGCCATATGGATTCCTCTCTAGGCAGAGTAGAAAAAGTAGCAATATATTTCTAAATTATCTATGTGTCAATGGTGAGCTCACAATAAAAATTATAAAACATTTAAAAATAAAGGATAATAAAAATATGACATCAAAACATTGGATTCAGTTATAGCAATGCTAAGAGGAAAATTTATAGTACTAAATGCATGTATTAGAAGAAAAGGAAGTCTGAAATTTTACTATATAGTCATCCATATAAGTTAGATTAAAATGAGCAAATTGAACTCAAACAACATAGAAGAAAGGAAATATGTTAAGAAAAGGAATAGAAATTAATGAAATTGAGAACAAGTGCCAAAGAAAATCAGTACTACCAATATTAAATATCTAGGCAAAACTGATCAAGAAAAAAACCAAGGAAGATAAAAACCATCAACATCAAGATTCCATAGACATTAAAAAATTATATCATGTACAATTTTATGCTAATAAGTTTGAAAATCTAGGTGAAATACATAAACTAAAACAGGAGAAAATAGGAAATCTGAATAGTCTATTTTCTGTTAAAGAAACTTAAACTGAGGGGCATCTGGGTGGCTCAGTGGGTTAAAGCCTCTGCCTTAGGCTCAGGTCATGATCTCAGGGTCCTGGGATGGAGCCCAGCATCGGGTTCTCTGTTCGGCAGGGAGTCTGCTTGCCCCTCTCTCTCTCTACCTGCCTCTCTGCCCACTTGTGATCTCCTCTCTCTCTCTCTGTCAAATAAATAAATAAATAAATAAATAAATAAATAAATAAATCAATCTTAAAAAAAAAAAAAAGAACTTAAACTGATAAAACAGGAACAACACAAACTTCCCAAAAAGAAAATTCCAGGTCCAGAAGAACTCACTAATAAAACCTTCCAAACATCAAGGTGAGACTCATTAATATCTTAAACAAACTTTTTCCTAGGATAGAGAAAAAAGAAAAACATCCAATTTATTTTACAAAGCCAGTGTTAACACTGGTACCAAACCCTGTCCAGGACATTTCAAAAATCTTTTTTGAAAAACTTGAAGTCCAGTTTGTTGCATTATGCATAGATGCAGGAATCCTCAAGGAAATAACCCAGCACATTTAGAGTTATTTTGGGAAGGAGTACAGTGCAGTATTATTTAACATATAGGAAAGAATTCACTACATTAATATCAAAAAGATGAAAAAATCCAAAAATCTTTACAGATGAAGAAAAACCATCTTATAAAATTCAGTATCTATTTCTGACTTAAAAATAAATTCCTTGAGGGCGCCTGGGAGGCTCAGTCAGTTAAGCATCTGCCTTCGGCTCAGGTTATGATCTCAGGGTCTGGGAATCGAGTTCCACATTGGGCTTCCTGCTCAGCGGGGAGTCTGCTTCTCCTCTCCCTCTGCTCTTGCTCCTCTACTCATACTCTCTCTCTCGACTAAATCAGTAAATCAATAAATCAATAAAATCTTAAAAAAGAAACCCCTTGGGAAACTAGGGTTTAATGGGAACTCCCTTAACCTACAAAAACATGCAAGAAATAACACACTTCATGAGATAGTGATAAAAGCTTTACCCCTACAACTGAGAAGAGGAGAACAATGCCTAATACTACCATTTCTATTCAACTCTTTATTGGTGGTACTCCCCAGTGCCAGCCCTCAGATATTTGACTATTTCAGGACCTAGTAATATCTCTGGATCTCTGATGATACTGTTTCTGCATCTACCAGGAAGAGCACTCTTCTCTACTGCAAAAAACCCTGGGATTTATCTTGAAAGGTAGAATATTATAGATAATACAACCCAGCAATTTCACTCCAAGGTATGCTATGGAGAAAATTTTGTACCTATGCATCAGGAACAATTAGAAGAAAGTTCACGGCAGTGCAGATCATGATATATATATATTTTTTATTATGAAAATGTTAGTTTTTAACAGAAGTGATTAATAAATTGTGGAAGTTTAACACAGTCAAACATAAAATCATGAAAATAAATAAAGTAAAACAAATAACCATCTAAGTGATTTGTAAATGTTTAAGGTTGAATGCATGCATATATTTGTGACAAATAGTTTTAAAATTTGAGGGAATGCCAAATACAAAATTTAAGATAGTGATTAGTGCTGATCTGGATAAGAAGCAGGGAAATGGGATGAGGAGAAATACATGAGTAGAGGCAAATAGCATTTTACTTCTTGGTTGGGTGGTGGGTTTATTGGGGTTCATTATATTATTTTTTTTTTATAATGTATAGACTTTATGCATTTATCTCCTTTCTATGTACCAAGTCTGTATACCAAATGACTACATCTTTGATTACAAATGATAGTAAATCAGGGAAAAAGATTTGTTGCGGTGATGATTCCCTTGCTAGTATAGTACACGGCCACTCAGGTGCTGTGTCTCATTTTATTTTGTAGAGGAAGATAATCTAAAATGCTTCAAAACTACCAGCTGCTGCTTCTCATTTTTGTGGGTAGTTCAAGGGCACACTCACAAAGAAAAAAATGATAAGACTTGATTGAGCTCCTGGCAGACCTCTATCATCGGATTACCTCATAGGTTACTACTGGCCACCCTCTGGATGGGCTTCTTTTGGGTAAGACATCCAGCAAGCTGTGATTCCATCGCAGGACAGGAGCTGAAGAAGCCTGCGGGCGTGGCAGGCATTCTGTGGCCTCCCTAGAAGAGAGAATACAATTGGCTAGCTGCTTGTTCGGTCCATCCACAGCTTGGAATGAGCTCATCTAGCAACTATTAAGGCACGAAGCTCTAAACAGGGGGCCTTTTTCACCAGAGGGCAATTTGAATCTCAATATAATGTTTCTTGAGTTTTAGAGTTTCCACTTACTTTCAAAACATTTCTTGTAAATATAAAAGTTTTCTGGCCTTAAAATTTTATAGTATCTGAAAGCTAGAGTTGACTGATGTAATATTTGTGTTTTTCCTCAGATCGTTCTGGATAGTTTAATTCACAGCTGCAGCTGGTACCTTGCTTTAGTCAAGATTTTAAAACTTTGTCTTTAGGATAAAACTGTTCACATGTGACTAAATAAGCTTGAGTGTAAACATTCATTTATTTAAAATTTAGACTTATAGTTTACTTTTTTTTAAATAGAGAAAGCAATTTAGGAGAATCATTTGGTATTGCTTTTGCTTAGCAAATTTTCTATTGTGTTATGATTTTGCAATGGCTAGAGAAAAACCTTCAAAACAGATAAAGGATGAAAAAATTATTTTTCTTATATTTATATTTTCATTTTCTTCCTTATTATATGTACTAAATATTCTAGGGTTTGCAGGCTAGTAAAAGCATTACAGCCATTTAAAGAAAAGTAGGCGGCTCAAATAAAATACCTTTTTGTTTCTGAAAGGCTATACATTCCAATTGTTATAGTGTAACTAAGAAAGATCTTTGACTTGTAGACTGGACCAGCATTGACAATAATACTCACTTCATTAAAATGTATACATATTTAGGTGAAAGGATTGGCCTGATTTTTTTGGTTCAACAGTTAAGGGGATCTGTTAGTGACATTATGACCCATCCAGCCACATTTATCTCTGTTGTCCTTCATGACGACAAGCAGATGTCAGGTCTGTCCCACGGATCCCTCGATGTCTCCCAGCAATGAAGTCTGGCGGTGAGCCCGAGTTGTTGCTACGTGTTGTGCAATCTAAGCACATGCATGGAATGGACTCAGACTTATTAGAACCAGACTGAAGCAATGTGCCCGGAATTATTTACCAGGTTTTAAAAGTCCCAATAAAGCGCAGTACATAATAGATCAAAGGCATTCAAAAATCTGGTGGCTGTTGATAAATTGGACCAAGTTGCTTAGGGAACTTCTTAACTAAAATGTTTATATATTGTAAAAAGGGTTATTTAGTGATGTCATCATCAAGGGAGAAGGAAAGCTACAAAGCTGTAAAGTTAATAAAGTCACCTTGCATGAAATCTCTGGCCCAGCAAACCCACTGAACTCTAACGAGATAGGATGAAACAGCAGAGCTAGCAGCAGGTATCTTGGGGCCATATTTAACAGTAAGAAAAAAAAAGTCAGGAAGAATTTTCTTCCTTTAGCTTACATTTAAATGATAATAACGAAAGACCCAAGGAGGAAGTCGTGCCTTTGCTTCCTTTTTAGTACTTATCAAATAACACCATGAAAAACCATCTTCCTGTTTGGAAGGTGTGCTATTGGAGAAGCACGGAAAGGATGAGAACAGGCTTGACTTCCTCACCATGCATATCACCACTCTTGCCGGTTCCCCTTTTGCCCTGAATGCAAGAAAGCAGGTGTCCTTTGAGAGCAGGGAGCCAGACAAAGGCGAACTGACTCATATGGGTTCAAACTCGTGAAATAGACTCAAAACAATATACCCCCAGTAAGTGACGGAAGCCTCGGGAAAGCACTGTTGAATTTCTGATCAATTGCCGTCCCTATGCAGTTAGAGTCACGGGGAGGGGAGCAAAGGTAATGTTGACTCTGTCACTTACAGCACCACATTCTATGTGAGTATTTTATTAGGGTGACACTAATGTTTGCAGAGAGGCTGGCGCCTTGCATTTTTTTCTCCATTCTCTGATAGAGCCCATATTCCCATTTTTAGTAATGAGAAAATTGAGGCAGAGAGAGTCAAACTAATTTGTCAAAGGTTATGCTTCTGATCAATGACAAAGCTGAAATTTTACCTTGGGTCTGTCTGTCTCCAGATATTTATGTTATTCTGGACTAAGACCGCCACCAGAATCACTTCTGGAGATTTGAAAAAATACACATGCCTGATAATATCCTTTATGGATTTGAAATGAGAGGGAGGAAACAATTGATAAAAATTTAAACGTGGGGTCGCCTGAGTGGCTCAGTCGTTAAGCGTCTGCCTTCAGCTCAGGTCATGATCCCAGGGTCCTGGGATCGAGCCCCTCATCGGGCTCCCTGCTTGGCGGGAAGCCTGCTTCTCCCGTTACCATTCCCTCTGCTTGTGTTCCCTCTCTCGCTGTGTTTCTCTCTGTCAAATAAATAAATTAAAAAAAAAAAATTTAAACGTGGACTATGGATTAGATAACTGATTTATCAATATTAAATTTTCTGATTTTGGTAATTGTAATGTGAAAATTATGCCCTTGTTTTTGGGAAATACACACATAAATATACACCTATAGATAGATATTCTATATCTATATCTATGTAGAGATAGATGAACAAATCAATAGAGACAATGGCAAAACAAATGGGGCAAAATGTAAACAATTCTGGGTGTAAAACACTGTATTTTGTGAAAATACTGACAATAATACCTTCATCCCATAGTTCTTTTACTAGGATGAGGGGTATACCCCCTCACCTTGAATTTGGGTGGGCTAGATAATAAAAGTCAATAGAGCTGCTGCCTGCTTCTCTGAACGCCCATTCTTGAAGCCCAGCCACCATGCTCCGAGGAAGCTCAAGCAGCCCATCTGAAAGTCCATATGGAGAGGCCCCCCTGGAAAGGAACGGAGGTCCACAGCTCTCAGCACTGGCTGAGCACTGATCTCATAGCATCACTGATTTGCCAGTCAAAAGAAGAACCAACTTGCTCTAACAAGTACTGCTGCTGGTGGTGCACCGAACAGAGATAAGCCTTCCCTCTGATACCTGCCAAAGGTCAGGTCTGTGAGTTAAAATATAACTGTGTTTTTTTTTTTAAGTTACTACCTTTTGAAATGTTTATTGTGTAGCAATAGATTGTAAGAACTCTTGAGTAAAGAGTATATAGCATATCGCAGTTCTTTTTACTATTCTTGTAGCTTTCTCATAAGTTTACAATGATAGCAAAATGAAAGTTAAAATGTACACATACTCAGACTACCTTCAGAGGTTTGGTGCATGGAGGCATGCGTATTTTGAAAGAACTAAACAAACCAAAACCAAACAAAAAGACTCCTCAGGAGATTCTGATAGATGTCTTTATTTATAAGCCACCAGTTTAGTCTGAAAGGAGAAAAGTGAGAACTAAGATAAAAAATTATGTAAGTTTCAAAATTAGGCAAAGGAAGTTATGCTAGAATATGTTGGGAACTTTAATAAATTAATCGTGCATATACATAGATGACTGGGATTTTTTTCTTTTTAATTATTACCTGTACTTTTTTTTTTTAAATGTGATATTTCTTTCATTATTTGGAGTTTGAGGCCATTCTAATGAGATAAATTTTTTCTTGTGTGGCTGTCGGGCTATGATCTTTTCCCCTTCCATTCTTTGTGTGAACTTGACATACTGAACACCTCTGTATGTTTGGAGAACATGAGTATATTCTTGTTATCAGGTGTCCAGCAATCTAGATCATATTAAAGTGATGTTTCACATTTTGAAATTTATATAGATTCACGTCAATATCCAAGTGGTTGAACTTCTTGGGTCTACCACGAATGTCCTCCTAAGCAATTCACAAGGAGGAACAAGGGTTGTGTCATTTTGTGTCAACAAATGACTTCCATGCAATGGCTGAGACAGAGAAATGATGTCCTTTGCAGAAGAAACATCAAGACCCCAGACAAGCAGAATGAAGCAGGCATCCAGGGTTGACCTGGAATTGAGCAAAAACCTGAAGCAGATGTAGGAGCCCTTTCATATTGACCAGGAAAACACATAGGAGAGTTGGGCAAGGTGGCCATGGCCTTAGTGGATATGTTCACTCCAAGCACTATACATTTCATCCTCCACCCACCAGTAGACAGGATGGAATCTTAATATACTGTTAGATTTGTTTATCCCTGGTGTAGGGGCCTCTGTTATTTCTTCTCTTTACGAATGGCACAACAATCTATCCAGTACTTCAAATCAAATCAAAATCAGAGGAAAAAAACCCTAGATTTCTCTTCTGTTCTTCATTTCCAGATCAGATTTCCCCAAGTCGTTTGGTATCACCTAAAAATGCTTATTGTGGGTCACCTGGATGGCTCAGTTGGTTAAGCGTCTGCCTTCGGCTCAGGTCATGGTCCTGGAATCCCAGGATTGAGTCCCACATCAGGCTCCCTGCTCGGCGGGGAGTCTGCTCCTCCCTCTGATCTCTCCCCTCTCATACTTTCTCTCTCTCAAATAAATAAATAAAATCTTTAAAAAAAAATAAAAATAAAAACGCTTATTGTTTTCTTCCACTCATCTTCATTCACACCTTTGATGCCCTAGTTCAGGTCCTTGTGGTCTATCACAAGCACTATAGTAGCTCCAAATGGGTCTCGTGACTTTAAGTATTGACAGTTTCTGATTCACCCATTCCTCTTTCCTGTCTGTCACATTTAATACATCTAAGTCATTATACATTACCCGTTTTTTTAAATAGATTTTTTTCTTTTAGAGAGAATGAATAAGCACAGGAGTGGTAGAGGGAGAGGGAGAATCTTAAGCAGGCTCCATGCTCAGCTTGGAGCCCAACGTGGGGCTCGATCCCATGACCCTGAGATCATGACCGATGCTGATAGCAGGAGTCAGTGGCTTAACTGACTAAGCTACCCAGGTGCCCCATATATTACTCTTGATCAAATTTTTTCAGTGTTGTTCTTCATTTGCAGATTCAGTTTCGGGTCTTTTTTAGAAATCACATGGCCCTTCCCAATATGGCTCTTGCCTACCTTTCTAATTTAATCTCTTACCACTTTCTTTTGAATTTAATGCTTCATCCCTACAAACTAACTTCTATTCGTGAATATACTATGCCCTCTTACACTCCTAGGCCTGTGGACAAACTCTTCTCTGCCAAGAATACCTTCTCTGTGTTTGCCTCCTGCCTAACTGGCAATTTCCTATTAATGCTTCAAAGCTCAATCCATATGACATCTTGTGGGTGCAATTGTTAATATTATCTCCATTAGAGCAATGATCATATTCATTCAACATCCAACACATGTTTATTGAGCGGATTATGTATGCCTGGCCATTTGTAGGCATTTGGGATGGAGAATTAAATAAGAATGTAAAAAGTGTCTGCTCTGAGGAGATGAGTTCTGTCACAATGGTTAATTTGCCCTCCATCTCCTTAGGAGTCAGTATATAACTTGAGAGCAGGGCATTCATTTTAATGATCTTTGTATCCTCTGCACCAAGCACAGCATCTGTCCCATAGCAGGAACTGAATAATATTTTATGAGTGTTTAACTATTAACCTGATACTAGTTTCCAAAGGGGATGAATTGAATCAAGGAGAAAAGCAGTAGATGTCAGAGGATAAACTCCTTCTCAAAATCCTTGTTTCAAGTTTCCCTCTTACGATGAGGGTAATGAAATAGTCCAATGATCTTGTGCTCCAAGCAATCTCTCTATGATGTTTTTTCTTTCTTTGCATTTATAGTTTTATCCCTTTCCTAAGGAGTCCAGCTATCATAGTGCTATTTCTAAGATGAAGGGGTAACTTCTAAGTAGAGATGATCCCAGGAAAGTCGTGAGGGAAAGGAGATTCTATCTCCCCTGTCCTCAAACTCTCCTTTATTCCAGGCAGACCCTTTTTTAGAGACTCAGGATAGCCTCTTTCTCCATCTCTAAACTTCCTTTCAGGGAAGGTTCAGACATGACAGTATCATGTGATTATTTACCCCTTAGTGAGGCTCTGTAAATATATGAGAGTATATCACCTTTTCCACTGAATTTGTGTTGATTCTAGTGGACAAACAGAAAGTTTCGATTCTAAGAGAAATTTCGATGAATGAGATATGTTTTTGTTGAATAAAACTTCTCCATACCTCCCTGAAACCACAAAAGATAAATGTTTATGTGCATATTCTTATGCCCTCCCTGTTCCTTGTTTCTCGTGGTCACCCTTGACAAATTCAGATATGAGTTGGTGATACTTCTAAAGCCAGGAACTGGAAAAGCATGTGGCATGCCCACCCTGAAACATACAGACATACACACGTAAGCTAGAGATCTGGGTGGAGTGAGCATGCAGCCCCTGGAAGAGGGAGGCTGGGCAGGGGCACTGGAAATGGCTACTATAATGTTCTTTATCTAGGAAAGCATACACAGGTTTGATTTCACTGGAACGATTCTAAATATCTTTAGAACAGAAAGATTTTTCTCCTTGAACAGAACTACCGTGGATTGATTGTTTGAGTTTCGGGCTGTAATGGTTCCAGCCAAGACAGAATTACTTGAAGGAAATGGCCGTAAAATCCTTTTAGTTCTTTTATTTACTAATGCAGTTTTAGACCATTCAATCCACTGAGTTGCAGCTTGGGACAGAAACCATCACTGAGTTCCTACCGTACAAAACAATGGCTATTGAAATCCTACCTGCGGAGCTCTCGATACTGTTTTCTTTCTGTGTTGAGAAACATTTTATTCTTTAGGTTCTCTCTGTTTTATTGGAAGCAAGTACACTGATCTCAAATATTAAAAAATACTTAGAAATATGTCTTTTTTGGGCTCAGTGGACAGAGTCATGCTGGGAAAGTTGGGATGCCTGCAACTGATTCACCTGGTACAACATAATCTTATAGTTACTACATGGAGACGGTTATTTTAGTATCCTGTGATCTTAAAAAGAGTTGGAAATAAACATTTAATAGTCAGCCACTCATTCGCCTGGTATATATTGAGTACCCACCACATATGCAATAAGGTCTCTGTTACTGTCTCGATGTTCAATGGCAAACAGAGCAGACCCTTCCCGACCCTCACAGAGTTTGCGAAGAGAGTGCAGATTAAGACAGAAAAAGATGTCTCACAAACAGGTAGATAAACACGTATTGTAATTATTGCCAGGAGAAAGACATTAACCAGAAAATTATAGTTGATTCTAATTTACATTGGGGTCATAGACATACAACGAAGATCTTTTACTTAAAACCCCCAAATGACTTTCTGTCACATTTAAAATAGAGTTCAAAGGGCTCACTGACACGTAGAAGGCCCTGTGTGGTTTTGTTGTCGCCCACCCATCCAGTTTTGTAATCCCCTTCTCCCTCACTCATATAATTTATTCTATTGCTTACTCTTCCAAGCTCGATTCCTCTCCAGGGCCTGTGGTTTTGTGCTCTTTTTTTTCTTGGAATACTTTTCCCTTGGATTTTCTCATGGCTCACTTCTTCCTGATGGGCCTTAGACAATAGCCCTTCTTCAGAAAGTCTTTCCCTGATTATCCAATTCAAATAGTCCCTTACTTCCACCTATCTTTTCACCATCACAATACCTTAGACTTAGATCACAGAGTTATTTGACAATCTTTGTGTGTGTGTGTTCCTTTGTTGACTTGTTTCTTCCTTTTTTTTTTTTTTTAAAGATTTTATTTACTTATTTGACAGAGAGAGAGAGATCACAAGTAGGCAGAGAGGCCAGCAGAGAGAGAGGGGGAAGCAGGCTCCCTGCTGAGCAGAGAGCCCGATGTGGGGCTCGATCCGATCCCAGAACTCTGAGATCATGACCTGAGCCGAAGGCAGAGGCTTTAACCCACTGAGCCACCCAGGTGCCCCTGACTTGTTTATTTTCTGTCTCTCTCACTGGAAGGTAAGCTCTGTGAGGTGAGACTTCAACATTCATCCCAGAACTTAGAATTTGTCATGGGCAAGTTTTTATTACTCTATCTAGAACCACCTCTGAGTCCATACATGCTAAATATAGCTGAATACAATCCAATGCTTTCCTGAAGTTTGCTGTCCCTCTTGAATCAACAGTCAGGTGGGAGATTCAGCTTCTGATTGATATCTATTGAGACCTTCTTGACCAATCACATATACACAATTCAAGGAGGTGAAATTTAGTATAGAGTCCCAGGACAGTTAAATCCACTTGCAAGTAAAAAATCTCCAAAAAAATCAGCAGAGTTAGAGGTTGGTGGAGACATATTTTCAAATTACATTTTTCAAAGAGGACACATACTCACTCTGAAACACCAGCAAGCGTCCCACTTACAAGTTCTAGCGTGTTTTACCCAGAAGAGAAAAAGGAGTTACTTTCAAAGTTTAATCTTAAAATACAGAAAAATATTTTATAGGAAAAAAATGTGGTGCTCCACTCTTAATCAGGACTACTATTTCCTCTAAAAAAATTCCTTAATTCTTCATATGATGGCTGATATTAACAACAAGAACAAGTGCAAGAACAACAACAAATGTTCCATTTTAATTGCAAAGGCATTTGTGTAAATGGTGGCTTCCTTAAGTTAGTATTATATAGCAGTAGCTAAACTACATTTGGGAACACTTTTCTGGAATGTCAGCACATCTGTAGTGCATCTGTAACTGATTTGAAGTCAAAACAAAGAAACTAATTAAAATTTTTTTTAAATCTGAGTATAATTGACATACAATATTACATTAGTTTCAGGAGTACAGTGTAGTGATTCAACTTCTCTGTGGATTACGCTATACTCACCACAAGCGTAGCTACCATCTCTCACCATAGAAAGCTATTACAATACATTGGCTAAATTCTCTATGCTGTGTTTTTTTATTTGCATAACTTGTTCATTTCATAACCAGAAGATTGTATCTCACTCTCCCCTTCACCCATTTTGCCCATCCCCCTATCCTTCTCCCCTCTGGCAACCATCAGTTTGTTCTCTGTATTTATAGGTCTGATTGTGCTTTTTGTCTGTTTGAAGAAACTAATTTTGGAAAATGAGTCTCCATTTCCCTCATATACCCTTACTGTTTTTTGGATCCTAATATTTTCAGAAGACTAACGAAAGAGTTAGTTAACTTCTACAAAGAATGAAAACAATAGTATTAAAAACAAATCAAAGTAGAAAACGAATTAGAATTCAAAACCTTATATAACCTGCTGTATGCATATGATTAGCTGGTAGAAGGGACACTTGGGCCTATGGGAATCCAAACTTATTGACTCTTTCAACTCTTTTTAAAGGGGAAACCAGGAATGCCCACTTGATGTCATATGGAGGGAGAGCTCCCACTGGTCCTCTTCCTTAGTTTTCAGGACCACAGAGAAGTCTGTGTTCAGCCGGTATGACTGTATATCTCAGCTTTAGACAACTTAACAGTGCCAGGGGTAGTCTCAGTGCAGTTGTATGAAGAAGGCCAGCGGCCCCTGCAATTAGCACCCTTAGTCATCATGCACTATGGCTGCCTGTTTTGTCTTGATCAGCTGCCACTTTGGCGCTGGGCTGACAAGGCTCTGTGAAGATAAAGAGATGTTGTATGGTGTCTTTTGTTTTAACAGGTGAGGACAGGGAAGGCTCAGGTAGAGTGCTAAAGGGTGCTGAAAGGATTCTCCATACGAGAAATACATTTTCAATTTATTAGGGAATTCCAGAAACAGGGCTTATTCTTATTAACTTTTTGTTTATCAAAGACTTTGGTCACATGATAAAAAGAAATTAATTTCTTTACCATAAGATAGTATAACATCTGCATTTTAACTATAGATGTGTTTGGCATAAATAGACTTTTTATTTCTCCCCCTCAAATAAGATTTTGACCAGTAACAACCATGGGTGTGTTGGGGTAAAATAAGGCAATGACGAGGATCTTTTTACTTCTTCAGGTAGCATCCATCTCCTACCCACAAACTGACAAATTAATATCAACTAAGGAAAAATGTCTTATTGCTTGGTATTTACATAAGTTAGCTTATTGCTTATTACTTGTGCTTCACCGAGTTGCCAGAGGGATGTTGACATTGTCCTTTTATTTTCTTCTTAAGTATATGGAAGACAGATAAGGCATTGACAGAGTACTTTCGATTGTTATTATATCCTGAGCAGATATGGGAAATCCTTCTCAAGTTTCAGTACATAAAAATTCCAAAAAAATATAACAGTAGCAAAAACGAAAAACCCTTAAATATATACTTGAGCTCCAAAGAAAAGGGACCCCTCAGGTAGATGAATGGAGAGGGAACTGAAACTCAGATCAGTGCGTTAGATGTGCCATGAGGGCCTGACAAGGGAATGGGGACTCGAAGTGGACCCTGTGTCTGCAGCAGGCTCAAGGGGAACTCCTCACATGACTCAGTACCAATATAAAAAGATGCACGCAAAGTTGGTCCTAGGCTTGTGAGAGACCCATAGGGCTCAAAATTCAACACTCAGAATTGCTCAGCAGGATTCTTCTCCAGCCCAGGGAACACTGGAAATGTAACTCTTCCCCCATATGTAGGTAACAATGATAAGCAACAAGTAGAAACAAGTGCCATGAAGAGTCAGAGAATGCAATAAGTGAGAGACTTTGCCTGCACAAGTATCCCAGACATAAAATACCTGAGAGACTATACATAGCATACGGGCAATAGCCAATCAATATATAAAACAACAGGTAACTTTGGAAACGAACCCAAAAAGAATATATTTTTTAAAGATTTTATTTATTTATTTGACAGAGAGAGAGAGAGAGATCACAAGTGGGCAGAGAGGCAGGCAGAGTGAGAGGGGGAACAGGCTCCCTGCTGAGCAGAGAGCCCGATGTGGGGCTCGATGCCAGGACCCTGAGATCATGACCTGAGCTGAAGGCAGAGGCTCTAACCCACTGAGCCACCCAGGCGCCCCCAAAAAAAGAATATTTAGGAAGAATAAAATTCAAAGAAACTGAAGTTTTAAAAGTGCAACTAATTAAGGGAACAGTGTAATCATTGAATTGGAAAAGTCAATGGAAAGACTGATAAAAATGGAGAAAATTTAAGCATAGAGAGGCAAAGGGATGAAAAATATGAAAGAGATGCTAAGATCTGTAGAGGATAAAATAAAAAGATCCATCAACATATGCTGATAAAATTCCAGGAAAGAAAATAAGAAAGAATACGGCAGAGCTTGGTACTAAAAAAGATAATGGTTCAGAAGAACTTCTTGGAATTGAAGACAGCTCTCAGGTTGAAAAGGTACACCAAGATCCAACAGGAAAGAGAAAAATAAATTACACCCAGAAAAACCACAGCAAAATTGCAGAATATCAAGAAGAGAAAAACTTAATCAGAGAGAGAAAAGCCAGCTAACTTCTCAAGGAACAATGATTAAATTGGCAGCAGATTTCTCTGCAGTGGCAATCAGAGCTATAAAACTGTGAAATCATACTTTCAATATTCTGATGTAAAATTATTGTGAACCCAGAGCTCCATACGACTCAACTATGACCCGAGAATGAAGGCAAAGTTAAGACATTTTGAGCCAAATAACGATGGAGCAAACATGTTTCCCAGGCATAGGCATCAGACTGTTATTGGTACTCTTCTTTAGAAGTTTAGGTATTTCGAGATAGGCGCTGAGTAACTGGAGGGAATAGACATGGATTTGGCAGAAAGGTGTTGACTATCCACTACTCTTTCTTTTTAGGGTGTCTTCCAGGATGAAGAGGCCAAAGTGGTGTTCTTTTTTTTTAAAAGATCTTATTTATTTATTTGAGACAGACCGAGAGAATGATAGAGAGAGGACACAAGCTGGGTGGGGGAGGAGGCGGGGGAGGGAGAGGCTGAGGAAGAAGCCAACTCCCTGCTGAGCAGGGAGCCTGATGCAGGGCTCAATCCCAGGACCCTGGGATCATGACCTGAGCCAAAGGCAGACGCTTAACCGATTGAACCCCCCAGGCACCCCAAAGCGGCATTCTTATACATCATCTATGTTTCCCAGGCTTCTTGCAATTAGCTTTTTAGTGATTTATGCTCAGTCAGATGTACTCACACAGGATCTGCATTTGCTGTTTGTGTTGCTTCTGTTGGTAGGCCGAGTCCTGAAACTTCCATCCCCGTGTTGGATGGAGTGCTAGCAGAGGCCCCAGGGACCACAAGCTACTGTTTTTGTCCATATAGAGAGACGGTATGGAGAACACCCATTTTTTTTTTTTTTTTTAGATATGGGAGGAGCAGCTTGGCTTGGCTCTCAAGACAGAAAGTAACAGAATTGCAGGGATTTCTGTTTCTGGTGGCTGCCTGTGTGTGGTCTTTCCCTCACTGAACGGAAAGACTGTAGCTGGGAAAGGACAGTTCTGGAGCAAGCAACTTTCTGCCTACGGAAGAAGTAGCAAGTCTTAGTAACCCAGCTGTGAAGTGTGGTCACACTGTGTGCTGTAGTGCCTTGCCCAGGTCGTTTTTATTCACTTGCACACCTATGTCTTGTCTGTCCAGAGTGTTGGCTGTTAGGAGCTCATAGCTACTCTTCTCTAAAGAAATGCCCCAGAGGATGGGATCCGGGTTATCTGGAAATTTACACAGTATCTTCCAAGAGTGGTTCCCAGTTACTATCTAAAGAGCAATAGAGCACAAAGGCCAGTCTTCTTACTGCAAGGGGGGAACTGAGCCACCCAGGCACCCATAAATTGCTTAATTCTCAATGAAATTTCACGGATGGCCTCAAACTTAAGACAACCACCTCAGTTTGACCAAATCTATCTTTTTGAATAGACTATCTTGTTTTTAAAAGCTATCAATGAAGTGTCTTGGGAAAGAAAATTTTCCCTAAAGTTTCAAGTAAATCCCTAATCCTTCCAAGACATCTTCCTATCGGTCCATAAGGAAATTATCTTTTATAAAATGAGATTAGGAGAATTCTGTTAGTGGACCAATTCAAAGAGAACTTGTACGTTCCCTCAAGAAATTTGAGTTATATTTGGAGCACTTGCTGCAGTAATGTACTACTATTAATTTTTCAAGATAATGACACAAGTAAGTCAAGCAAAGTGACCTGACCTGATACATCAGCCCTGGGCAGTAATTGAGACACTGCCTGGGCTCACAGAGCCCCTTAGCTCCTGGGACACACTGTGGCTGCTTCCCTAAGT
>CM053604.1:113853155-113881709 GCA_028646535.1 Procyon lotor | reverse complement strand
AAAACTATTTTTTATTAAGCCTAAATAAGCCCTGGGAGATTGTAAGTAGCTTCTTCAATGGCTCCATAGGTCCTGATTATGTGTTTTATCATCTCATAGTTACCTTAAATATAATAATAGAGAAATCAGAGTTATTTGATAGACTATGGGGAATTTCAGCCAAATGTTTACATTTGCTATTACTACTTCATAGCAAAGACTACACTGAAGTCAGAAGAGCCCTTGTTCTCTGAAAACCGTACCACCACCATAATTGCCAACCTAACATAAAGCAAACCATTGACTCTTGCTGCTTTTACTGTATTGGTGGAAACCAAAAGCAAAATATCCTATATACTACCTTTTTAATGTTTTTTTTCCCCCTGAAAATTACCAGGTTGCTTATTTTTGTAAGTTGTGTTCCGTAAATTTTCAGAATCTGCAGGACAAGAACTGATTTTCTTTTAAAACACACACACACACACACACACACACACACACACACACACCCACAAATGAAAACTAAAGCACGAACTTTCTTTTCTGAAAGGATTATTTCATATCATCAGTATATAGTATATTGCTTTAAATTCTATTCTAGGTTGAAAACAGAATTCATATAATCCTCTTTCAAAAAGGCCACAAATACCATTCCAAAAGGAAGATTTTAAACTGTTTCAATCTTATGAAACTTAGGATATTTGAACTTTTAAAATTAAAATGTTTAATTTCCATAATACCTATCAAAGCTACGAAGGGTATGAACTTAGAGTGACTTCAATACATTTACTCCACTGGTTTGCTGTGAAAATTGGAAACCAACTTGGCCTTCCCTTACCAAACTGCTTATATTTATCATGGGATTATGCTCCCATAAGGATTTATA
This sequence comes from Procyon lotor, assembly GCA_028646535.1. NCBI lineage: Eukaryota > Metazoa > Chordata > Mammalia > Carnivora > Procyonidae > Procyon > Procyon lotor. The sequence continues at coordinate 113,880,844 of CM053604.1, read as the reverse complement.
AAAGTATTTGATAAGAACATATCTATTCACACACACACACACACACACACACACACACACGAATGAGTTGAAACTGATGAGATGCCTAAGTTCATTACATCAAATGCCCTCCTTAATGCCTATCACCCACTTACCCCATTCTCCCACTTACCTCCCCTCTAGCAACCCTCAGTTTATTTCCTAGAGTTCAGCAACCCTTATGGTTAACTACTTGGCAGGTGTCTGCAGTTGTCTATTAGTTGTCTCACGGATACCAAAATCTTTTTCCTCAGCAAGGGAGTATGCTGTCATCATGGTTGGATCTAGAAGGGGGCTAAGGTACTAGAGGTAGATCCATGCCAGTGTCTAATCCCAGAGTTCCAGCCCCCAGCACAGAGGAGTGGAAGGACACGCTGTGCCTATATGTTGGGATAAAATACACTATGCAAATTTTATAGATTTGCAGATTAGGCAACACCAATGAATTGAAGCTGCTGAGATGCCCAGGCCAATATATCCCTGGAAACTGCAGTGTTTTTTGTAAAGACTGTACCCTCTTTACTTTTTTTTTTTAGATCTTATTTATTTATTTGTCAGAGAGAGAGAGCGCACAAGCAGGGGGAGCAGCAGGCAGAGGGAGAAGCAGGTTCCCCACTGAGCGGGGAGCCAACGGGACCCCGGGATCATGACCCGAGCCGAAAGCAGACGTTTAACCGACTGAGCCACCCAGGTGTCCCTCTTTACTTGTTATCTTTAGAAAACTTGGACGCTGACCTCGGCTAGTTTTAATTATCAGACTTTAATAACAGTTTTGTGAGCACTTGTCTCCTATTATGGGATTTGGCTCAAACTCCAGCTCTGCCATTAACAGTTCATTATGAATTAGACACCAAATCTCTCTGAACTTCCATTTCCTATTTGTAAAATGACAGGTTTAGAATAGATTAGATGATCTCTAAAGCTGCTTCTGGCTCTATTTCTCATTTTCTCACTTCCTAGCAGCAGCCCACCGTGATACATGATTCCTCATGAACTGCACTGAACACATCACCGTTCCTTCCTACTGCAAACTCTTTCCTCGAGGTGAACTCTGTGGTCCCAAACTTTCCAGGTTTGCCTTAATGCCTCTTTGCCTTCTCTATCGCCTTCACTTTTTTTTCCCTAACCCTTCAAGTTTTGGTATTTTCTACAATTCATGGTATTATCCTTCTTTCTTACCTTATAACTCCTCTCCTTGCGTGGTCTCCTGAATTTTAGGCTATCACTAGTTGTGTTGTGGACACTTCTAACCTCACGAGTGTTTATCTAACTGCCTGCTATACATTTTCTTACCTCGCATCAGCTCAAGTCAGCACATCCAAAACAAATTCACCATTTGCCATTCTATTTTTAAATAGTAAATTCTTTCTTTAAATCCAATTTAGTTAACATGTAGTGCATTATTAGTTTCAGGGATAGAATTTAGTGATTATCAGTTGCGTATAACACCCAATGCTCATCCCAACAAGTGCCCTCCTTAAGTGCCCATCACCCACTTACCTCATCTCCCCCCACCCACCTTTCCTCCAGCAGCTCCCAGTTTGTTTCCTAGTGTTCAGCATCTCTCATGGTTTGCCTTCCCCTCTAACTTCATCTTGTTTGATTTTTCCTTCCCTTCCCCTATGTTATCTGTTTGGTTTCCTAAATTCCACATAGGAGTGAAATCATACGGTATTTGTCTTTCTCTGGCTTATTTCACTTAGCATAATACCTTTTAGGTCCATTCATGTCATTGCAAATGGCCACCTGCCCTTCTCAATTTCTTCCTGTTTGTTAATGTCACCATCACTCAATAAGTCATTCCTGTTCTGAGCTTTGAGTCTTTTCGTTCCTTCACTATTTCCATCTAATCAGTTAACTCTTGAGCATTTCACTTTTTCACTGCCTTCATTCAGGATCTACCTCACCCTCCTTCTGCTGTCCTCATCTGGGGTCTGGCTGCACCATGCAGTTCTGAGACCGCTCTCGGGTTTGAAAGCCTTCATTGACTTAATGAGCTGCAGTGTGATATCCAGTTTGTGGCCTACAGACCCTTAGGAATATGTAAAATTTTGGTTAATGTTTGCAGATCTATGCTGGCTGCAATCTTTATTTTTAAAAATTTTTATTGAATTCTGGTTAGTTAACGTACCGTGTAATATTGGTTTTAGGAGTAGAATTTAGTGACTCATCACTTATATATAATACCCAGTGCTCAATGCAACAAGTACCGTCTTTAATAACCATAGCAATCTTTGATTACAGGCTGAACAAATAATATTTCTTATACATACATCCATGACTATTTCTCAAAAGTTTATAGATACAGGTTATGATTAATAATATAAGTAATAAACTCCTAAACGTCAGTGAATTTCTAGTAACTTTCTGATTTTGTGTATTTTTAAATGTATATGAATAGTAAAAGTATACTGATGATCACGTGGAAGCCTTAAATTCATCCATGTTAAAAATGCTATTTTTTTAAAAAGATTTTATTTATTTATTTGGCAGAGACAGATCACAAGTAGGCAAAGAGGCAGGCAGAGAGAGGGGAAGCAGGCTCCTCACCAAGCAGAGAGCCCGATGTGGGGCTTGATCCCAGGACCCTGAGATCATGACCTGAGCTGAAGGCAGAGGCTTTAATCTACTGAGCCACCCAGGTGCCCCATCCATGTTAAAAATGGGTACTAATATTGAAAAAATTGGTAACCTTTGAATAAGCACCAAGCTTCTCAAAAGTGACTCACGGTTCCATGACCAGACTCCATGGCTCCTAGCTACCTCTTCTGCTCATTTTCATAGCTAACACACCTGGTATTTTACAATCCAGGGACAACTCTTTGTGGTCCTCATTATACAACATGCTCTTTGTCTTTTATGTGTCTCTGCCACATAAACCCACATATAGAACTGCCACATATAGAACTGCCACTATAAACCCTTTTCCTATTGTTTGATTTTTCACGGCTAAATCTTGTTTTTTCTTTAAGACTCAAATCAAAGATTCTTTATCCGGGAAGTTTTTCTTTATCTTAAGAACCTTCTCACTCCCAATTCTACATGCATCTCTGTCTTTATATCCATCGAGTTGTATTATACTTAAATACTTAAGCATCTATTTTCCCACTGGACCATAAATTCCTTGATGTCTCTACCTTTATAGCCTATATCAGTACCCTCCGGCCTCTAGCACTTTGCCTGCTCTCGATAAGCATTCAATGCCAACCCCCTCTAGACTTTGTTGAAACGTTATTACTTGTCTCCCAATACTATAATGTTTACAAAGCTATTAAAAAGATTTTAGTAGGAGACCTTCTGTTACAAACTGCTGAAAGCCAACTTGGTCATTCAAAATTATGACATTATTTTGGTAGATATTGGTAACCTCTAGAAGTTAATGGTCACTGAGGGCTACGGTTGTCCACAATCTTGCTTACAGGTGAGGTATGGCAACCCCTGTTGTCTCAGGCGAAATTCTGTCAAATATATAAGTATATATTTTCAAAGAGATGAGAAAAGGGGCCAAGAGTCTGTAAGCTTAAAGTCCCAGCTTACTGTCATTGTAGGCATTCTGTCAAGCACTGTGAACAAAAGGTTCATAAGGCAATTGCAACAGTATGCTGGCAGCTTTGTTTAGCCAAACTTCAAATCAGATCAGGTGGCATGATCTTTCAGAAAGGATCAGAATCCTTAGCCTGAGAGAATGGCTCTTGAGGATAGTGGCGGTTAGCTTTGCTAAGTCTTCTGCAAGAGTTGAGGTACCTGTATACTATCTCTAGTTGACCCACATCTTGACCATTCATTCTGCCAATGGGCAAAAAAGTCTTATATACCTTAAATAACAACCCCGTTAGCATCGGAGAAAAAAAAGGGCTGAAACACTTGAGGGAGCTATCTGTGCAACGTGGGCTTCTAATTACTGTCTTTCAAATGCTAGCAAACTACTCTGAGTCCAAATTAAAAGCTACGCGCTCACATATTTATAGCACATTGTCTGTACTTAGATATTTTTAAAGTTTCACCCAATAAAATTTCCTTACAATAGATTATTATGAATGGCAACTACCAAAATCAGAAATCATTTTACATCTTAGTAGGCGAGGCAGAAAGTAATTTGATGAAACATTTTCTTTGCAGTTAATGTTATCTTAATAAGGGCTAGAAATACACATGTTGATTTGGTTTATAAAATAGACCAAAATGTCATTTCAAAAAACTCTGATGGTAACAATTATTTTTAATGCCAGATATAATTTCCAGGTTCATGTCTAATAAAATTCACTTTGTATTGTGAGAATGATCAGCAGAGCTCAATCTTTATAATCTCAGGATTGCATCTGATGGCTCTGAACTTGGAATGATGGGAAAAACCAAAACAAATGATTTCACATAATTTGTAGAGATGGCTTGAATTGTACTTTTCCAGAGCCTGAAGGAACTGTAAACAGAAAAATCTCAGTTTTTTTCCCCCAGAAATACCCGGTTCTTCTTGACTATGACTTTCTCTCCTGTGTTGTCTCCTTTACTAGTCACATGAAACATTTTGTTTCTGATCACCAAATGTGTGGAAGTTTCCACCCATCCTCTCCTCCCCCAAATAACAAGCAAGGCTCTGTGAAACAGCTAAGTGTCATACCATTCAACTCGATTCTGCCACTATCGACCCAGAGACAGCATCAGATTCCACAGGTTAAAGGCTCAGCCCTACACGTCAGATGCCAATTGCAAGCCCAAGTTGTTGCCTGTGCTTTTAGGCAATCAGCTATGGGTCAGAAGTTCCAAAACCCTCTCTCCTTGGGTTCAACTAGTTTGTTAGAGCAAAACACTTACTTCCATTTACCAGTTTATTAAAAGAGATGATGAAATATGCAGTTGAACAACCAGATGAAGAGACATATAGGGTGAAGTCTTGAAGGGTCTTGAGCACAGAAGCTTTTATGCCCATGGAGGTGAAGTACATGCCCTTCCCAGTGTGGCTATGTTCTCCAACCTGGAAGCTCCCCAAAATATCTATTATTAGGATTTTATGGAAGCTTTGTCACATAGGCATGATCAATTATTTTTCATTTTCAGCCCCTCTCCTTTCTCTGGAGGATGGGTGGGAGGGTGAGTGGAGCTGAAAATCTCAAGCTTCGAATCATGGCGTGGTCTTTCTGGTGGCCAGCCTCCATCTTGGAGTCAACCAAGAGCCCAATCAGAGTTGCCTCATTGGAACAAAAGATGCTCTTACTGTTCTTATCACTTAGGAAATTATAAGGACTTTAGAAACTCTGTTCCAGGAACTATGGGCAGAGACCAATGTATATATATTTTTCTATTATCTCATAGAATCTCTCTGAGTTCACAGGCTTTTGGCTTCCAAAGAATGTCAAGGCAGGAGAGAATAGTTGGCTTCTGTTTATGACTTGACTCTATGATTACTCTGTTTTCTCAAAACATAACCTGTATTTTCCACACTTTTTAAATGAAGCTTCTCCTCCCATCTAGACCAACCTACCCCTAGTAGCATAGATGCATCCTTAATGGGGCAGGTCACATCCCTTTCTTTTAGAAACCTTAACAGATCTCCCAAAAGAAGAAAAGGAAAAAAAGAAAGATTTTCTTCATAAGGAAGGAAGTTTCTTTCCATAGCTCCATATTTCAGTCTCCATTATATTAACATTACCTATCTCTTCTTTTAAAATCCCCCTGCTTATCTCTTCTTTTAAAATTTGAGTTCATGAAAAAATAAGATCTATGTGTTATTTGCATGGTCTTTGACACAGAATCAGAGAACAGGCTTTGCCTACTAAAGGTGTTCCACAAAGGATTCGTAGACTAAATTGATAGAAGAGGCATGTCGGTGTGTGTTAAAGAAAAGACTCGTTCTTCCCCCATCCACAAAAGTGTGCAGTGGCCTTCATTCTTTATTGAATGCATAGTCACTGGGTCATTATTTCCTGGAGAATCTCATTTTGAATCCAGAGCCTAGAAAACTGTCTGGCTCTGTAAATAGCAAAGTTGCAATAAATATTTGTTGAATATGGGGCACCTGGGTGGCCCAGTGGGTTAAGCCTCTGCCTTTGGCTCAGGTCATGATCCCAGCATCCTGGGATGGAGCCCTGCAAGGCATCGGGCTCAGCAGGGAGCTTGCTTCCCCCATCCCCTCTCTGCCTACTTGTGATTTCTGTCAAATAAAAAAATAAAATCTTAAAAAAAAATTTGTTAAAAAAATTTGTTAATATTTAAAATGTTAAACTCTAGCCTGTTTTTATTAGTTTTTTCATCTTTACCAGACATTTGAAACTATTTAAAAATTACTTTCTTCCTGTAAATTTTAAGTATAGCTATTGAAAATCTACAGAAATCTTGAATCAAATAATTTTAAGAATAAGACATTGTTAACAAATGAAAATACTCTATTGGGGGCTGGATTAATGGAGTCTGAAATGATGAGGTTTATGGTAACTTTAAAATTTTGATACAGTATTATGGTAGCAGAAAGGCTGGAAAGTGAGTGCAGAGAAATCTATATACTCATGGCCCAAATCCCTTAATTGTTAGCCTTCTATCACATTTCCCACTGTCATTGTTTCTCTTTCTTTCTTTGTATATGTATATGTATATGTATATGTATATGTATATGTATATGTATATGTATATGTATATGTATATGTAATACATATTAAAATTTCACTCTTTGATACTTCCTGCCTTGAATTAAGTGTTACTGTCATGGCTGCCAAATGGTAATTTTTTTAAATTCCATCTTTCCTTCAATATTTATTGGTAAAGCTCTAAGGTAAAGTTTTTTCTTCGGGTTTAGGTATTATTTATATCAATATGGATTCTTGTTTGGTGAGTTCTAATTCATTTATGTCTCTGTTCGATTCTAAAATTTTATAAATTTGGCCACTTAAAACCTCTTTAAATTGTCTCCTGGGTCTTTTGATAGGTTCTCATCATTCTCAAGAATTTCCTTATTCTCTCTGGCACAAGTTGGTCTAGGATCATCATGTATTTCCCCTGCTCAGCCTCTGGATTAGCTATTTCTTTAAGAATACCCAGTTCTTTCCGGTGGATAGGATATTTAGAAAATGTCTTGTGGTTATCATTGGTTGGTTCAAAGGTGTTAATTTTACTTCAGAATTATTGTATATGATTAATATCACATCTGTCCTCCTTGCACATTTCCAAACATGAGACAACCTCTAAGAAAACTTGTGTTCTCTGTAATTATTAATATTGAAAATAACCCATAAAATAAGAATGCTTTACATTTTAAAATCCTGTTTTAAATCCTTATTAGCTTGGTAAAATACATTTCTTTGGGTGTCATGACTTATCAAGGGGGGAAAATGGCACAGCATACTTTTTTCCATCACTTAAAAGTGTCATTCAGGTAATTGTGCATTTAGAAAGTAAGTTAAAATTACAAGAAATAAACTTAAATTTAAGTTTAAACCTAAATATAAACTTTGTTTTTGCTTCGAAAGTAATTGCCAGTTCCAATTTATTCTACATTAATATGTGCAAAACCAACTACCAACTTAATAATAAACATTTAATAATTAAAATTGACAGGAAAGACTTGTCTGTTCCATTTATATTTGTTGCTGTAACATCTATTTTCATAAGCGTGTTTCTATGGGAGACTAATACTTTGAAGTGTTTGAAAAGTATAATTATGCTAAAGTGGTTCAAGGCATCTTTGACATCTGTTTAGACATACAAAAAATAGATTAGCTTTTCAAGTGAATATTTTTGGCAAAGGTAAACTCAGATTTTCCTAAAGTGTATTTTCAGATTTTGCAAGCAAATGTCTTACTTTAATTATGGAAAATGGAGTACATGTGAAAATTTTCTTGACTTTGTGCTGTTGTGACTTCCTTAACTCAGTGTGGGCCATTTGTCTCTCTCTGACTTCAACTCAGCTCAAGACTCTGGGATGATCAGAGGCTTTGTGAGTCCTACAGGAGAGTCTCAGTGGCTCACTGTATCTGCTTTAATGCTGAGGCAGCTATGACCAATATCTGCCTTAAGAATAGGAACCTGCCAGGTCTATTAACTGGATACTTCTTTTGTCTCCAGTGTTGAAACTTTTTTAGTTCTTTCATAACTGTAGGGATATAAACATCAAATAAATGTAGGGATATAAATGTCAATAAATGTCAATAAACAATAAACTTAGACTAAACATATTTTTAAAATATTTAGGCAGATTTTGGGGGACCTGGGTGCCTCAGTGGGTTAAAGCCTCTGCCTTCGGCTCAGGTCATGATCTCAGGGTCCTGGGATCAAGCCCCCACTCTGCTCAGCAGGGAGCCTGCTTCCCCCTCTATCTCTGCCTGCCTCTTTGCCTACTTGTCATCTCTCTTTCTCTCTGTCAAATAAATAAATAAAATATTAAAAAAAATATTTAGGCAGATTTCAGTATGAAAAGTTTATCTCTGAATTCCAGGGTAAATAGGAAAGTTTGAGTGTGTAGAGGAGAAAAAAACCTTTTCCTCTACCCTCCTAGGCTCAATAGCTGAGCCTATGAAACAAACTGACAACAGGTAGCTTAATAGGAGAACATATATGCATTTTCGTTAATTTTAATATTATGTGCTTGGGGTATCACAGGAAAACAAAAGTGAATTGGCAAAAACCAGTGAGATTTGGGTGCTTATCTTTGTCTTAATAGAGACAGGGGAAAGGAGGATGTTGTCCACTGGTGGAGAGTAAACACTTTTTAGGAAAGATGTAGGGCCCTTAATGGAATAGATGGGAAGTATGGCCATCTGGGCCAAAGTTCATCTAGGTGTGGTGTCAACTTCTAGCATCCTCTCCTATAATAAGAGGAGTCTTCCTTGTTTGGTGAAACTCCCAAGGAGGAGATTATGACAACTGAGTTCCTTTTCAAGGTTCTGTCTTTAAGCAGCTAAAAGGAGTTCAGAGAAATCTTGCTGCATTTGCTCTTTCTCATACTCTTCAGCTCAAAGTAATCAATATATCAAAGTGGCATATTTTGGGCTGGTTTGTTCAGATGTCCTGAACATCTTCACATATTGTGGATACACATGAAGAAAATCTATCAATAAATGGTATGTTTTGTCTGGAGGGATTTAAAAATAGTATAGTCCAATTTCCTCACATTATAGATTTGTAGATAAAATGCAGTTTTATTATACAACTCACCAACTCTTAATTTCTTTTCAGTCAAGTATAAAGTAACCCTCAAATTCTAAATCAACCAACACTGGAGACTGTTTTACCATGTTTTGTAATGTTTTACTATGCAAGTAAGTACACATTTTCTTCTCTACCATTCTTCTTCTCTGTTCAATTTTCTTCTCTTTTAATTAATTTCATTGGAAGTAGTTAATTTCAATGACATTCTTATTAATTTCACTTATCAATAACTTCAGTCCTTTTCTGCACTTTGGAGTTTTGTTTTGTTTTATTATTCTTTATTATAATTTTTCTTTTTTCTTTTCCTTTAAACTTTGTGGAACCTAAGAAGCATTTTGGGGGGGTGGGGCAGGGAGATTTTAAGCTTTGTTTTCTTACTTCCTTGATTGATTGCAATTGCAACAATGTAGAAACTAATTTAAAATATTTAAATTAGGGTAATTTTAATTTAACATATAAAAGCTCTGAAGACAATATATCCACCTGAAAGGAAACTGAACTGACCAACAGCATTCCTCACAGAACTAGAACAAATAATCCTTACACTTGTATGGAACCACAAAAGACCCTGAAAGGCCAAAGCAATTTTTTTTCCCCTAAATAATCTTGAAAAAGAAAAAAAACAAAGCTGGAGGTATCAGAATTCCAGATTTCAAGTTATACTACACAGCTGTAGTAATCAAAACAGTTGGTACTGGCATAAAAATAGACACATGTGGGGCGCCTGGGTGGTTCAGTCGTTAAGCGTCTGCCTTTAGCTCAGGTCATGATCCCAGGGTCCTGGGATCGAGCCCCATATCGGGCTCCCTGCTCGGCAGGAAGCCTGCTTCTCCTGCTACTATTCCCTCTGCTTGTGTTCCCTCTTTAGCTGTGTTTCTCTCTGTCAAATAAATAAATAAAAAATCTTTAAAAATAAAAAAAAATAGACACATGTATCAGTGGAACAGGATAGAAGGTCCAGAAACAAACCCATGATTATATGGTCAATTGACCCTTGACGTAAGAAGGACTAATATGCATTATGAAAAAGACTCTCTTCAACATAGGATGTTAGGGAAACTGAATAGCTACATGCAAAAGAATGAAGCCGCTTTCTTATATCATACAAAGAAATAAACTCAAAATGAAATAAGCACCTACATGGGGGACTGAAACCATAAAAATCCTAGAAGAGAGCACAGGCAGTAATTTCTTTGACATCAGCCATAGCAAATTTTCCAGATATGTCTCCTGAGATGAGAGAAATAAAAGCAAAAATAAACTACTCAAACTACATCAAAATAAAAGGCTTCTGCACAAGAAAGGAAATAATCAACAAAACCAAGAGACAGCCTACTCCAATGAGAGAAGAGATTTGCAAATGACATAACTGATAAAGGGTTAGTACCTAAAAATATATAAAGAACTCCTACAACTCAACACCCAAAAAGCAAATAGTATAATTAAAAAATAGAGAGAAGACATGAACAGACATTTCTCCAGACACATTAAAAGATGCTCAACGTCACTCATCGTCAGGGAAATGCAAATCAAAACTACAATGAGATACCACTTCACACTCGTCAGAATGGCTAAAATAAAAAACACAAGAAACAAGTGTTGGCAAGGATGTGGAGAAAAAGGATCTCTTGTGCACTGTTGATGGGAATGTAAACTGGTGCAGTCTCCGTGAAAAATACCTCAAGGGTTTTCAAAAAATTAAAAAAATGGAACTACCCTATGATCCAGTAATCACATTACTGGCTATTTACCCAAAGAATATGAAAACACTAGTTCGAAAGGATATATGTACTCCCATGTTTACAGCAGCATTATTTACAATAGCCAAATTTTGAAAGCAGTTCAAGTGTTCATTGATAAAGAAAATATGGTGTATACATACACATAATGGAATATTAAGTCAGAGCAAAGAATGAGATCTTGCCACTTGCAGCAACATGGATGGAGCTAGAGAGTATAAAGTTAAGCAACATAAGTCAGTCAGAGAAAGACAAATACCATATAATTTCACTCATATGTGGAATTCATATGTGGAACAAAACAAAGGAACAAATTGGGGGAAAAAAGAGGCAGAAAAGGCTCTTACCTATAGAGAACAAACAGAAAGTGACTAGAGGGGAGGTCAGTGAGGGGATGGGTGAAATAGGTAAAGGGGATTAAGAATACATTTACCATGAAGAGCACTGATTAATGTATAGAATTGTTGGATCACTATATTGTACATCTAAAACTAATATAACACTGTTATATTAACTATACTGAAATTAAAATAAAAAACTTGGGGCGCCTGGGTGGCTCAGTGGGTTAAAGCCTCTGCTTTCGGCTCAGTTCATGATCTCAGGGTCCTGAGATTGAGCCCTGCATCGGGCTCTCTGCTCAGCAGGGAGCCTTCTTCTCCCTCTCTCTCTGCCTGCCTTTCTGCCTACTTGTGATCTCCCTCTGTCAAATAAATAAAATAAAATCTTTAAAAAAATAAAATAAAATAAAAAACTTAATAGAAAACTGAACTGAGCTAAACACAAAATTCTGGTAGTTCTAATCTATTTTTTTGAAAATCTGATGGATGTTAAAATAAATCACATATGTTTTGTTCTTTGAAATACCTCTTATCTCAGTAATTCAAACTGTATTGAATAAATCAAAATTTATAGCAATAAAAATTGATGAAAATATTTAAAATGAAAATATAGCAATTGCACATACTGTTACTGAGAAAACATTTAAAGATGTCAAGTTATTACTCAAGCAATGCATAAGATTTTTAATAAATTTGGTCTTAGAATAGTGAAAAGGAGTGACTTACAATATTCTCATATCCAAAACTTCAGCAAGATTTTAAAGGAAATTTTTGATGGCATTAAGGTTTAAAATGTGGAGTTTCTTTTAGCCTTATTTCTCTCCTCAAATACTCAACATGAATATGTCTCTAGTTTCTAGCCAGAGGGCAACTGCTTATCTTTAGACTTGCTCCAACTTCAACTTAATTATTACCAAATATAACAGAGCACAGCTTATTATCCATAATAATATCCATTTTTTGTGAAGTGTTCCTACACTGTGAACTGATAGTTGAAATGTTGACATAAAACTTACTTTGTGGAGGCGCCTGGGTGGCTCAGACGTTAAGCGTCTGCCTTCGGCTCAGGTCATGATCCCAGGGTCCTGGGATCGAGCCCTGCATCGGGCTCCCTGCTCTGAGGGAAGCCTGCTTCTCCCGCTACCATTCCCTCTGCTTGTGTTCCCTCTCTCGCTGTGTTTCTCTCTGTCAAATAAATAAAATCTTTAAAAAAAAAAAAAAAAACTTACTTTGTGTTCAAACTCCTGAGACCAATTTAAAAAAATGTCAGAATTCATTCCACATAACAATGTTTTTTCCAACATTCTGGAGACAGAGCTACTTCTGTGAATGGCTTAGTATTTATCATCAGAGATGTTTTGTCGAAAAGAAATTACTTGGATTGGTTATAATCACACAAAGTTAAAAGAAAAATGATCTTTCATTCCACACTAAAAGACAATTATATGTTTTGCTGAAGTGAACACTATACATAGCAATGAAATGTAGATCGGTAAGCCATATTTCTAGAAAAATATAGAGAAGTTTAGGAAAAATACCATGCAGGGTATGTTGGGTGATATCCTCTCCAAAGTTCAATTCACTCCCAATGAAAGATGTATTAATTCTTTCGGACCAATGCAATGCTCTGAATCAGGATTCAACAATTTGTGGCTCTCAACACGACCCAAGAGATGCTCTTCTCTGCTGTCAACCGTCAGGACTCAGGGAGAGAAAGGAAAGAAAGATAACATGCAGGGCTATAATCATGAAGAGTATGTGGTGAAGGTAAGAAAGAAAGAATATAGAGCCTAGAGGAGTTGGTTAGAATGTTCCTGAAATTGTTTGAGGTATCACAGAGTGGCATGAGTGCCATTGACTCCTTGTCTTCTTCTAACTTGAAAAGATTAATGTATTTCCATATGTGTTTAATAGTGTCTGAGAGCGTTTTTGCCATAGATAAAAATAAAAATGCTAAAAAAATGCTTTTACACTTTTCAAAAATTAACAAACATTTGTTAAATATCTGTTATATTATGATGATTTAAAAAATGCATAAGAAAGATGGTCCCTGTTTTGAAAGACTTCCAGATGTCTAGGTGGCTGCCATGTTTGAACATAACTAATTTGTACCATGAGGGAAGAACTAGGTTAGTGGAATGAATGAAGCATTGCTGGGAGAGCAATTAATTCTTCTGTAGTGCCTGGGGAAAGTTTTCTTCAGAAAAAATATTTTTATTTGAAATTGTCCTTGAAGACCGAATCAAGCTATGAAAAATAGCGAGGGAGCTACAGCAGTTAAGAATAGTCTATTGGTGTTGAAATCCTGCTTTTCTTTTCCTTTCATATGGTTTAAACAAGGGTTCTAAATTCAAATACCCACAGAATCTGCAAGGTAATATCATCAGGGACACCTATTCAAATCATTTAATTATTTAACTCAATGAATATTTTGTTTTATTGTCTTTTAAATGTTTCTTCATAATAGTCAAAATGTTTTCAGGCAGTTCCTTAAAGTTGTTTTTGATTAGGCCATTTAAAAAACAGAATCTACCACGACATCATCAGAAAATATGTCCACTGTTGCTATTACCTTATTATTACATTCACTTTGTACTGCTTGTAAGAGATGGATGCACTGTACATTTTGCTTGGTCAAGAGTGAAAATAAATCTCTAAAATATGCTGCTATATCAAGTAAGTCCCAGTCAAGCTTGTGATCTCTCCGGTTGAATGTTCTGTCCAGAAAACCCTGAATGTCTTGATACTGCAGCAGACCAGTAAGGACTTTCTGTGCAAAACACTGGAATGGGACTGTTTTGTAGATAAACCAGTATCTATAAAAACTGGAGGAAAAAGTTAGAATTTAGTGACCTATGAAGAAACTAAATATTTTTCTTGAAATTTCATGACTACCTTGGGTTGTAAGGGCTCTCTTTTATAGCCCAAGTAGCTTTGGTTTCCAATGCAAAAGCTCATATATGTGAATCAAACCACATGTTTAGAACCATTGTGGTTTTAGTACTATTTCCCATATCATATGCTACCCTCAAATAGTGATGGTGCAAAGTTCAATCACTGAAAATTGCACATGTTCATGGTGTAGGAATAAGGAGTATTACCACAATGCATATTACCATTTTATGTATTTATATCTATCTCTATATTATCAACCTGTCTCTCCATCTAAGATATATGATATACTTTTAATTTCTGTATTTATTCACATTGCACATTTCTAGATCAAGGTAGATTATTATGACTTAGAGCAATAATTGCATCAGTTCCCTTGGCACCAGTTCTTGCCCTTTCTGTAGCAATGTGAGGAGGACCACATGGGCAGACCAGTGTGTGCAAAGGGATTTCCGAAGGTCATTACAGGAAGGGAACCTCAAAATTGGGAACGTAGGCACTTATACAGGAGAAGTACAGTCTCTGGAGAGACAAAGAGAAAGCCCGTCTCCCTAATGTAAACAAATTCCATTTGGGAAGAAAAGGAAAAGTCTCTGGGTTCTTGCCTATGGAAATCTAAATAATTGTCTCCAGAGGGAAGATAAGCATTTCAGAGTTTTTGCTCCAGGTTTTTATATTTTTAAGTTGTCCAAATGAAAATTTGGCTTTTTTTTTTCCCCCAGAGAATCGTTAAGCTAGGTATTTAGAAACTTCCCACGAGTAGCCTCAAAGGTTGCCCATGTAGGGAGAATCATGTCTAGTCCCGTTTCATAATGAGTATCTCTAGTGACTGCATGAGTAAAGACTTCATACTTCTGTAGGTGTGAATGGTTTCCTCGCTGCTGATTCCCATTTGTTTGGGTCCACTAAGGTCACCTATTTGCTACCCATCCCTAGTGCGCTTGCTTCAAACTGTGCATATTTGGACCTACTGAGTCTGTCCTCTGCACCTTGGCTTAATGTAGTCTGTCCATAGCCTGGGGCGTTTGCTCCTTAGATACCTGCGGTGGGTGGCTGAAGCCTACCCAGTCGTGAGCTTTCCCAGCTCCTCTCAAAGCTCTTGCTTCTTTTTTTGAGGCTTATTCCTCTGTTGATGGATTTGTGGTCTTCTGTTCACAATTTCTTGCCTGTCTACTAGCCATTAGGCTTCTAATAAGTAAATGAATAATACATCAAAGGCTAAAAGAAGAAAATGTTCTCACTTAGAAGACAGAAGCAGTTAGGAGGCTTTATGTGTAGGAGCAGGTGGTCAAGCAGCTGTACAAGTGGGCAGAAACTGTAATGGAGACCATTATTCGTCACTGTTGGGGAGAACATCTCCAGAGGAAAATGGTAAGTAGTTTTTTACCTGTGATTTTGAGAAATTTTAAAAACGCCTCTCTTTGTGCCTTATCCTTTCCATACCCCATTTTGTTTTTCTCTTTTTAACATTAAGTAGTGAAGGAGAAGAAACAAACTACTAAACAAATACTATGACTATAACTGCTCTTGATTTCTTTCCTGCTCTTCCTCTAAAACAAAACTCCTTTGAAAATACTCTTCTCCAAGTTCCTAAACCTATTACCAGTGAAACTATAGGTATCCTCAACTTTTTGAAAGTTCATGTTTCCAGGGGCTCCTGGGTGGCTCAGTGGGTTAAAGCCTCTGCCTTCCGCTCAGGTCATGATCTCAGGGTCCTGGGATAGAGCCCTGCATTGGGCTTTCTTATCAGAAGGGAGCCTGATTCCCCCTCTCTGTCTGCCTGCCCCTCTGCCTACTTGTGATCTCTCTCTCTCTTTGTCAAATAAATAAGTAACTTAAAAAAAAAAAGTTCATGTTTCCCCACATCACTTTTATAAAAGACCTAGATGACAAACCTGTTTTTGGCAACTAAAAGAAATCCAAGGGGATTTTAACTTTTACACAAGAAAGAAAGAAAGAAAGAAAGAAAGAAAGAAAGAAAGAAAGAAAGAGAAAGAAAAACAGAGTTCTGTGTGGGTTTTGCACCAACTTACAGAGGCAGCACGTGCCTGGAGCAACAAGAGGGGGCCCCTGCCAAGCTCTTTGCTCAGGAAGTACACTCAGCATCTCAGCGTCAAGCTGCCAGAGCTCTGAATCATGTTTGTGAACATCCGTGCTTTATCTCAATTTTATTTTGTTCATTTGTTAGTAAGATGTGTTCTAAGGTATCTGAAAAGCCTAAGAATGGTAATTGTTTGGGTCTGGGAATGCTCTAACATTTTTCATATAAATTAATGGGTCTTCTTCACCCTATGTCATTTTAAGTTATGGAAGTTTTCATCGAAACTTTCTACTTTTAGATAGTAAGAAAAACCTGCATTTTATTTTATTTTTTAATTTAATTTAATTTTTTTTTTAAAGATTTTATTTATTTATTAGAGAGAGAGAGAGAAAAAGCACTAGAGAGTAAGCACAAGTTGGGGGGAAGGGGAGAGGGAGAAACAGGCTCCCTCCTGCTAGTGGGATGCTCCATCTCAGGATGCCAGGATCATGACCAGAGCCAAGGCAGCCGTTTAATCCACTGAGCCACTCAGGCACCCCAGAGAAAACTGCGTTTTAATATGCTCTTAACACTGAGGAGGTTTGTCCGATGGCTGATCGAGTAGCAGCTGCGAAGCAGTTTGGGTAGTTTTAGTCTTAGCTAAAGTCGTTTGAGAGAATATAATGAGATGGCAGACAAATGAGATTATAGACAAAACTTGACTTTATTTCTTTGACATAGAGTACAGTTATAAATAAAGATAAAGTCATGATGAAGAAAACATTTTTTTACAACCCTAGCATGTATCAACTACTTACTAAATACCAGGTAGTATGAGGAAGGTATTTTGGTTAATGCTTGACCATGAACTGAGGAATGCACAAAAAACGATGAAGGGAGAGAAATAAAGACTGCCTCTTGAGAGTTTATCTACAAATCAGAAAAATTGCCCTAAAAAGAAGAGCGCTAGGCCTAGAAGACTCCTTTATAAAATAACTGAAGGTCAATATGCCTTTCTTTATGTATGGTATCAATCAAAAGGGAAGCTGATTAGTAATGGAGACTTAGGGGGGTGCCTTTGGTTCAGGTGAGGATCCCAGGGTTCTGGGATCCAGCTGCATAGCGCTATCTGCTGAGCAGGGAGCCTACTTCTCCCTTTCTTGCTCCCCCTGCTTGTGCACACACACTCTAAATAAAAACCTTGAAAAACAAAAAAGTAATGGAGACTTGGAGAGAAACAAAAAGTGGAGGCCAATTTTGAGAATGCCCATCTATGAATGACTCAAGAGCTTCTGGACTGGAACAGTATGACAATATGACAGATACAGCTGTAGGGGAGGAAAGACTTTTCCTAGGCCCTCTTGGGTTCTGTGTCTAAGCCTGCTCATTAAACTGACAAAAGACAGACTAGTAGGAGAAAAGCATATGCATTTTATTTGATGTTAATATTTGTACAGGTACACAGAGCTTTCATATGCAAGAAATGAAGACTCGGGGAGCCTGGGTGGCCCAGTGGGTTAAAGCCTCTGCCTTCAGCCCAGGTCATGATCTCAGGGTCCTGGGATCAAGCCCTGCATCGGGCTCTCTGCTCAGCAGGGAGCCTGCTTCCCCGTCTCTGTCTGCCTGCCTCTCTGCCTACTTGTGATCTCTTTCTCTCTGTCAAATAAATAAATAAAATATTAAAAAAAAAAGAAATGAAGACTCAAAGAAGCAGATGGGCCTGAGAGCTTGTATACCGTTTTAACAAAAAGCAATATCTTGTGGAGATGTGGCAAGACAAAGAGAAAAGGTGTGTGCTCTAGGGTGGTACACTGTGGGAAAGTGCCTGGCAGCTACAGGGGGACACTAAAGGAAGGTAAGGGCTACTTTGGCAGGTTGGTTTGTATAGATGTTGTTCATCTTGGTGTCAATGCCTCCTCTCCAGTGATGAGAACTGATAAGAATATTCTCTTCTGGGAGAGGAAACATTTTTCACAGGAAATTTATGTCCTACTTTTTAGGTAGAAAGGGGAGATCAGAGAGCCTGTACTGCATCTGCTTTTCTTCAATTGCCTTACGCTCAAAATAATATACCCAAGTAGCACTTTGGGGGTGGTATGTTCGATCCCTTTCATAGGCATATGGTGGAGAAAGATACGCCAGCTATGTTGTATGCCCAAGTCAAATAACCCCCTTTCCTCATTCTGATTCCTCATTCAGCAAGAACATTTCTGTTCAGTTGGCTTTCCACGTAGCACACTTCCAGGGATGGGATGCCCCAGGAGGTTCACATGGCAGAGGCTCTCATTAAAACCAACGTACAGCAATGGATACTTGTCTCTTCCGTGTTGGTAGGTTAACTCAGAACGGCTGAGGCCAGTCTGTCTAAAGTCCCTACGACTTTTAGTTTCTGTGCTTTCAGGACTGAAAACCAGAATCCAACTCTTGTAGAATCACTGAGACCAATGCCATTTGGGGATACCTACAACATGGGGCACTCGCCAGCATTGACCTGATGACACCCTCTTTCTACTGATTCATTCTTTGAACTTCTGTAGGGATGATATTCTCCATTTTATAAATGAAGAAGAAATTGAGGCTTAAAAGCTATTATATGCTAAAATTTACCCAGATGATAAGTGGTAGAACTGGGGTTTAACCCAGGTCTATAAAGTGTCAGGTACTATTTTTATCAGTCATTACATTGTGTACCCTTTCATTAGTAGTACTGAGGTATCAAGAAGCAATAAGCAAATAAGTCACTATGAATTATTATTCCATGTTCAACTTTGTCACACATGATTATTGACCTTTCATGTAGTATAATGAAAGCTCAGTTGCTATGAATTATGAAACAAACACATAAAAGTCAATATCTATCAGAGAAAATAGAATACATAAAAATCCTAAACAATATAAACACAAGTGCATGATTTCATGTCTTAATCTTGTTTCACATATGCAGCAAAGATACTAGAATAACCAGTAATTTGACTACTACTTAAATTTATATTTTCTAGGATAATGATGTAAGCAAAGCCTTTCTCTTAAGTATACCTGATCAGAGCAGTGAGAACCATAATAATGCGCACTTAATGTTATAGCACGTTAGTTTACACGATAATGCTTTCCTTTACTTCTCTTGTTCCTCCAAACAACCATGTGCCAGACAGGGCTGATATTTAAAATTTTTATTTTATATTGCGAAAACTGAGTTTCAGGTGGTCAGAAATGGCTCTCAGACCCTTTAAAAAGTCCTGGATGTGCAATCTGGCACAAGGCAGTCAGAAAAAAAATTATTTGGTGTTCTGACAGGTACATTATCTTTCTTCTATTATGACTTTGACTATGCATCTGACACTACTTCATCATCTTAGCTGTTGTTGCTGTTTGCTTTGTCCCTGGCAACCTGGTTAAACCAATTTGGAGTTTGGCCTTTTTCTGAATTCATCTTGGTTCTAATGACTACTGATATCACCTAGTATTCCAGGCTCCCAGCTTAATCATTCATCCTCCTCTTCTTTGTGTAACAAATCTCTGGAACTTGGCCATTCTCACTTCTGTGCTTTTCAACAGTCTGGCAAATAGCGGGTCTTCATAATCGATAAAGAAACCAAAGTTCAGAGAAGTTAATTAAATTATCTAGTACCACAGTAAATTATCCAGGTGGCAGGATTGGGATTTTAACTTTTGCCTCTCTGGCATCAAGCTGTATGCTCTTCCTATTAGCTATTACTGAAAATTATAGTTATGTTCATAGTCTTTTTTTAAAAGATTTTTATTTATTTGACATAGAGAGAGAGATCACAAGTAGGCAGAGAGGCAGGTAGAAGGAAGCAGGCTCCCTGCTGAGCAGAAAGCCCGATGCGGGGCTTGATCCCGGGACCCTGAGATCATGACCTGAGCCGGAGGCAGAGGCTTTAACCCACTGAGCCACCCAGCGGCTCCAGTTATGTTCATAGTCTTGAACATGACTATCTACATGGTGCTTTGCATTAATTCTAATACAAATTCTCACATAAAATTCTAATACAAAGCTCTCCTTCCAGAGTTCAAGCAAAGCCTCAATGGTAACTTGGCCACATCTAAGAGATGAGTAGGGTTTAGGACATTGTTGAAGCAACATTCTAAATCCAAACGGTCCAAGGATCATTTGCATTCTGATTAGTTGTCCTTCATCAGCTAGTTGTTCCATCTAGCAGAAGCTGGAGCATCATCACAGCATGCACTGTTTTAAAACTCTGCCTAGCACAGTTGTTTGCACAAGCGTATGGTTACTGAAGGAATATGTGATCATAGGGAAACAAGCTATTTGCAAATCAATTATATTAATTCATCTGACACTGTATTTTTTTTTGCAATTCTTTTAAATTTTTAAAATGTTGGCAGTACTGCTTTTGGAATGATATATTAAAGAAAATAGACCTCTCTTCTAATAATTTTTACATGCAAAGCTGTTCGATCTCCATTTGAAAACTTTGATTCCCTTTGTGATTGGCTTCCTGTTGAGCCAATTGAAGGTAGATTAATTTTGTGCTTTGGAAAACGACAGATTAAAAGAGTCAGTTGATATATTATTCTAATCACTAAACACACATTGCTCATGAGAAAGGACATAACCTTACTAAAACAATCCCCCAAGAGCATAGCTTTTAAATGATTAACAAGTACAACTTTCATAAATCTTGTAGAGCAGAATTCCTGAACAGGACAAATAACCAAAGTATGGCTTCTATTTGGCTCATCCCGTAGAAGTTAAACAAGGCCATTCTTTGGCCAAACTGTGTCTAGTCTTTTAGATTTGTTTTCTATGAAGACAAATACTTGAGGACATTATTTGATAGCCAGTTCAATTCACGTATGGGTTGACTGTCTTTCTTTTAGTGAGTTTTTTCATTTACAAACAATTTTTGATTTTAACCAGGGATTTGATTGGGAGGCTCTTAACTCTAAGATGTGAAATAAAAGGTTTACCTCTTGTTAGAGGCATTTCAGGCAATAGCATACTTGGTTTCAGTAAGTACTATACATACTATGTTCCCCTCGTGATTATATACCCACAGACAATATTAGGGAGTGGATGGATTAAAAAGCATGGAGTCCAGAGACAGACTAGCTGGGCCTGAACCCTGGCTCTCGCACTTATTAGCTCTATGTTCCTAAGCTAGCTGACCTCTTTGTGCCTCAGCTGTTTAACCTGTAAAATGGAGGAAAAATTGATAGTAGCTATATTGTGGGCTTATTGTGGGGATATGTATTAATATGTGAAAGCATCTGGGACACAGACTGGTACATGGGAAATATGCAAGGGTAACATGACCACTTTAATTGAAAAACCCAAGAACATATGCATCTCCATGTTTATAGTAGCATTATCAACAATGGCCAAATATTATACCATTTCACTCACAGGTAGAATTTAAAAAGCAAAACTGATGAACATAGGGGAATGGAAGGAAAAATAATATAGGATAGAAACAGTAGAAACAGGAAGGGAGATAAACCTTAAGAGACTCTTAATTATAGAGAACAAACTGAAGGCTCTTGGAGGAGTGGGGTTGGGAGCCTTGGGCTAAATGGGTGATGGGCATTAAGGAGAGCACTTGATGTGATGAGCCCTGGGTGTTGTGTGTGGGTGATGAATCACTGGATACTACTCCTGAAACCCACGCTGCATTATATGTTAACCAACTTGAATTTAAATAATAAAAAAAGAAAACCCTACAGAAATGGATTGAGTATATAACTATGTCTACTGAGCTTGCCTCACACTAGGCACTTTCCCCTTGATCTTGTTTTTGTCCCTCTTGCTTACTGATTTAGTAGGTCAAGTATGAAGCCTAGGCTGACCCATTCCCTGAGATGGGTAAGTTGTTTAGAGCTGTGATGTCAAATATGACAATCACTAGCCACATGTGGCTATTAAAATGAAAGTTTATATTAATTGAAATAAAATTGAAAAATTCAGTTCCTTAATCACACTAACCACATTCCAAAGGCTCTATATTCACATGTGGCTAGTGGCTACCATACTGGACAGCGCAGATAAAGAACATTTCTAACTTTGCAGAAAGTTCTATTGGATAGCACTGATGGAGAGTTTGGTAGTGTGTCGTCTTTCTTGTTCCATTCTAACATGTAGCTAATATAAAGAGCTTCTAATTTACAAATGAGGTGCATTCTGAAAGTTCATTTGCAAGTTGGTGGGGACTTTGAATAAAATTCCCTGTGGACTAATTACCTTAAGATTACAGAAACAGAAAGCATATGAAGAGACAAATGGCTAACAAACATAAGACAATGTTCAAGCTTATTAGAAATAGAAATTTCAAAAATGAGCTTAGTTTTGATTATCTGACCGGAAAGATTAAAATAATGGTTAGGGACAATGCCAGTCAGTGTGCAGTGAGGCAAATGCAGGTGAGTTTATATTTTTGGTAGAACTTCTCTTTAAAACAATTTGGCAATATATATTGGAAGTCTTAAAATTATTTATAGTCTTTGACCCTGTAATTTGCCTTCTAAGATTTTAATATAAGAAAGTAGAGAGGCTTATATGATTTAGTACAATGGTTCTCCAAACAGTATTAATTATAGTAAATAATTGGAAACAACCAATTGGGAGAGGGTTAGCTCAGTTATGATTCTGACATGTTGGAACACTCTATATTCATTAAAGTGTTTCTGTGGCATATTTGACAACATAGGAAATACTCTTGTAGAAATAAATAAGAAAATGATATTTAATACTATATAGTATGATCAAATATTTAATATAACTTTGGGAAGCTCTTGAAAATTAACTAAAATATTAACAATAGTTAATCTAAGTTTTATGGGATGGTGTGTAATTTTTTATACTCTCTGTTTTCAAGTTGTCTACGGTGTGTTCCTTCTTTCAGAAAAAAAATGCAGGAGTACCTCAAAACTATTTAGGGTCAATTATTGGTAGTGAATCTAATAGAACTCTAAATAAAACTAATCAAATAAAAACAGTCCAAAACCATTGGACACATCTGTACTTTGTGCTGTGTGAGATACTTAGGTTAAAAAATAGAACTGAACAATGAATAAAATTAATGGAGCATGAATAATTAATCTGATGAGAGTTTTCAAGTGAGATGCAGACACATCCTGCTAGATTATACTGTGGAAACAAATGCACTCCAAATCATAGTTACTTACAACAAAGATTGATTTCTGTTCATGCTACACATCCCTTTTAGGCTGGCTGTAGCTGTGATCCATGTCCCCATCCCTTAAGGCTGGAGAAGGGGCCCCCATAGGGAACACTGCTGATCTTCCCTGCATAGGGTAAAAAGAGAAGGTGAAAGCATTGATGGCCTTAAAGCTTCTGGCATGACAGTGTTTCACTCCAATTACCTTTCATTGGCCAATGCAGGTCACATGGCTGAACTTCCTGTCAGTGGTGTAGGAAGTACAATATTTCTACAGGGGAGTCCAGAAGTGTAAGTGATTGGATATTTTGATGTTATCACATTCAGCCACACTCACCCAGATGTGGATGACATTATAGTCTACAGATGTCAGAATTTATGTCTATAGACATTAAATTCTATAGATAAGGCTCAGGAAGCTGTACTTTTAACAGTGCTCTTTAAAGTTTCAATGAGTCCAGTGAGGGGATCCATGGTCTGGAAATAAATAAATTAGAATATACAAAAATTTATTATTACAATCTATGGAAATCATGGGATAGAAGTCGAGTGATTATAGGTCCTGACTTGCTAAGGTTTACTAGTTGGCCCAATGTAATTATCATAAATTCCCCCTTTTTTCTCCAAAGTATCCAATTTATATGATAAAATAATATGGCCATCCTAAGAATAGGTCATTCTTTCCTGAAATAGGGAAGATATATATAGAGCTTCTTCTTCCTTTCACATTTGCTTAGCTCAGTATATTCAATATTTCCCTAGGCCAAGCATAGAAATAATATCTCTTTGGGTCTAATGGTATTTCAGAGAAACTCTAGCCATGATACCCCCTTACAATTTACTGACACATTATTCCTAGGAATCTTTAGAGATAGCTTACTTTTCCTCAAGAAGACAGTTCTCTTTGTCCTTCTAATTATTGTGGTCAACTGTATTACTGAGAAAATAATTTGCTGCCTCTCTCTACTGAACCACTTTCTACCAGGCATTTCTCTACTCAGCTGTCTATGCTGAATGAATATACTTTTTACCCTGTTGATATCAAGGTCGATCAGGACATGGGCATTGACCAAGGAAAGGTGAGTGTGAGTGGAAGTAATGGTGTCACTTCGGAGGTTTTAAGCACCATCACATGGTTCTGTTTTCTCCCTCTTCTCTCTTCCAGGAGAACAGAAGGTTCCAGATAGGAGCTGCTCCTTTAGCCTTGGTGCTGGAATAAAGACGATGAGCAACCCCAGAACTCAAAGCAAGACAGAGACCCTGCTGTGTGAGCCACTGTGGTTCTAGGATTGTAAGGAGATGCAGCATGACTTAGTCTAAACTGAATGATATGGTTTTTGGAGATTACCATTTTCTTTTCTGTTCCAGCTCTCTCTCATGGTCAATTTTTGATGCTGTGAAGCTACATATGGTTCTGAAGAGCCATTGATAAGCTGGATTAGTGGATGCCACAACATTGAACATAGAGATCATTATATCAATCAAGATACCACGATGTCTCATATCTTCTGGGCCAGAGGTACTGCTATTATAAAAACAGAGCTATAGTTGTTACATGCTATTTTTGTTTGATGTGCCTCTTCCCTCTTTAATGAGATGGCCTTTTTCTCTCTTTGTTCATGTTCTATTGGGAGAGTGCCACTCACAGATTCTTTCCTCCTCACCTGGAGAAGTAAACAGTCCACCCATTCATGGTAGTTCGAATATTCCCCCAGTCTAGTGATTGCTCCAAGGGTAAGCATGTGGCTGATGTTCTCTTTGGGACTCCCCAGCTTCTAGCTGATGTGGAAGGAGCTTTTCTTAAGAGATGTTAGAGCAAGAATGGCAGGTAGCTGGAGCTGCTTGTGAAGTCTCACTACCATGTGGATATAGCCTATACAAGAATAAGGAAAGTAAAAGCAAGCAAGGATATGTAGGGCTGAACGAGAGTCCTAGGAAATTTAGGGGAGCGGAGGGAGATAGGAACAAGGTGGGAGGAGGGAGAGAGACAGAGCAGCCACCGGTTCTGAACTGAGTCATGCCTGAATACCATTACACTTACTCTCTCCTTATTTATATAAATGAATACATTTCTATTTACCTCAAACTGGTTTATGTTGAGTTTTTCCCCTTGAAATCAAAAGAGACTTAACCAACATGTGAGCTGTGCTAGATGAAGCCATGCAGAGTTTATCTTGTGGCTTCTGCCCAAATTCTTTATTAGAAAGACCAAGAAATAGAGTGAGGGTAGCCACAAGAAAAGTTGGAAATGCCTCTGTTGGGGCCTCTTCTTTGCCGCAGAAGAGCAAGGAAAAGTGCAGAGGTGTCCTCTTTATTTTGTGTGATCTAGACTCTTAATCCAGAGAAGCAGGCTGCTTAACACAGTTGGAGGAACAGAGATTAATAACCAGATGAACAGCTAAGAGCTACATGCTTTCTCGTTGAGCCATGTCTGTCTGTTGCCGGGAGCATCTTCTTCCTCCGAGCAGGAAGCAACAGAAGATGAAAGGAGATAACTCACTGGGACAGGAACACAGTAGACCTAAAACAATTGGAAAGTGATTGCTAGAATTAAGCTATAATTTAGCCTCAGCCCCTCCCCCACAATATTCTTGAGCAAACTGCATATCTAAATATAACAGCCTCATGAAAACCATGGTATTTAGAAAGGTCTAACACATGACCTATCCTAAGATAGTACAAAACAGCAGAAAAAGAAATGTGGGAAGTAAATGACAAATGAAAAATACAGATAAGTAAAATGATTTCTCCAGTATGCAAGAGAATTAGACAATTCTTGGTTTCTAAATGTCATTTCCCAGTAAAAGGAACTAATCTTGTTGAAGAAAGGATTGATAACTGTTTGGGTGGAAGAAGTACAAGGTGAATTAATGTCCAGAAAGCTAAGAAGTGCACAAAGACTGATGGAGGGGGCATTGAGGGGCCCTCCCTGCTGCTGACTTTGAGGAACTAAAGTATTAAAAACAATGACATTTACAACAGATTTTGATCCATTGAACAACAACAACAATTTTCCAAGTTCATAGAAAAAGAGAGAAGGGAAGGAGCAGGAAAAGTTTATTTTCACAGAAGAATACTGGGTAGAAAATACACAATTAATGATAGAATTACAAAATCACCTTTTTGCTGTCACTGATACAATTTACTCAGGCAGGGATCATCACTGGGTGCTATAGCCAATGGGTGAAAGTTAGGTGGAGAACAAGATATTTACAAACTCTCAAAGTATTTTTTTTAATAATGTATAAGTCTGTTAGGAATCACCTTAATCAAATTATCAAACTCAGCATCTCTCTTGATACGATATAATGGGAAGTCTACCACATTAACTATTGTATTCTGACAAAAGTATCTAAACGGCAGTTATTCACAAGGAAATGATCAGACAAATCATGATTATAGACTATTTTATAAGACAACAGGCCTAGATTCTTTAATAAAAAAGTCAATATCATTAAGGATAAAAACAGCTAGGACAGGCGAGAGGTATAAATAAAAAGGCAGTAAAGAAACATGATAAACAAATTCAATGCTTAAGTCTTAAATGGATCTGGATCAAAAAAGTGGTAAGAAATTATAAAGGAGGGGCCCTTGGGTGGCTCAGTGGGTTAAAGCCTCTGCCTTTGGCTCAGGTCATGATCTCAGGGTCCTGGGATCCAGCCCCGCATCGGGGCTCTCTGCTCAGCAGGGAGCCGGCTTCCCCCTCTCTCTCTGCCTGCCTCTCTGCCTACTTGTGATCCCTCTCTCTGTCAAATAAATAATAATAAGAAGAAGAAGCTATAAAGGACATTATTTTAACAATCAGGGTAACTTAAATATAGACTTAGTGTCAGATAGCTATTGCTGTGTAACAAATTCAGATTCAGCGGCTTAAATAATTATTGTTTCTCAGGGTTCTGTGGATGGCGTGGGAGGTTCTTCTGTTGGTATTGTTAGCACTCACTCATGCAGCTAGAAGGAACCACTGGGTGGCTGGAATCCCCTCTTCACAGGCTCTCTTATTTTCTAGAGGGGCCAGACCAGTGTCCTCAGTGGCACCAGTGGCCCTCCATTAGGATAGGCCCTGGTCAGCATATGCATATCTAGTCTCTGTTCGCAGTGGGCTCTTTTATTGATGTCTCATAGGTTCACACTGTCCATCACTGTAGCAATCAACCACAGATGTCATATTAGATAATGCTTTTGAATCAATGTTAAGATTTTTGGCTGTGTTAATAATACTGTGATCATGAAGCACAATAGTCTAGTCTTCAGTAATAAAGGCTGAAGTTGTTGAAATAATGGGATATGATTTGTTTCACGATTACTGGCATTTACCTTCTGTGAACTCTAGGGAGGGAGGGCAGGAGAGAGGGAGGAGAGAGACAGAGAGACGATGAGAGAGATAGAA
>CM053604.1:113772221-113852655 GCA_028646535.1 Procyon lotor | reverse complement strand
TGAATTTGAGATTTAGGTATTCATGTACATTACAATTTATGTAGAAATACTAGGAAAGAATATTTTTCTAGATTTCTTAGGGTACTTCATTTTAGGGAAGTAGGCTATGACTTATTTAATGCCTTATTTTATCATGCACATTAAAATGAAAATTTTAGGAACACAGATACATACATGATTGTCAAAGAGTATCAGGATATGGAATCTTAACCCAGCAATGAAACCTAGAGCTTTTTGCTATTGTTTCTAAACATTAGACATATCTTAGAGTATGGATCCTTAGGCAAAATAGATAAATAAATAAATGTGTATAATTCATATGATAAATGATAAAGACTAAATACTAACGACCTGCCTTCGGCTCAGGTCATGACAGCTTTAAGAAATACAAGACGTTTAAAAAAAAAAAAGAAATACAAGATGTTTAATTTCAAGATTATTCAGAATATTAATTTTTCTATCTAGCGAAAATTAAAACTTGTATTTTCTTGTCTGTTTAGTTTTAACATCATCTTCGATAATTTCATATGAGAGCCAACAAAATTTTTTACTGATGTGTTCCTTGAGCCTCAAAAAAAACCAATCCCTGAAATGTATAAATAATTTTATTTGGTTTCTCTTTTTATTCTAATCATAAGACATGTTTTTAACTAAAGAAGATAGGACAGAAACTATATTTTACTTTTTTCAGATAATTGGAGGATTTAAAATGTTTTCCTATTAACTTTGTATATTTTATCTACTGTATTAACTGGATGTGAGCTCTTATTAAAAGAAGTCACACAGTGAAATTATAAATGGTCTTGAATTTTAGTATCTCAATCTTTCTCAAATAAACGTCTTTCAATATAAAACCTAAATATGTGATAGAAGATAATTTTAGCACCAAACAAGGCCTTTGGGATTTGGCTTATTTTAATTCATTCAATAAACATTCACTGTGTACCTTTTTTTTTTTTTTAAATATTGTGCTGGCTACCTAAATCAGTGAGGGAGAACTACAAAGATAAATCAGAAACATATCTTGAGATCAAGATGCTTGGAGCTTTGCAGAGAGACAAGAAGGGTGTAAGGAAAGTGAGACTGTAAAGAGAAGGTAAAGACATGCATTGTATCACAATGAAATAAAAGGAGATGGGCAAATGGTAAACTAGAAAGAGGAGCATTTTTTTAAAAATATGGAATGCATGCAAATCCAGAAGAAAATATTAACATTTTAATAAATCAAAGGATTGTACAAAATGTCAATTCATCAAAGAGAAAACCTCAACAGAAAAATGTTAAAACAAGTAATAAATGAAAACCAAATTAAGTAAAGGACAGGCTATTTTTAGTCTCCTGGATATTAACTTTAAAAAATGTTTTAAATTTTTTATTAGGAAAAATTTCAAGCACACACAAATGTGCAAATGATAACACCACCCCAAGTACCCATCAACCACTTTCTGCAACTTTCAGTGAATGTCCAGCTTTATTATTAAAAGCCTAATCCACTTAACCCACCCCTGTTGCCTTTTGTAACAAATCCCAGACCTCATTTGATTTCACTCATAAGTAATTTTGAAAAAAGGTCACTTTTAAAAAGTAACCAAAGTACCATTATCAAACCTAAACATACTTCAAGATAATTTATTTAGACAGTTTTCAAATTTTCAATTGCTTTATTATTGAAATAAGGATTGAAATAAGGTCCAGATACAGCTTTTGGTTCACATGTGTATGAAGTTGTTTTAAATCTATAGACCCTTTTCTCTTTCTCTCTTGGAATGTACACCTCCACACACATGCGTATATATAAGGAGCTGAATATATAGATATATATATATATGTATGTATATATACATATATATACATATATACATATATATGTATGTATATATACATATATATGTATGTATATGTATATACATATATATGTATATATGTACATACATACATATGTACACACACGCACGTGTGCGCATACGCATACACACACGCGTATTTGTTGAAGGAATCAAGTCATCCTCTGTCCCATACAGTTTCCCACACTTGGCATTTTGCTGATTTGATTCCTGTAGTATCTTTAACATTGTCCTCCTTTCCCGATTTTGTGTACATTGGTAATTACAATTAGGGCTGAGACTCGGATAGGTGTTTTTGGAGAGGGTTTAAGGAAGTGGGGTTTCCTGGGCTTTGCTCAGGATTGGATGCTGTCAGGAAGTGGGTAATTCCATGGGGGTCTTTGTAAATCTTCTCTAGGAGAGGGGAAGACAAGACAGAGGCCGAAGCTGTCATTGCTAAAGCAGCCAGTCACTCACTCATCTCAACCAGAAGGGGTATTTTATGGCTCAGACAGTATTTATGTTTTGTCTGTGTTCACACATGGATCATGAGTTTTTTCTCGATCCATTTTGGTCCCAGGGAGGCCTTGTCTGATGTTGTTCTGTGAAGTTGCTTCCGTTCAACAGAACCCCAAAGCCTGAGGGCACTGGACCAGTTCCTGGATGTCAGGGCCACTTTTCTCAACATTCACTCACCTCCACCCAGCAGCTCATCTCCTCAGTATGTGTCTAAAAGAAATGCATGCATATATCCACAGAAAGTCTAGTGCAGGAGTGTCCATAGTCTATGAACAGAAGAGTAGATAAACAAATTGTGGCGTATTCATAAAATGTGATGGACTACTATTCATTAAAAAGACAAACTATTGATACAAACAACAAAATAGCTGAGCCTCAAAAACATTATGCAGAGGGGAAATAACCGAACACTAAGGAAACATTTTATGGTTCCATTATATATATTATATGGACAAGCAAAACTTATAATGGTAGAACAGCGATCACCTAGAATGATGTGCACAGGATGTGGGGTGGGGTAGAAAGCGTAGGTCTGGGGAATTGACCACAAAGTGTCACGAGGGAAATTTTTTGGACGATAGAAGCAAGATTTTATAACTTGATTTGTGTCATGGCAGGTCAAATGTTTAACTTTGTAAAAATTTATCAGAGTGAGCATTTATTGTATATAAATTATGCCTCAATAAAGCAAATGTCATACTCAATTACAATTTTTCTATTAGTTGGACTATTGTCTCTTCAACTCTTCTTACCCATGTTCTGTCAACATGCAAAATTTCATAAATTGCCTCACTGAAATGAATCCTTAAAGTTTCCCCCAAACCTCTTTGTCTTGCTATATCATGTTTTGAACCAAATATAAACATTGTTTTTGAACATAGTCTTAACAGGTTTTTACTCTCAAAATTTATGGAATTTTATACATAATAAAGTATTTTAGGTATTTTTAAAATTTATCAAGAATGAATTGACCACCAATCTCATAATGCTGTGTCCAGTCAAGTAAATGGCAACTTATTATACTTTGTCTTTCAAGAGCTATATGTCATGTTTCAATTGAGAAATACATTATGTATGTGGAGAGTATATATTGTTTCCTTCTTCAGACTGTGCTCTAATTTTTAAAAAAATTCTAACCACATTTTTTATTAGGTTCCGTACTTTCCTGCCTCTAATGCCTTTGCTTAATTTGACTTCAGTATAAGCAAGTGAAATTCTAATTACTGTCAGACCAGGTATAACCCAGAGGAAAACTTCCCAAGAATTCCACATTCTTTTGTGTGTTTATAATAAACATGTTTTTACTATAGTCTCAGACACATTATAAAACAATCTTCACAGAATAGTAATACCAAGCAGTGTACTTAAAGGGTTTAAACTTAAATTCTTTTTGTGGTTAAAGAGCTAATTACTACAAAATGGCTGAACATACGTGTGATAGTTAATTTTATGTGTCAACTTGAAGGGGCCACAGGGGGCCCAGGTGTTTGGTTAAACATTATTCCTGGTGTGTGTATGAGAGTGTTTCTGGAAGAGACTAACATTTGAATTGGCAGACTAAGTAAAACAGATTGCCCTCCGCCATGTCAGAGGTCTCATCCAATTCATTAAAGGCTGAGTAAGATGAATTCACTGTCAGCCTGATGTCTTTAAGCTGGAATGTGGGTTTTCTCTTGCTTTTGGAGGACCTGGACCCAGAGTAGAATTTAGAGCATTGGCTATCCTGGTTCTTAGACCTTCAAATGCAGACAGCAGTTTCCACCATCAAGGCTTCTCCTTCTGAGGTTTATGACTTGGACTGTAACTATATCATGAGCTCTCCCAGGGCTCCGGATTGCCAACTGCAGATCTTGAGACTTCTCAACCTCCATAATCACGTGAGTCAAGTATATAAAGGTTACTGTAGCATCGGTGTAAACAAGTGATAAGTAAGTCACAACATGTATATTAAAATTCTCTGTTCAATTTTATTTTTCACTTTCCTCAGGATGCTTAAAAAGATAGTTTAACTGTTGTCTAGAGAGTTAGTGTGTTTTCAACAAAAAATGAGATACATTCCCACATGAAGACTTCAGTAGCTAAAAAACAACAGAGTTAGCTCTGATGTCCTTTTCGAGAAGAATCTTCCTGTCAAAATCAAGAAACTTAAAAAAAAATCATACTCCTTTTATCTAATTCCTGTCACATCTTTTTCTATACAGAGATGTGTGACTAAAATGCTTTATACAATATTCCAGGTCATTTGTTTCTTTTCTTTCTTCAAACAAACAAAGAAACAAACAAACAAACATCAGCTGACATATTCTATTTCATTTTATAGAGGAAGAGAGGTATGCCCCATCCTGTACTATCTAAAGATGAGATATTCAACTCTATTAAGACAAAAAGCCACTTTTTGAGAACTTCACAACATGTAACTTTTCTACTCATTTTGTGTTTGCTTTGCAGCTTGACCAACATCTTTATCTGTATAGTAGTATTGCCAGTATTAAAGGTTATGGGTTGCATTTGTGTGTCTTATTTTGTATGCTCATTGGATTAGTTTCCTACGGAAAGGACAATAAATTATCACAAACTTGAATATCTAAAACAACAGAAATTTATTTTCTCACAGTTAGTGGCTAAAAATCTGGCACGGTTGTTTCCTTCCAGGAGATCTGAAGGAGAACCACTTTCCATGCCTGCCTCCTAGCTTTCAGTGGCTTCCCGCAATACTTGGCCTTCCTTGGGTTGTAGTTACATCACTCCAATCTCTGCCTCCATCTTCATGTGGCTTTCTTTTCGTGTTTCTGTATCAAATAATCTCTTTCCTTTCTCTTATAAGGATACTAGTCATTGGATTTTGAGTGCATCCTAAATCCAAGATGATCATATCTTGAGATCCTTAATTTAATTATATCTGCAAAGACCCTATTGCCAAATAAGGTCATACTCACAGGTATTGGAAATTAGGACTTAGACATACTTTGGGGGGAGCCATATTCAACCAACTAGAATGCCTAATTATTCTTTGATGTTGCTGTTCATGAAAATATCACAAAGGAGAAGTTGAAATTAAAATGTAACAAAATGCTAATCAAAGTATTTCTACTTCTCATAAAGATAGAGTAATAGGAACCACGTTAATCTTTATACATTAAAGAAATAGCAAAATGGGCAAAATGTATGCAGTATTGGACCATAGGCTGGACATGACCATGATCCCTGTCAGAAGGGGAAATTAATAAGCTGAGCACTGTAATTTTTCAATTTTACTGCCTACATAGAGTTTACAGGCTGTAGTGCTGTAAGGAGGAACACAGAGCCCAAAAGGCTTCCTGAGTTAAGTAGATAGAAATAAGAATTTGGGAAGATCAAGGAAGGTAGAATATATGTATGCTTAATTGGAGATATAGAAAAAGAGGAAGGGGTAGAGAATAAAAGCAAATTAAAAACTTATAAGAGGGGTGCCTAGGTGGCTCAGTGGGTTAGACCCTCTGCCTTCAGCTCAGGTCTTGATCTCAGGTCCTGGGATTGAGCCCCGCATCAGGCTCTCTGCTCAGCAGGGTGCCTGCTTCCCCTTCTCTCTCTGCCTGCCTCTCTGCCTGCTTGTGATCTCTCTCTCTCTGTCAAAGAAATAAAATCTTTAAAAAAATAAATAAAGAAAGAAATAAAAAATAAAAAAAATAAAAACTTACAAGAAACTGAATAAACAATAGAGAACACAAATCAATGAAATTGAAGAGAAAAACAAGGTAGAGAAAACTCAAGTAAATCTAGAGCTAATTTGTTGAATAGATGAATAAAATTGATAAACTTTTAGCTAGAATGTTCATAAAAAGAGAAGAAACAAATTACCAATATCAGGAATGAGAAAGTGGACATTAATCACTACAGATACCATAAATACGAAAAGGAGAATGAAGAAATATTATAAACAATACTATGCTAATAATGTTTCAATGTACATGAAATGAGTAAATTCCTTGAAAGAGAAAAATTAAGAAAATTCACTCAAGAAGAAATAGATGATTTGATATAGATGACATATGAATATCATATATGATTTTAATAGATGATATATATTAAAGAAAATGAGCCCTAGATAGCTTTACTTTTGAATTCTACCAAACAGTTTTTTTAAAGATTTTATTTATTTATTTGACAGAGAGGAGAGAGATTACAAGTCAGCAAAAAGGCAGGAAGAGAGAGAGGAGGGAAGCAGGTTCCCTGCTGAGCAGAGAGGCCAATGTGGGGCTCCGATCCCAGGAAGCTGGGATCATGACCCGAGCCGAGTCGAGCCGAGCCGAAGGCAGAGGCTTTAACCCACTGAGCCACCCAGGCGCCCCAAATTCTACCAAATATTTAAGGAAGAATAGTACCAATCCTTTGCAAACTTTTTAAAGCCACTATCCTGATATTACAGAACAATATCCATCATAAACAGAAAAGCAAATTAAATCCAACAATATATAGAAAGGCCAAAACATTGGTTTAATATTTGAAAAGTAATCAATGTAATTCGCCATATTGAAAGATTACAAGAAAAAACATGATTATCTCAAAATATGCAAAAGATTTTTTCACAAATATAGTATCCTTTCTTGCAGCAGGATGTGTTGTTCCTGATTATGTTGCCTCCAAGGTCAATTCCATAGTCCTGCTGGATAGTCTGTGTGTTACCTAAAACACTTGTTTCATAAATTTGGCCTCTTTAAAACACACACACACAACATGCACACACGTAGCCTATTTTAATCAACTTTAATGAGGTATAATTTGCATCCAATAAAATTCTCCCACTTAGGTGGATAATGTTATGAGCAAATATATACACTCATGTAGTCACCACTACAACCTAGATACAGGACACTTTCAGCAACCCATAAAGTTCGCTTATACTCTTTGTAGTTAACTTTCATGCCCCAGGCTACCATAATTTGTTTTCTATCATTCTAGATTACTTTGGTCTCTTTGGAGGCTAGATAATCAGGGATGCCACATCCTACTTCAAGGGAGATTAGGAAAGTGAGTTTCTAGATTCTATCCTTAGAAGGTGAGACTTTTAAGTTCAAAAATTTCCCAACTTTGCCTTGATCTCTTTTATTTGTATGTGTATGTGTGTGTGCACGCTTGCTTTGAAACTGAAAAGTACTAAAAAAAAATGAAGAGGAAAATAACATACACCCATACTTTACTTCCTAGTGTTAATTACTTTAACATTTAGACACATGTTCTGAGTTCTTTTGCTATTGACTCTTTAACACATATTAAAGAAAAAAATATATGAATTCATTGCCATAAAAATTAGAGTATTACAGATAATGCTCAAGTTCACATTGACCTCAGTGTTGCCATTATCTCATTTATTCTCAGTAGAGGCAAACATTATGAGCTTTGTATATGTATTTTTCTAATTTTTCTGCATATATAAATATTTATAGAAAAATATAAATTATTTTGGTTCTTAAAAATTTACCTAAATGGTATCATACTGTGCACATGGTTCCTTCCACAATTTACCTTTTTTACTCAATGTGTTTTTCAGCTCACAAATATTGATACATATAGGTAGTACAAATAAATGAATACAAGAGGAATAAATGGAGATTTGTTAACTCTGGGGAAATGCTGTATTATTAATTCCATAAAACTCATTAGAAATTTTGAGAAGTTAGGAGTTTTTATTTTGATAATAAACAATTCCCATAATCTGGGTGCTGCCCTCACTGGGCTGCACTCCCCTACTTAAGGTAGTGCTTTCTCTGTACACAGAGACAGAAAGTGAAGCAAGAAAGAATTAAAACACAAGAATCTGACCATACTAGACAAGGAAAAACAAAGCCTCAAAAATTCTGAAGAGATAGATGTTAACTTCTTAAATTGAACAAAGGAAGTGGAGATTTGGTAATCACTTGTTTAGACTAACCTCTACATAGTAAGTTTTCTACATGGCAACCATTTTTTTTTTAAAGATTTTATTTATTTATTTATTTGACAGAGAGAGAGATCACAAGTAGGCAGAGAGGCAGGCAGAGAGAGAAGGGGAAGCAGGCACCCTGCCGAGCAGAGAGCCCGATGCGGGGCTCGATCCCAGGACCCTGAGATCATGACCTGAGCCGAAGGCAGAGGCTTTAACCCACTGAGCCATCCAGGTGCCCCTATGGTAACCATTTTGAAAAGCTTGGTTCCCCCCCGCCCCCCCATACTACTCTTGCCTCTTACTAACACTTAAAACATTGCGTGGTAGCAGAAACTATATAGTGGTAATAAGATATTTTTCTCATTTTTCTTCTGCAATTCCTTTACGTCACATTTAAAATTTTCCATATAAATTGGCATTCTCAGCTACAGAATAATTAAATGCTATCAATACGAAATTTGAAAACATATTCAAGTAAGCAAAATAGCTTTTGTGTCAAGTCAGTTTATTTAAAGTTATCAACATAATTAATGATATTTCAGGTTAAAATTCAAAGGAGTTTTGGTAAGGTGTTACATTGGAAGAATTCAATAATGAAATAGAGATTCCAGTATCATTACTTAAATTGCACTCAAATAGAGGAATGAATAATAATTAGTTGTTTGGATGGGTTGGTGGTGAGGTCAGGAGCTCTTACAAAACCTTCTCCAATCTATAGATACATCTTCTTTCTCAAACAGTAGATAATAATTATAGCTAAGAATTATACAATGTTTGCCAAGTGCCAGACACTCATGAATGTGTTATGAATTTTAATTAATTTGAGTCTTACAATAACCATTATCATCATCATTATGTCCATTTTATAGATAAGCAATCTGATACAAGGGGCTCAGGAACTTCTTCAAAGTCATACAATGAAGATGAAACCCATTCGGGTTAGTGCCAGAGTACAAATATGTAAGCAGAATGCTATTCTGTCTCTTTTGATATATATGTATATATAAATAACATGTCCATTATTTTTTTTTCCTAATGGAAACCACCAGTTAAAGCAGGAAGAACACTTCCAGTTTAAAAAGGGATTTTAGAAAAGTACAGTTCAGAAAAAAATAATAAATTTTACATACAAAGTGGCCCCTGCAAATTCTTTCTTTAATAAGCTGGACCCTCACTATAGCAACTCTAGAATTTCCCCCAAGTTTGGAATTATACAGACATATATGTGTGTGTATTTACATGTGTCTACTTGTATATGTCCGTATATGTATCATACACACATTCACAGTGGTTAGAAATTTTTGTTCTCTGAAGATCGATTTTATCTGGACATAAAAGCATTTTGAGCTAAGATGAGGGAGTGACGTAGAGTTGAGCAATATTAATTTGAAGTAAAAATAAGTTTGGGCAAAAAATGAAATGCCCTTTTTCATGTTCAATTACCAACTCTGACATTTACTTTTTCTGGCAAAGGATAGCTTTGGAATCTAGTTCCATTATAAGGCAGGTCTCCTCATTTCTCTCTCCAACATTTTTTTGTCTCTCTTCATTAACGAGGGTAACAGGTGGGAAACTTGGACATATCCAAAATTCTTTGTGTATAAGAACCCCACACTGTTTTGCTGCTAATGCAACACCGCATACATATTGTGATAAAAGGAGCAGTCTCAGCTGTAATGCTGTGAGAAGGCAGACACTTTAGTCACCCAGTAAAGTCTTACCATCATAAATAGTTTGTTAGAAGAATTTTCCATTTTTTCCACTGGACCGAAACTTAGTTTTCCTTTATTCTCACATTTGTGGGGGGAAAAAGTCATTTACCCAGTCCAAGACGGGTTGAGATCCCTTTGCTGGAAGAAAATGAACTCTCTTCTCCGCATAATCGCTGGGAGTCCTGTAGCTGAGCTCTCTTACCCACTGCTGCCATCTGCTGGTCTCGTGACTGTTAGATTTTAGAGAAAGCAGTGCACAATGCTCCAGCCAAGATGATGAAAAATGCAACTATCATCAATAGGTAGTTTTGTAGACCCTGAATAATAATAATAAAAAAAGGGTAAGTGTAATTAAGGAAATCTGAATCAAACATGTAGAAAGCACAGAATGTCAAGATTGCTAGAGACCTTACTAACCACTGCTCTAGCCACCTGTATGCCTTTGCCTTTTGCTATTCCTCCAAGAAATCATCCAGAATCTCTTGAAAACCCATTAGAAACTTCCTAATTCATCCACTCAGTAAATACATGTGGGCACCCACTTTGCATTAACATGTGCTGGGGTTAAAATGGTGAGCAAAAAGTGCCCTGATGGGAGACAGAAATTAATCATCACAGAAAGAATGCAAAGCGAGAGGGGTGTTAATAAGTAAATGACCATGATTGTTTCTGAGGAGGAGGTTACAAAGGAATCTTAGTAAGGCTGATTCGGAGGATGAAAAATTAAGCTTCTAACTGTAAGTACCATTTAATCGGGCAGGGAAACAAGTTGGGATTCCAGGTGGAAGGGATTTTACGTGCAAAGCACAGTTGTAAGATGAAATGTGATACTTGCCAGGGATTGAAAGGAAGTCCGTGTGACCACAGCTTACAAGAGTTAAATGGAGCAAAACCAGGTTGGAGAGCTATGGCCTGAGCTTCCAGGGATCTCACAGTCCACGCACACTTTGGGGTTTTATTTTCCCAAGTAATGGGAAGACATTAAAGAAACCTGCATCTGGATGTGGTGAAAAGCTAGGACTCACATTTCATAAAGTGCACCTTTTTTTTTTTTGCAGATGGTGAACAGATTGGAGGGGTCCAGAATGGATACAAGAGATGATGAAGGAGGCAACTACAGCCTTCCTGGGCAAAAGTGATGAGGAGCAGATGGAGAGACAGAGCTGGATCTGAAGGGTGAGGAAGAAACAGAGGGACTAAGTTTGTCTTGCCCAGCTATGGGGAGGTGCACTGGTCTTAGAGACGGGAAACACTGACAACCACTTCCCAGTGTAGCCAGTCCATCTTTGATTAATAAATATCTTTTTTTTTTTTTTTTACAATTTATTTATTTATTTTAGAGAAGGGGGGCAGAGGGAGAGAGAGAATCTCAAAGACTCTGCAATAAGCGCAGAGCTCCACCGCTAGGCTCCATCTCACGACCCTGAGATCATGACGTGAGCTGAAATCAAGAGTTGGATGCTTAACTGACTGAGATACTCACGTGCCCCTAACAAAGAAGTATCTTTCTGTGTTAAGTAGAGATAATTTTATTTACTGTAAGTTCTTTTTTTCAAAAATTTGTTTATTTGAGACAGAGAGAGCATGAATGGTGTGGAGGGGCAGAGGGGAAGGGTGAAGCACTGAGCAGGGAGCCCAACGTGGGGCTCAACCCTAGGATCCTGAGCACTTTTGGTGAGCCAAAGCCAACTGAGCCAAACGCAGATGCTTAACTGACTGAGACACCCAGGTGCCACTATTTACTGTAAGTTCTATCTTAAATAAGAAAAATAATTATCAGCACTTCATACAGACTAATTATGGGAATACATTGCTGAGCTCTCTGCTTTATAGTCCATGTGGTCAGAAGAATGATGTTCTCAGAGAGTAAGATATTTTTTCCCTTTTAAGATTAAGAACAATGAATCTTAGAATACTGAAAAAATAAAATAAATAATTAAAAAAAATCTGTCCAAACTGCCCAGTCTCCTAAAGACAAAGACCGATTATATTTGGGTGATAGCAATAGTTTCTCTTTGTCAATGGTGAATATTAAAACTTAGAAAGATCATGCTAACATTCTCCCCAAAGCAAAAAGTTTTTAACTTGGATCTCTGAAACAGCTACTAAGATAACGGATCATCTCATTTATCTGGTAGTAGCTACTGACCTATAAATTGCTGTGGTAGTAATTCCCTGCCTTGGTATTTCTGTAGATATTGTGTCTAAAGTGTGTTTCTAAAGATAATAATGTATATCTAGCTTAAAATAGCTAAAAGTAAAATTCTAAAACAAACTTACTGAAGATAAACAAATACCAGATATAAAAGAGCATTGGAAGTGGAAACCTCCAACTGGTGCCTGGATGGCATTAAGACTAACTAAAATCATTAAAACTCTTTAGCACAAAAAGTGCTTGGATCTCAGATTAACCTGCTATAGGTTGTAGACTTTCAAATATGTGCCTTCGAGTACTGCTTCAGGACATAACTGATAGGACCTAAAAGTAAAGATACATGTCTTGCTTTTGTTTTCCTCTAGGGTCTTATCTTGTTTCTAAAAAAAAAAAAAAATTAAAAAATTTTGCTAGTGGATGCCTGGGTGGCTCAGTTGGTTAAGTGTCTGCTTTCGGCTCAGGTCATGATCCCAGGGTTCTGAGATCGAGTCCTGCATCAGGCTTTCAGCGGGGAACCTGCCTCTCCCTCTGCCTGCTGCTCCCCCTGCTCATGCCTTCTCTCTCTCTCTCTCTCAAATAAATAACATCTTAAAAAAAATTCCAATAGAATTTTGGTTTCAGTGTTTAGTTGATAGCTCCTTCTTAAGCAAGTTGGCATGTAAAGTATTTAAAACTTGCCTTGAAACTACCTGTTGAGAGGCAATTAGGCACCTGCACTGAATGATAAGTCTCACTGGATATTTCTTAAGTTTTGTTTGTAGACAGATTTGCCAGAACTTTTTTTTTTTTTAGTCCCAAAGGTCAATAAAAGTAATTTTAGAACTCACTCTCAAAATTCCAGATAGAGCTCCATTGGAATTTTGTCGGAATCACACGGAATGGAATTGGAAACAACTGCCTACTGACAGTAGTGAGTTGCTCCATCAGGAATGTGGTAAGCTTCCCCATTTGTTCTGATATTTTCTTATGTTCTATAGGAAACTTTTGTGGTAAAGTGAATGATTTTCTAAATCGAGCAATTCCTCATTGATTATTTTCTTTTATTTTGATAATTTTTGTTAGTTTTTAATAGCATTATTTCCCTTTTCTGAAAAAAGATTTACTTATTTGAGAGAGAGAGAGGATGAGCAGGGGAAGGTGCAGAAGGAGAGGGAGATGGAGAATCCTCAAGCAGAAACCCTGCTGCTAAGTGCAGAGCCCCACGCGGGGCTCAATCCCAGGACCCTGAGATCATGACCTGAACTGAAATCAAGAGTCAGACACTTAACCTACTGAGCCATCCAGTTTCCCCTATTTTCCTCTTTTTAATTGGTTATTGGTGGCATATTAAAAAGCTATTGATTTTATATTTATCCTATTTCAGAACTTACCAAATGATCTTATTAGATCTCAAGATTTTCAACTGATTCACTTAGATTTCTAAAGAAGATAATGTTACATGCAAATGACAGTTTTCTCATTTTCTTTCCTACATCTATTTCTCTTCTTTCTTAATTTTATATTACCATACTGGCTAGGATCCCCAGAAAATACTGAATAATAACAGTGATGGAGAAATCTTTGACTTTCAACTTACAGATAACTTTTTTTTCTCAGCTTTACTGAGGTATAATTGAGAGAGAACTTCTAGGTTTTACTTTAGCTATGTGTTTGCTATTGTTTTTTGATAGACAGCTTTCTCCTATTTGTAGCACTTCTAAGAGGTTTTTTCTTAATTAAAAACTGGTTTTTAATTTCAGCACATGTCTTTTGAATATATATTATCACATAGTTTTTCTCTGTTTACCTAATATTAAAATACTCTGATTAACTTACATATTATGAACTTTCCTGGTACTCCTGAATTAAGCCCTACTTGGTCATGGCTTTTCATTTTAAGAAAATTTTTCTCTATTTGATCTGAGCTGTCCTTTTAAAAGTGCCTTTAAAAAAAAGCTTTCTTTGAATGGCTTTTAGTATCATTTTAGAAGTCTCAGGAATTACCACTAGGCTCAATGGCTAAAGGTTCTTTCTCTCTCTCCAGTTCTTATGACTAGGGAAGTGGGGTTTTTTTTAAGTTTGTATCATTAATACAGTAGTACTGACTAAAAGAATTTTCAAATCCTTTATATTAAATCTATTCTTCGTTTGTGCTTCTTTCTACCTGTAACTGCAAATAAGCTATGTGATTTTCCAAGGCTTCAGGATGTTTTACTGGATAATAAAAACCCCATTCTTAAATACCAATCATTATCCTTTGGGAGGCAGATGAAATATTTGCAAAGAAATTACACCAAGTTTTGGACATAGAATTATTTTTTGTGGAAAGCAACCCTAACTAAAATAAATGAGAAAAGTGGATGGAAGCAATTTATGGGTCTATAAATGTTTTAAGGTGTCTTGTGTATTTTAAAAAGTATAAAAATTAAGATCTTGATGCATAAACCCTAAACGAATTTATTATTTTTTAAGTCTGAGAATCCTGTGTTATCAAATTATGGCTTTCTAAATCAAAACATTTCACTTAGAGGGGCGCCTGGGTGGCTCAGTGGGTTGAGGTCCCTGCCTTCCGCTCAGGTCATGATCTCAAAGTCCAAGGACAGAGCCCCGCATGGCATTGGGAAATCTCTGCTCAGCAGGGAGCCTGCTTTCCCCTTTCTCTCTGCCTGCCTCTCTGCCTACTTGTCATCTCTCTCTCTCTGTCAAATAAACAAATAAATAAAATCTTAAAAACAAAAAAAACAAATAACCATTTCACTTAGAATAAATGAAATGATATTTTAAATCTAAAATTGAATAATCATTTTAAGGATTATCCAGGTACACAGGTTGCTTTTTGGTTCCCAGACATTAGAAACATCAGATATTTTTAGAATCAGGAATTATTTGTTATTAAAGCTGCATATGAAGACAGAAAATATTATATCTATGCTACCTTGACAGTGTCTTTGATTTATGTATATTTATAGTAAAACCTATTTCAGAATACTATTCACATATATTCCTCAAATAAAGGTAAATGGGAAAAATTCTAAAACAATTAAAAATATTTTAAAAAATATTTTGCTTTTGAGCAATCTCTACACCCAGTCTAGAACTCACAACCCAAGATCAAGAGTTCCACACTCCACCAACTGAGCCGCCAGGCGCCCCTAAAAACAATTTTTAATGAAAATACACACACACATCCCAGAGCTATTTAATAAATGCAGTTTTAAATCACTATCACTTGAAAGAGAAATGGTAGCAGTCACCTGCTACCATACTATTTTCCTATAAAATTACTGGTTTGATATGGAAGCCTTTGGGAGGCATGAAAACTGACAGAAAAATTTATTCCCAAATTCCATTCGCCTCAGGGATATTTTAATCTTTAGGATAAAAAAAATCTTTAGGATTAAAAAAACCTTTCATCTTGTTTATCTATCATATTTTATAATTTTCCCTCTATCATATTTTATTGGATTATGTAACCAAAATCTCTTAAGGGAAATAAAAAGTCAACTGAAGCATTTTCCCACTGGGGACTGGGGTGGAGAGAAACATGTTTTGTAATAATCATCATATCTTTAGTATTTTCTTTCCCTGTTAAGGATGATAACATTTTGAACATCTGAGTTTATCAAATCCATTCATGTGTTTTCTGCCCTGGGCTTCGGGGTCACACACAGTTTTCAGAAAATGACACAAACATAGTGTGAAATACCTTTCTTACCTGGCTCTACACCTGTTTTCTCAGTCTGCTCTTTCTTGTACATACCTGTATTTCCTTAAACATGAAGACACCCCACATTGCAGCTATAAATCCTGGACCCTTGAAAAAAGAAAAACTGTAATTAAATTGGTTATTTTTTCTGTGACTTGTACTCTACATAAATATAGTATATTGGAGAGTTGACCCAATACTTTCATTGAATAACTTTCTGCTGTAAAAACAGCATAACAGTATTGTCAGGGAAAACTATTCATAATCTCAACCTTAACTCAACATTAAACTAAGGTAGCAGTTGGTAAAAAATGAAGATTTTTCTTGTTTCTTTATAGTTTTCATATTTATTGCACTGATGATGTTATACTATTATGTGACTTATTTTAATAAATGTGATCTATTTATAATAAAATTTTAATAAGCAAATGATTTACTTTTTTCTAGTCAGCTAAGGACATTAGAAATGGGACTAATAGGAGAAAGCATAGAAATAATTTTTCTTAAAGATTTTATTTATTTGAGAGAGAGAGAGAGAGACAGGGAGAGAGAGAGAGAGCATGAGCAGTGGGGAGCTGGAGAGGGAGAAGCAGACTCTCTGCCAAGCAGGGAACCCAGAGTGGGACTCGATCCCAGGACCCTGGGATCATG
Source organism: Procyon lotor (assembly GCA_028646535.1). Taxonomy (NCBI): domain Eukaryota; kingdom Metazoa; phylum Chordata; class Mammalia; order Carnivora; family Procyonidae; genus Procyon; species Procyon lotor. Next base: position 113,836,208 of record CM053604.1, on the reverse strand, counting down.
ATCTGAACTGAAGGCAGACACTTAACCGACTGAGCCACCTGGGTGCCCCAAAAGTGTTAGAATAATTTATAACTTTATTTGGCATGAGGCAATCTCATAACCTAAGAAACTCTAGTATGTTCTTTAGGACCTGTCAAATACCATATTTTAAAAAAAATTCTTAAACTGATACTATTGCATGATGGCGAACTATGTCTAACATTAAACTCCACTGGATGCTAAAGACAGTATTATAGGATGATAGAAAAGCCATGTAAAGAAAAATAAACAAAAGGTTTATTCAGACAGGAATGAAATAATCTAGGAAAGGTAAATGAGAAGAAATGAGGTGGAAAGAAAGAACGATTCTGCAGTCTGAAACTTGAAGCTATTCAAGTTTATTAACTTTTTTTAGCTGAGAAGGAAAAAAATTGGTATTTGGATTAATCATGGAGAAGGATTAATTTGTGGAGAAGGTGTATCATATTAGCATTTTTATGATTCCTTTTCAAGCCCTGCACAAACTCTGGAAGGGTTTCTCATAAACAATTCCAAAATGTTTTTCCCCCTACACTACTCCAACTGTCTACATGACTGGGTCAACAAAGTTTGACTCCACTCCAGGCATGTAAGCGAAGCAATAAAAATACATTACTCTCTGTTTATCAGTGTCTGGAAAATTCGACATCAAAAGCTCCAGAGAAATAGGTCAAAGGAACTGTCTTTTATCAGTGACGTAAGATCTTAAGCCTCCAAATCCAAACCAAACAAGAAGGATCTGGGTCCTTTAGGCAATTCCATACTGACTTTGGACAGGATGGAAGGAAACAACAGAAAAGAGAATATAATACTAATGTTATCAGGCCAACTGCTCAAGAATTTTATCCTCTCTAATCTGGAAATTTATTTCCCTTCAGAGAACATGATAGACGACAATGCCAAAAGGTATCACTGACCTTTGAGGCTTTTTGGCTGATCGTTTTCTAAATATTACTTTGGACATGGTCTAAGGGTTATTGCGAGGAGTAATCTGGTTATAGGAAGTGGTGCTTTGCTAAAAGTAAAGCCAGCACAGGTCAAAGTGTGTACGTACGCTTTGGTTCAGGAACAAGAGAGCCAAAGAGGAAGGACAGCTGAGATAAGAGACATAGCTGTTTTGGCAATTGGGATCACATCTTTTCCTTTTGTAACATGATTACAACTTCCATATTTGTAAATCAGACTTTGAAAACAAAGTGAGTTTGAGCTACCTTGAGAAACTGAACTTCTGGATAAACTGATTCAGCTTTTAGATTTATCAGCAAAGACCTGGAGCAGAGGTAACAAGCTCATGCTCCTGCTACATGGTTTTTTCCTTCTGATTTCTTTTCTTCCCTCCCTCCTAGCTCTCTCTTTCCCTCCCCTCCACTTCCTTCCTCTCCCCTCTTGTTTCCCTCCTTTTCCCTCCCCTCCCATTTCCCCTCTCCTTCCTTTCTCCTTCTCTCTCTTTCCCCTCTCCTCTCCTTCTTTCCTTCCTTCCTTCCTTCCTTCCTTCCTTCCTTCCTTCCTTCCTTCCTTCCTTCCTTCCTTCCTCCCTCCCTCCCTCCCTCCCTCCCTCCCTCCCTCCCTTCCTTCCTCTTTCTCTCTTTCCTTTTTAATTAAATGTTATTTGCTAATAAACTATGGATGCTCCTTTCAAGAAACTCACAATCTAGTTACCAATGGGTATGCAATAGTGGAAATACATGTGCCTGGGAAGAACAGTGCTGCTAGAATAAGAGAAAATGGGCGTTCTTTGGTAAAATAAAATTGATCATCTTTATAATTGTTGAAGCTGGATGATGGGTATGTTTAAAATTTTCCACTAAAGAAAGTTGATGTTAAAAAAAATTCCAGTTCTCTCAAAATATGAAGAAGAATTTAAGATCCTTGAGGAAAAGACTGAATGTTTTCTCCATGTGGAAAATGTTGTTCTTGACTAGAATAATGAAAATGAAACCAAGCAAGAACCTAATAGCAATTTTTCCCAATTTCCTCAAGTCCCAGAAACACCTGTTTTTTCCAGGTAACAATCCCCAAGCACCAGTAGAAGCTAAACCTGGTGGGTGAGAAGACTGTGCTTATGTCACAGTGGTTAGGGAATAGTTCTTCTGATAGGCAAGTCTCCAAGGGCCACAGTGATTATTCCCATCAACCGTCTGCCCATACTTCACCTACCTCAGCAATTTACTTCCATGGAATTAGGCTTTAATGTTTTATCCTAAGTCTTTATTAGCATAATTTAATACAATGACAGAAAAACCAAATCTTGTCCACTGTAAATTTTTTTAAGAAATAGTATTTATTGTTATTCAGTGTCCCCTGTAAAAGGCCCCATATAGCACATTCTATTAAGAATCTAGTGCTAAACAATAAATGATCTCTTCTGAAGAAATCATACGTTACCAGTTAAAAAGAATTAGCTACCTCATTGTATTACTCCCTGTTGTAAACACAAAGCAAAACTTAATGTTTAATCACATAACTTATCCAGAGACAAGTTTGCTTTAGGACTTCCGGAAAGCCTTAAAAAATAGTGAAGGACAAGATGCGGAGTCTGAAGTACTTTCCTCTCACAAGGTTGTCATGAGATTCAAGCGTTAGAATATACACAAAAGCATTTTTAATTTGTAAATATTATATAGAGATAAGTATTGTTACAAACAGAAAATTACAATGTATCCAAAATGACATTAGGTAAAATGGCCAGACAAAAACTGCAAGGTTATCAAAGATGAACGAACATGCTAAATGAGGCTAGCGGGGGCGCCTGGGTGGCTCAGTCATTAAGCGTCTGCCTTCGGCTCAGGTCATGATCCCAGGGTCCTGGGATCGAGCCCCGCATCGAGCCCTGCATCGGGCTCCCTGCTTGGCAGGAAGCCTGATTCTCCTGCTACCATTCCCTCTGCTTGTGTTCCCTCTCTCGCTGTGTTTCTGTCAAATAAATAAAATCTTTAAAAAAAAAAAAAGAGGCTAGCGATGTTCCCTTAGCAATCGGGGACGTGAGGTGAGAGGGTGTCGGTGAATCTACATGAATCTGTTATACAAAGTGTACTCCAAAAAAAATTGAAATCCATGACAGACCCCAGTGATTCAGTAAGAATGCTTCAGAGAAATCAGATTTACATTTGAAAAACAACAATTTGGAAAAACATTCAGCTACTTACAGCAGTGATTATTGGAAAACTGACCACAGCACTGAGAGCGTGGTTAGCGATGAACCAACAGCAGGTGGCTATTGCCCAAAGAACTCCTGACAGGAATCCTGAAACACACGCAAACAGAGCATACTTACAAGCCAAGCTCCTCTCCTGAAAAGTCCACACTCTAGATACAGTGGGAATATTCAAGTGCTCCTGTCAATGCATTCCTATCGACATATTTGGCCAACACGGTTTAGGATCATTTTGGAAACTGAGTCTTTTTTTTGTTTTGTTCTTGACTGCTGTGGGTATAATTATCAAACTTTTCAGTTTATTGACATTAAATAAAATACGCAAAGCTCTACTTGAGGTAAAGATTTGGTAGTGGAGAGGGACCTAGGGAAGATACTGGATCTGAGCATGCTCTGAGAACACCATTTGCTTTAAACTATCAACATAAAAATGCTTTCAGCATCAGAATGATGGTTATAGCTAAGGGAAAAAAAAGCTCCCAGAATTTGAATGACAATACCAGATGAAGTTTTCAGGATACTTTAGCTAGGTGTTCAGTAAGTACCCTATCATCTTTTATAATGGTATAGTGACGTACTTTGACCTAAATGAATCAGGTATTCAAAATGAATCTCTGACATATACTTTATTTTGTTCTTAAAATTTTTTTCCTTGTGGACTTATATTCCAAATTGCTTTATGGCAAACTCCTAAAAAATGAGAAACTATATATATTTTTTTACCACCAGTGCCAAATGGATTAAGTCCAAATCATGTGCATTTATCATACACCCTTTTCAAACTCTAAAATAAATTTCTCTTTCCTTTTCAGAGAAAATGTTTGTTTATCTAAGTGACTACAAAGTTCTCTTGACTCTGACTTTTAATAAGCATTCTTAGATAATGAAGAAGAAATAATAAAGTCTGATGGTCAATACACAAGTTATTTTCACTGTTCAAGTTTCACATTCTGTAATAACTGGCATTTCATATCGAGTTTCATGGTTTTTAAATCTTTCATATTTAGTGGTGAGTTGGGCCCAAGCATCTAGGGAATGAACATATATACACAGACACAGACACACAGACACACAGACACACAGGATGGCTTGGTTTTCAGAAGATGATTATTCAAGCCAAGTGAGTAGAGAATACTTTCATAGACTAAGAAGATTTTTTTTTGTAGCAAATATTCTTACCTGGCAAAACTGCTTCAGGATATAGCTTAAGGTTATTTTTCATGGCTATACAGTAAGCCAGAAAGTAGACTGTGCTTGTAAAGAAGATGCCACTGAAGTGTGCAAAAACGTAGTCTAAATCTGAAAATACAGATCATAAAACTCTCAAATGTATCCTTTTATTCACTTCAAATATATTTAGGGTTCTAAAAATAAAACAAACTCACCAAAATTAACCTTAAAAGTAAAGGAACTATTAAATATATTTTACCATTCTAGCTTTCTACATGCTGTTTATATAGAATTTTAATTAACATACTTAAAACTTAGAAATATTAAGTAGTATATTAGTTACAATAATTAGATCCAGAAGGCTGGTTTTTATGATTATCTTGGAAAGATAAATAGGAAACTATAACTATTATTTGAACACCATCTTCTTTTTAAGAATAGTCTTCAGACTTAATTTTACTAACGCCAATTGTAGCAAATTTCTAAGTAGACAATAGTGGGGTGGTGTGAAAAATACAGGAGAGTGCTAATTTTATGTGGTGACCAATCTGGAGACTAGCATCTCTGTTGCAGATGACAGCTATACGGAAGGATATTCAGGAAGCTATCCCAAAGAGGGTTTTATTTAGTTGTTTACTATAGGCCTCATTACATGGGGGAGTTAATGACACGTGATGGTGGTCTGATATCTGAGAAACCCCAACTGCACCGACTGTTTAAGCAGACTGTCTGTTAGTCATACAGATGGGTATACTATAGGTTCTTGGCTGGGAAGGTCATATTGGACTCAATGTTTCTCTTAACAGAAATTCTGGCAAAGGTGAGTGGTCATGTTTAAGGAGAAAGGCTTGAAGGTCAACAAGTGTGTCTGTTCTTTTAAAATCTTAAACCCTATTTCTGGATCCTATAAGAACAACACGTGTATGAACTACCACAAGGGGCAGCATAGCATAGTTAATAAAAGCACAGACCACCGGGTGGGATCTGCAATCCACTACTTGCTAACTTTGAGAGTTGGGCAAATTACCTTATCTCTCACAGTCTTAATTTTCTCAACTGTAAAATAAAGATGATAATAGTATCTAACTTAAGGTTGCTGTGAGGGTCAACTGAGTTATAATTGTAATGTGCTTCAAGTAGGGTCTAGCATAGTACCTATAATACTTATTTGTTTGTTAAATAAATGAAATAAAAAATTGCGCCTCCCTAGAATTATATTTTAATAAAGTAGAATAAAGTCTGTTCTTATTAGATGGTATTAAAGTTGTCATAAGGAAGGTCCCTAAGAATTGATTGTACTATTTATGTAAAGAGATTTTGACATTATTTATTATGCCCAGGACCAAGAACAACTGTACTCCTGGACGATTAATTCTTTTTATCTTGTGTTCACCGAATTGTGAGACTGATTTGATTTCCCTTGTGTCTATAAGAAATCTTAGAGCTAAATTTGTGGCTCATTTCTAGCAAGTGTAAAAATATGTTACAGTTTTTAGACTCAATCCTGGTTCTGTTCTATTTTTTCTCTTGTTTTTCCTTCTCTTATGATTTATCCTGTTATTCTATTTTTATTGGTCTTATTGTTTACAGATGAAAATACTTAAAAAAACGAAAAGTATTTGTAGAATATCTTAAAAAAACCACAATTTCATAAGAGATTTGAATACTATTTGGACTGAATATAAAAAAGATGGAAGAAACAATGGTGTCTACACAGTCTAGCTACTCAATTAAAGTCTTTCAAATCCCAGTTTTGTCATCAGTCTCTCCTTCACGACTTCTGCCTTCCAAATTTCTCCCTTAACTGAATGTAGATCATACTAGTTTTCTGTACCATCCAATTTAGAACTTTATTACCTATGATCTCCTTCTTTTATGAGTTCATGAGTAGAAGCCATGCTTCAACAAAATGACAGGACCCCTGAAGTAGACCTTCTCTCATCCCCTGATGAGCCTGTACAAGAGCGATTGCACCTAATGTCGAGTTTACACCAGACAGACTCAATCTATCACCAGAAACAGATAATCTGGGAGCATTATGGCAGGCTTTTCAGTACATTACTCTATGCTTTAAAAACAATATCCTCTGACTGGGCTATACTTTGACCTTTAGGCAGGTTATACTTTGACCTTTACTTGATTTTAAAGTGATATGTATTGCACTTTAGCTTTTTTTAAAAGAGCAGAAGAATACATATTTTCTCAGAGATCACCTAATGGGAAAATAATCTCCAAATCTCACTATAAAGCCAGGAACTGTCTGTTAAGATCTAAGTAAGCTATATCAACCTTGACTAGAATAAAGTTGATTGTATTTGTATTTTTTGATGATCATATGAAAAGACTCAGTCTTTTATTACTTTTAGTCTTCAGTGGTTTTCTAATCCATCACTTACAAGGAAAAGATCAAATTTATGTACCAAGATTTACTATGATCACATTCTTTTTATATTCTTAAGTAGAAAAACAGGTATTGAGTTCATTTATAAAGTAAAATAATGGTTTATTCTTACCATACTGGCTTGCCCCTGCATATATGCTGTCATTTCTTTTGCCGTGGTCCTTGATATAAATGATAGGCACAAATGTAGACCCATAAAGTATTCCAGATATCACTGCAAGACTGCAGCCCCTTAAAAAACAAATATATCACTGTTAATCTTGGCCCACAGCAATATTTCTGACAAACACAGAAAATGGAATCATAACTAAAGCATGCTTCTAAGTGTGGATCACAGGCAGTTATGCAGAAATCACACATCTATTTCAAGCTCTGTGACTGTCAAAAGTCAATGAGATACCCTGTAGGGTCAGAGCAGCATCAGGACTGAAAGTGCAGCTTCTGTCCCCCCCTTCCTAGTTTTAGAAGTACACGATTTAGAGAAATTTATAATGGGTTATCATTATAAGTTGTCATTACATAGACGTAACCATTGCTATCATTATACTGTCTGCATAGTGAACTTGGCTCTCTAAATATGAACTATTTGTGGACCGACAATATGCCTTATGCTTCTTTTTTCAACACTCAATAATATCTAGCACAAGGCTTGTTCGAACAACTGTTGATATCCCTGGACTTGCCCATGCCTTCGCTGACTAGGGTATGGTCAGGAGGTGCTGATTTAATCAAATAATTGGGCTATTTCAGGTAAAACATTTCCTGTTGTAAAAAGAAAACATTTCATCTTAAGCACTGGAGCTATGTTGACTCTTGGGACTCTTGGGCCACATTTGCACAATTTTGGGGAGAGATGATTAATATTTTGGAACAGTCCCTTTAACTTAATACAGAGGGCAACGGCATGAAACAGGAAAGAGTTTTAGGCAAGAACGAACAAACAAAAAAACATTCCTTTCCAAGTTTAAAATCAAATTCTTTATTTTTTTTTTTTAAAGGTTTTATTTATTTATTTGACAGAGAGAGAGAGAGACAGCGAGAGAGGGAACACAAGCGGGGGGGACGGGAGAGGGAGAAGCAGGCTTCCCACAGAGCAGGGAGCCCCACAGGGGTTTTAATCCTGGGACCCCAAGATCAGGACCCAAGGTGAAGGCAGACAATGAATGAGTTACCCAGGTGCCCCGTAAAAACAAATTCTTAAAGTCTATTTCAATAGGAACTCACAGGGCAACCTGGCAATCAGCTCTACCACACTGGAAGTCCCTGTGTCGTGGGGAAGCCTGGACTCCATTGTCTTAAAAGGGATGTCCCAGACACAGACCAGACTAACAGACCAGGTCTGCCTAACCGTGAGACAATCAAAAATGTTTCTCTTAACAAATATTCCCTCAGAAGGGAGAAGCTTTGTGAAAAAATGTTTTTGTTGTTGTCACTTTTTGAGAGATCCATTTTACTCTAAACAAAAACAGCAGTGTATTTATCTTCCAAAGCTTGTTTGTGAGCTCATTCTTTCACTCAATTGATTCAAATATTTGTTGAGCGTTTATTATGCAGCAGGTACATACAGCCTCTTCCCCATTGTGAGGTTAGTGTATATACTAACAGAGGAAATGCTCTATATTCTTGACGTGCTTATGTGTGTCCCCGCATGAAGTCCAAAACAGTCCTCGATTGTAAAATGCAAGGTATCCACTTACATATTTTCATATTTCTCTGCTAATGCAAAAACATCCCATAAGAAACTCTAAAATACAGGGGCTACTGGTGAGCCAAACTCAGTCTTTATGACAGTGAGGGGCATTAACAATGGACCCAAAATATTCTACCATATTTGAAAATGAGTATTTTGGGATTATAAAATCGTCCAACACATGAGTGGAGGCCAAGCAGTATTAGAGAAGCATATTACCCAATTCAACTATGATTGCTGACAGCCTGTTGGTTATTACATGCTGTGGCCTGTATTACCTTTTACTTTAGGCACAAAAGTGCTGCAAAATGAGATTGGTTTTGTCAGCTACTTATTGGCTAGAGATACCGCAGTAGCTTGGGAATTACTTGAAACAATGAAATTACGGACCTTCATATCTAAAAATTCAGTGGGGTACAAGAAAGTCCATCCACCATGGAACTATGAGAGTCAAAGCTTATGTTACCATTTGCTTCCTGAACTTAGATGACCATCACTTCACTCCGGTAATTCTTCCTTTAACCAAATATGAAAGAGAGTAAAAGAACCTCTTCTTACACTGTGCGCTGTTGTGCTGTAGAAAGTTTATCCACCCAGGAATAATCAGGACAGGAATCTTGAGTGCTGTTGATCACCTGTGGGAAATATCGGCACAAACCAAAACAAAAATAGCATTCAATTGATAATCACGCTAGTGACAAGATTTTCAATGTTTTTCTCTTCTTTCTCAAACAGACTTTAAAATATGTGCACGTAACACTGTGCATTCTGATTCTATGCATATCTTCAGACTCAAATGTTTCTGATTCTGTTCCTCTTTCATTCAGAAATGTTGGGCAGTTGGCAACTTCTCTGTTTAAGTTTTTTCAGTTTAATATATAGCTATTTTGATACACCTATCAAAAGTCACAAGTTAACAATGTTTGTGTTTCATCTGCGTGTTTTAATAATCTATAAAAAAACTAGAACCAAGGAAAACTCATACTCTTCTATGGAATACTTAAAATTGACAGCTACTTTCTAAATTCAGTTTTCTTTAATGGAATTAGTTAATAAGACATTTCCAGCCATGTTTCCTGATTAGGTTAATATTCTTTTTTTAGGTTAATATTCTAAGTCAGTTTATATTAGTATTAATTAATATTCTAAGTCAATTTATAATGGTTCTAATATAGAATGTAATCATCTTTGCCTTTTAGCTGAAATTTCTTTAATGTGATACTCTTGATGCCTTTGTAAGAGATAAGAGACAGGATTTGAATTCTTTATGTGTTAACACAAGTTTGGCAACAACGCTTCCTTTTTTTTTTTTAATTTTTTTTTTAATTAACATATAGTGTACCATTTGCCCCAGGGTACATGTCTGTAAATCGTCAGGCTTACACATTTCACAGCACTTACCATAGCACATACCCTCTCCAATGTCCATACCCCAGCCACCCTAACCCTACTCCCCTACCCCCCAGCCACCCGTAGTTCGTTTCGTGAGTTTAGGAGTCTCTTATGGTTGGCAACAACACTTTCTTTCAGTGATGAGGAGCTCATGATGTATGGCTGCATATTACCCAATCATGCCTTTTATGTATCTTTACACTTGGTTTGTTTATACCCCTCCACTGTGTTTAGAAAAATCTAAGGCAGTTAACCTATTATGTATCTTTATCGGAGTTGCATTTTTCTTTTTCTCTCCCTTGGTGTGAAGGGTGGTTAGTCAGGAGGTATCTGAATCTCTAGAGGAGGCAAGGAATATTGGACACCTTCACTCTGTCCCAATTCCTCCACTTTCTTTCTGCAATATTTTCCGGATTAGAGGTGTCTATGGGTTAATAAATCTCTTTTCTCTTATCTGTAAGCTAATTATTAATTACTAGTTTAGTGTCAATTTAACTAAGTCACTTTATTCAATGAGGGTTTTGAGAGGGGAAGTAGGGAGAAGAAAAGGTTAATTTTGAAGTAAGGAGTAGAGGCAGCACCTTCCAGGGAGGCGATGTGTCTGTAGGGGTGTAGGGGTCTCTGCTCTGTGGTTTCCGAGTACAGCCGGATAGCTCTCGACCCACAGCAGATAGAAGAGAGACTTGAAATGAGAAGGACTGGAGTCTGGGCTCATGGCCATGGGGGTTTGCCCTGAAACCACTTTTGTATCGGTAGCCACTGGCCCTTGTGCTTAGTCACATCTCTTATCGGTTGTCCCTGTTTAATCTAGATTTGCCACCCCAGACTAATTCAGGTTCTTCACGGTCAAACAGCGACTCCTTTCATATTTTTTGTCATTACCTTTGAGTGGAATAGGATGTGGTGAAAGAGAAAAAGGAAGAAAATCAAGTACTACTCTTCCTTTCATATGACTTGGTTTTTCCTTTCATTGGCTGCCTCTGAGCTATTCCCACAGCTCTCCCCCGCCTACTTTAAGACCTCCCTCCTCCTCCCTCTTTCTTAAGTAACTTTCATATTCCTCTTCTGTACTTAGGGTCCTCCCACTGCAGAAATCTTTAAGCCATTCCAAAATATAGGCTTGTTTTTACACCTTCTAGTTGGGATCTACCACTAATAGATATAAATAGAGCTCTGAGTTTGCTAGGAAGCTTTCCCATGGCAATCTTGACTGGTTGCTTCATAGACCCGACTATAATAAATATGCAAACATATTGTCAGTGACCCTGAATGGGGAAAAAAAAAAGAACTACCTTCTCATCTGTTTCAAATCTACGCATATTCCTCTTATCTACATTTTATGTTTCAAATCATATTGTTTCTCACACTGTACTCACATGATCTGTCATTAATGGTGTGGTGTCCACAGAACACGTGTTACTTGGTATTTCACTTTTGATGAACAAAAATATGAAAGCACTGTAAAGAAAATAAATTTTAGTGATGTTTATCATAACCCTGGTTCATAGCAAGCTGCCTGCATTTTATGAGAAAACATAGCTTAAATCCGGTCCTAATGCTCGGACGATTGCTGCCACGCTGCCTCTCCAGGGGCCCTGCCATTTCCTTAGGATGCCATTCTCTTTGACATCTCCTGTGTCCTTAACTGCAAGGAGTTAGAAGCCTGACTCATGAAATTTTGCCTCAAATCACATCTTTCTCTTGATTGTTTTGTTTCAGTCAATAGCTGCATCTTTCTTTTATTTTTGCTTAACTCTGGGATCACATATTAAAAAAAATACAAATGAAAACCACCTATTATACTGCAAAACCCCAGATGTTTAATAACGTCCTTGTTGGGCAAACTTCAGCAGACAGCTACCACGGATGTGAGTAGAGAACCGTCCAGCCCCCATGGGAGAGGCGCCGGGGCCTGAGACCACCACCACACCCACACTCAGATGAGGCAACATTCATGGTCACACAACGGAATGCTACCCAGATATAAAAAAAAAGAAATGAGGACACCTTCTGTGCTCTGATATGGAAAGATCTCCAGAGTATATTTTAAGAGATAAAAACACATGCCTAAGCCTAATGACTCCCCCCCTTTGACATTCTTGCTTTCTGCATTGTCTATTCATGTCCCTTATCTTTGTAACAAATGCTTCACTTATCATTGACTTTTGAACCATGCAGATAGGTTAAAATTTGTTAAAATATTAAATTAACTTAAGGAAACTAACAACTCTGGTATACTTTTGACATTCCTTTTTTAAAATATGTTTGCATGGTTCAAAAGGTAAAGCAATGTAAGAAGTTTCCAAAGTACAGAGGAGGCTGAAATAGTGTAGATAGTGAAGGGCAGACAAGTGCTTATGATGTGTGATTTTTTTTAATACAAATTTAAAATTTCTTACTTAGCTTCTTTAGTTCAGTCTCTTACTTGCTTTCAAAACTTGAACGGTTCCCTATTCCTTCTATAGCAAATTTAACTGTCCTTTTTGAATTTATTACTATCTGCACTATGTTCCCCGTACCTTACTCCACATCTCTCCACAGGGACTTCCGTCTCTGACCTGTCCCTGCTCCAACCTCTCCTTCACTCCCATCTTCCACAACCACCTGCTCTCGCTTGCTTCTCTTTCTTAGCTGAACACAGCACACACTCTCCTCTTCTTATCCAAACTAAGGAAGAATTGAAGTTCTCAATGTGACAAGAATCCTCCCCCCTTCCAGCCTGGTCCTCACTGACTCTCCCTCTTCTCTGAATTCCCACAATACTAAGAATAGTCATGGCATAATCCAGACCATTTACCACAAGTCCTTGTAGACTTTTTTCTCTACAGATTTTCTAATTCAGTGGAAGATAAGATCTCCTTCAAGGTCCTGAAAGTGCTTAACACTCAGTAAAAATGAATGCATGAAACCTAATTAAATGTGTGTATTTTAGTTAAATGTGTGCTTACATACATGCTAATTTGCAAAGCTATTGTTAGACATCTCAATTGCAATTTCTTCTCAAAGTTATCATGAAAACCCTCAATTTTGTATAGACCAGTGTGTTTTCCTAATAACAATATAGGATGGTATGTTAGAAACACTTGAACAGTACCAATGAGAAAGTCTTTGAGTGTTTCTTCAAACAACTGGATGACCTTCCTGCAAATCACTTAGCCTCTCCGGGCCTCAACTTTTTCCATCTAAAGAAATCGGGATATGCCAACTTTACTGAGATGTGATGAGAATTAAATAATAATAATGCATGCAAAAGTCTTAGTGTCCTTTTGGGAACATGGTAAAATCTCAAAGTATGTTAGGAAATAAAGAGAATATTGGATGGGAGAGGGGGTTTTAAGCATGAGAAAAAAAAGTCGGGACCAAGAATTCAGTGGTTTTGAGCTTGTGTGACTAGTGTTTGTCACAAAATAGGTAAGTCAGCTCAGTTAGGTCAAGAGGGGGTGCAGGACACTAAGTCAGGACAAGGTAATGAAGTCTATCTTATGTATATGAACATAAAACCAAATAGGAAACTAATTTGGACTAATTTCGGAAAGAATTAATAGAATAGAAAACTTTTTTTTTTAAATGTCAAAGTGCTTATAGGGGTTCAAAGGAACACTGATTCAGTTTAGATTCCACACCCCCAGCCCCTGGGGGGTGGGACTTCATGAAGGAGGTGATATTTTAAATGTTTGTTTTTGTTTTTTTTTTTAAAGATTTCATTTATTTGCCAGAGAGAAACAGGGAGAGAGGGAACAGGAGCAGAGGGAACGGTAGCGGTGGCTCCCTGCTAAGCAGAGATTCCCGTGTGGGGCTCGATCCCAGGACCCCGGGATCATGACCCGGGCCGAAGGCAGTCGCTTAATGGCTGAGCCACAAGGTATTTTGGGCTACAGACTTAAAGAACTTAGTACCGTGTTTCAGACACAAAGGTACACGATAAAGTCTGTGAATATTGTCAAAAGCATGGAAAATTAAAAAAAAAACCAATGTCATACATGGGCGTGCTTCTCTATCTTTCCAGTTTCCCTAGATTCGTAACTCTATACATCTTACTATTAATAGAACTTGTGTGTATGTGTTTACCCTGACAATTTAACAAGCCTGTATTGAGCATCTTTCAAGTGTCAAGCGCTGTGTGGCAAAGTCTGATGGTGATTGGGAGCGATGGTACTCAAAGAAACTAACAGACTTTGTCCTCCAGAACCTCACAGTGCAAGGATAAAGGAATTGTAAGAATGATACAAAACAGACCTTTCTATAATAGAAGTTCAAAATGCAGTGGAAGTTTAGGGATAACTCACTCTAATTAGGAAGAAGAAAAGAAAAGAAAACAACAGAAGAAAACAACCCAAGAAATCTCAGCTGATATTCAAGGGAGGCCAAGGAAGCTGAGGAAAGTGTCTTTGGGCTGGGAGAACTGTCTGGGGTATGGTATGATAAATAATCTGGGTCAGTGAATTGATAACACAGGGAGAAGGCTAATCTCGGAAGAAGGGTTGAATTCGTGATGGTAGAGGACAGGCCAGACTAAGGAGACAGATTTATTCTAAATCCAAGGGGAGTCTTCCAAGGTTCTTTTTTCCCCCCCATGGTTCCTAATTAGAAGAGTGAGGATTGGTTTGATAGCAGATACAAGAAAGTTACACTGGCAATAGGAAAAAATGGAACTAGGTAAAGTAGATGTGAATTTTAAAAATCTCATTTCTATTACCTTTTGAAGGTTTACAGTAGTTGGGAGTATTTTTGATTCTATGTATGAAGGTTAAAAAAGTCACTTTCTTTCATAAAATATAGAAGCAACCAATTTCACCATCAGGTAAAAGTTAAAACTGGAATTCTTTTCTAAATCAGTCCAATTAAGTTTTAGGAACTTACTTCTAGGCTGCTGCACTGACACCATGACAAACCAAAGTGCAGGGTTGGGTCTGGTTTTGTTTCGGTTTTCAATAGTCAATGCTCATGGATTAAGTTCTGGAAATGTTCCAGTTGTAAGGCAAGGATCTGTTTGGATTCCACCACCGGTATGCTCCTTGGGTTGGATGCTGGAGGGTGAGGCACGTTTTGCCAGACCCACGTCGACTACCTAGTAGTTATCAAGGTCAAAAAATTCATCATCTCCTCCTTGGTATTCTATTCTCCGGAAATCTACTTGGATAACCTCCAGTTCCACCAAATCCTTTCACAAACTGAGATCCTTCTTGTGACTTATCTGTGACAATTTCCAACACAGCACCAAATTTTTTATAGTTGTTGGCAAGCCATTCCAGCAGGGGTGTGCTCTCAGTCAGCTCACGTTCTTGTCCTGTCTTTTTGTCTGTGAGATGAGATTTATCTTTCTCTTGTTCTGGAGTTAGATAATTTTCTCCTCTTCTGTGCTTTGGCAATGAAGACTGTATCTTATTATATCCAGAATCTCTACAACTTCCATTTCTAAAGCCTTTAGAGAATCTTCAACTCCAAAACAGTACTTGCCCGCGTTCTGGCTGATTTCATCAAAAATCTTCTCTTGAATGAATTTCATGTCGGAGAGGACTTTGGTAGATAATAGCGTGGTTGAATCCATTTTCACAACCATAGGAAATATCAACTAATTTTAAAACTTTTGATTGCAACCTCTGACCAAACATATCAGATTGATTTAGTTCAGTTTTAAAGTCAGCTGATTCAGCTAAAACCAGACCAGCCACATTCGCTTTGTCCCCAGAAATAACCAGCTGAACAGCAGTCTCAGCTACTTTCCGAACATAGCTATGTCGCTTTGCCACTCCCAAACGAGCAAAATGCAAGGCTGATTGACCTCCTCTGCCATGTTTCTTTGGGAGAGCCACAGTGAATTTGCGCAGGACTTCTCTTGTGTTTCCTTGGAGTGTGCCCCAAAGTGCATTACTACCATCTACTACGATGAAGCCAAACTTGCTGTCATCCAAAAGGAGTACTGTGAAAGCTTCTGTACGGGATTTGTTGTCACATAAATACAGCGATGTATTAATTGGTTTGAAAGGTTCAAAGTCAATGTTGACTTTCTTTTCCTCTCCTCCTTCTGTTACAGTTGTACCCCACTAAACAACCAGGCCATTTGGAGGTACTTTGTTTAAAGTTTGAGTCTTTGTTGTACAGATATAAGGGCTCCCAGGACTGAAAGGCATTTTGCTTGGGACTAAATGTTAGATGTAGTTCTAAACTCATCTGATAACATTTTGGCAACTGGCGAAATCTGGTCTTGAGGAGGAATGATCAATGATATCAGGCTTGTGCCATTGCCGTGGGCTGCCTCCAAGCTCTTGATGAGCATCTTGATCTTCCAGATCTCCACGTTCCTGTCAGCAGCACTGGGGTCATCTGCCATCTCTCCTCCCTAAGGGCCCAGTCCTAGGCAGCAGGGGCTGCTCCTCCCTGACAGAGACTCTGAGATTTTAAAAAAAAATTATTTATTTATTTGAGAGAAAGACAGTAAGCGAGCAGGATGAGAGGCAGAGGGAGAGGGAGAGAGAGAATCCCAAGCAGACTCCAAGCTCAGTGTGAAGCCCGACAAGGGGCTCTATCTCATGACCCTGAGATCATGACCCTGATATCATGATCTGAGCCAGAACCGGGAGTCAGACGCTTAACTGACTGAGCCACCTAAGTGCCCCTAGATGTCAGATTTTTACAATCATATACAGGTGAATATATATTAAAGAACTGGGGAAAGGAGAGGAAGAATCTGTGAAACATTTAGAAAAAAGTGTTTATAGGATTAGATATAGGATGGGGTATGAAACGGACAAAACCTCAAGATGACTAGAGTTTTGAATTTGAATAACTGTGGCTATTACATTCTGCGAAAGAGGGAACACAGGAAGAGGAACCAGTTGGCAGGGAAGGGAGAATGAGAAGAGTAATTCTGACTGGGAAATAATGAAGGTAGAGAGAAAAGAACTAATGGCTAGTATCTGTGGAGTGCTGACCATGTGCCTGACCCAGCAGGGTCCCCTTTCACTCGTTATCTCTCCTCAGCCCGGGGAGGGGGTGCCTGGGGGGCATCTCTATGAAGGTGTTGAGCTTGTCCATAGTTAGATATAAGGACTGTGGCTCTGAAGAAAGGTAATGGCTAGAAACAAAACTGGATTTCCTCACAACACGGCTCTCCATGAACAGCAAGTTAAGTGAGAAAGAAATGGGGAGCAGACTCAAGGATAATCCAAAGCACTTTTTTTTTAATTGTGAAAGAAATTGGGAGAAGCTGTTTTGTTTTGATGGTGGTTCCAGTAGTTTTAGTGGTGGTGGTAACTCAGGCCGGAGACAACTGTGCTGGTTGGAGCATGGGCTCCAGGGCTTTGGGGAGAGCCCTCTTCCTCCTTTTGTGCTACTGGGCCTTATCACCGTTTTGTAAAAATTTTCCTGTGTGAAATGCTTTGCTGATTAAAAATACCTGGAGTGGGGGTGCCTGGGTGGCTCAGTCAGTAAGCATTTGACTCTTGATTTTGCCTCAGGTCATGATCTCAGGGTCATGAGATTGGGCCCCGCATGGGGCTCCACGCTAGGTGTGGAGCCTGCTAAAGATTCTCTCTCTCTCTGCCAACCCCCTTCCCAAAAACAAACAAACAAACAAACAAACAAACAAATAAATACATAGAGTGATTTTAGCTGTAGAAACTGACTGATACCACATATAGGAAAAATGTAAGGCTAGAAACAATCTAGCCCACCTATCCTTTAAAAACTGGACTGAACAGGGGCTGGGACCAATAATTTCAATTTTAGAATGAAAAGCAACAGGAGGTGATGAAACAAATGTGACTATATTCTAAGTTTCCTTATACTGGCCATGAAACTCCAAGCTTATTCAATGAATGCCTTTGAACAAACTGTATTAATGGAGTTAAAATAATGAAACAAAAGCTTCCAGGAGGCCCTGTTGGTAGTTCTGGGAGTTAGAACGCCCCACAGGAAGAGATCATCGCATTTCTGTGCCACAGACTGAGCTCCAGACCGAGCCCCATGACCTCCAAGTGCACTGACAGCTTACCATAGAGCCGAACAACACATGCCCAAAGGGAACCCAGTAATTGAACATGAACTAGCTATTGATACAAATAATGGTTATTATAATAAAAATTACCCAAATTTTAGAGCATTAGCCATGTGCCTTGCAATATACAAAGCACTTAGCATATTTCTTTTAATTTCATCTTCAAAATATTTTATAAGGCTGGCACAATTATTTCCTTCAATTTAGCCCCAGATGAAGAAACCAAGACTTGGAGAAATTAAGTGATTGGCACAAGGTCATACAGGTAGAAGTGGGTAGAACATGAATAATTTGCGATTTTAGAGAATATACACTTTCTAAAGAACGAAGAAATATGGAGAAAAACAATGCCTGACGGACTGAGTAAATTGGCCTTAAATTACTATTAAGTCAAAACTAAGGCATGCTACGTTACCATTTTGGGGTGTAAAGAAATTGTTTTTGAGAGAGCTGTTCAAAGCTAGGATGCTATGTGAATTGTACAAAATACATAAAATTGCCTCTAACCAAAAATGTCAGGAATCTGCTTTTTTAGAATAATCTATGTTATTTCTTCTCCAATTGGCCTGGAACCACTCTCTTAGGCAACATTTCAGTGACAAAGAGATTGTTCCTGAATGTGGCTGGGGAAAAGCCATCATTGCAGGAGGAAGAGAAATAGAGTGTTCTTTCCCTGATGAATAAAAAAGTACTAAAATCTTTCCAGGCAGGGCTATCCATTATGTGAAGCACTGACAGGGAATATAAATGGAGTCTAGAAGGGAAAGGGGACTGAATTTAAGGTGACCTAATTCCTGCTGGAGTTTTATTGATTGGACACTGCCCTACAGAGATTTAAAGTCATTTTCATCTTCATTCATATGGTGCATAAGCGTAGACACAGATACATCCCCAAACACATATTTAAATGAATACATGTTTTCATATGTGAGAGACTAGTTATCTGAGTGGGATAAGAAGAAGAGATGAGGTGACAGGAATGTGGAAACTGGGGGGCAAAGAGGAAGTGAGTAATGAGAGGAGATAAAAGGAGAGAATCAGTGGCTATTCCAGGGGCGTCGGGGAGCCAGCATAGCATTTATTTATAGGGTATTGTTGAGTTTGTGAAATAATGTGCCATTTGATTCTAATTTGGAAGCTATGTACTAAGATTTTTCTAAAGATCACAGATAAATGAAAGTGAGCTTCAAAGCTTCTCAACGATTTTCCAGGGGTCTCAGAGCTTTTGAGAACTGAAGTTGGGGCTTGGGACCCCGGAGCTGACCCTTTCGTCCTCGAAAGCCAAATCTGTGAATGTAAACGAAGAATCGGAGGACAAATCATGGCACTTTTATGAATTGGTTTAAAAAAAATGTAAACACATTGAAATCTCTAAGAGGCGTTCTAAACGTTTAGAAGAAGAGTTAAGTCCGAAAGGACAGTGTACCTCACTACTGATAATCCAGCTCCGACGTAATTTAGCACTGGTTTTGGTACTTCTTCTGCATCCATTCCAAACCAGCCAAACCTGGAATTGAGAAAACTGCCTCAGCATAGCTATTTTTTTTTTTTTAAGATTTTATTTATCCATTTGACACAGAGAGAGAGAGAGAGATCACAAGTAGGCAGAGAGGCAGGCAGAGAGAGAGGGGGAAGCAGGCTCCCTGCTGAGCAGAGAGCCCGGATGCGGGGCTCAATCCCAGGACTCTGGTGATCCATCACCCATGGGTGATCATGACCCATGACCCATGATCTCAGGTCATGAGATCATGACCTGAGCCGAAGGCAGAGGCTTTAACCCACTGAGCCACCCAGGCGCCCCAGCACAGCTATTTTTAAAAATGTGTTCATCGTAGTGTTCAAGAGCATGGGCTCACAGGCAGATTCCTGGATTCAAATCCTAAATCCCTCTCTTACTAACTGTGACTTGAACATGTTAACTCTTTACCACACCTCAATTCCCCCTGTTTAACATGGGGTACCTATAAGGTAGGTGTAATTGTTATATATATCCCTTCCTTCTTATAAAGATATTTTAAATGAGTTAGTATACGTAAAAGTACTTGCGAGTGTCCTTTCTTATTAAGATTGAGGAAGAAGGAAAACAAAATGGATTAGTGGCTAAGTGAATGCTAATTAATTGGCTGCAATTTTGTATAGCATTTATTGAGACAGACTTTTAAGTACCTGCTTGGTTAAAGATCACTACTTTTTGGCGTCACCTTACTTTTTTTTTTCATGCTTTACATTGTAGCATTTGTTACTAACAATTACTATGAACCATTCAGGGCAAGAATGAAAGAGGCAAGTAGAAAAAGCAGAAGAAAATAGAACTTGTAAGCTGGTGGAAGAATGGGGAAAGGCCGGGAAAGAACAGATTGGAGGTTAGTTCATTTTGTTATTACTGAGGTTGTTAGAATGCTTCGAGAGGGAAGAGGAGCCCCCAAATTAAGGTAAGAGTGACACCCTCCTTTCTACTCCTCTTCCCAAACTCAACTTGAGTGTTAATTTGAATGCTGAACAAGGGCAGCACAGTCAAATAGAAGTTTCTATGACAATGGGGGGTCTTCTACAGGTGCACGGTGTAACAGGGTAGTTTCTGGCCATCTGTGGCTCTTGAACACTTGATCTATGAGCAGTGCAGCTGAGGAACTGAATATTTAATTTTATCAAACTTTAATTCATTTAACTTGAAATATAAGTGGACACCATTTAACTTGAAATATAAGTGGACAAAAAGCGGCTTTTGGTGACCCTGCTGGACCCCTTGAGAGCTGGAGCTGGCACCCATACTTTTCCTTAAAGGGCCAGAGAGTAGGTATTTTAGACTTTTGGGGCCAGATGTTCTCTTGCAATTACTCAACTCTGCCACTGTAGTGTAAAAACAGCGAGACAATATGAAATGGATGGGTTTGGTTGTGTTCCAAGAAAACTTTATTTACAAAAGTGGCTAGGAAGGTGGGCCATGGTTTGTGGATCACGGCCCAGGCTCCAGAAGGAATATGTGCTTTAGAACTCGAAGACCTGGGTTTGAAGCCTAGCTTATTCATTCTGTGGTATTCCATGAGCAAGTTACTCAATCTCCTTGTCTTTCAGCTCTTTTATAAGGCAGTGCTTACCTCACGTTTGTAAAAATGAGAGGAGAATGATGCATATAACATGTCCAACAAATTGTCCCACAGTAAAAAGGGAAGATACACATCAGTTTCCCTCCTCTCTTCTTTGTTCTTCTGAGGAGCTAATTCTTTACTGTATCTTAACCAAATATCTAGATCAGATATTAGCAAATAACAATTAAAAGTAGCATATTTCATGTGTATGTCTTACCAGCCATAATCTCTGTGAGGGTAAAAAACAGGTTATTCCTCTCAGCTAGCCCAATCCCTAGGACTTGCCTTATATCAGTGTAGAGAATCTTAGTTGAAATTGTTTTGTGTTACCTTGAGCTTGCCCAGCCAGTTAAGGTATTAAATGATCCCCAGATTAAGATTCCAAGGCCTAAACCAATGGTTTTGATAATTGGGACAACAGCAATGTTCCCTGGAGATGTAACATACAGAAAAAAATATGTTATTTCTAATACAAAAATACATTTAAAATTGAATTAAATTTTAACTTCAAATGAAGCTTATGGGATTTGGACAAACTTAGAAAAAGCATAAGTCCTCAGTTTTTAAATAAAATAACTATATTTTTGAGCATTAAAATCAGGTTGATGATTGCTAAAAGAGCTAGGCATAAGACAAAATCCTGCAAAGAAAAATGATGAATTAGCTCTTTGCCTAATTGCATCAATGCTCTTTATCCTTAACATAGGTCTCTATTCTATAACTTTTTGCAGAAACTGTCAATGATAAAATTAGTAGTGACTGTCCTCTTAGACTTGAACCAGAGCCAAGCACTGACAGGAGTCTTTGGCCCAGTATGGCCCCAGACTTTGCTCTTCCATGCTCACTGACTTATCTTTTAGAACCCTGCATTCATTGCTTTGTGTTCTGGAAGGTCACTCAAGGTCAAATGCATGATATTTTTTTTATATAGTTCTTAACCTCTTAGCAGTCTGGCCTCAGTCCTGTAATCTTCTCTTGAAAAGTTTCCTCTATGGCTTCCAAGATGCCTTCATTTCCTGATTCCTTCCTGTCTTTCTCTTTCATGGGCTACTCTTTCTTGTCATACTGTCTGGACTTAGATGTCCCCTAAATATTTTCCTTTGAACACATTCTTCCTCTTGTTTTATAGTCTTCTTTGGGCCCTTGACCTAATTTCAGGATTTCAGCTGTCAATTAGAGACACATGCTCCCAGTGCTATTGCTCTAGCCTAGACCTTCTCCATAGTTATAGTGCTCTGTTCCCATCAGGAGATTGCCAACGAGATGTCCCTCACTGTGGGAACATCAGGAACTTCAGTCTCAATGGTCCCAAACTGAACTCATCATTTTTCTTTTTGAACCTATACTTCTATTTTCATCACTTGTGTCAATGATACTACCACCCTCCTAATCACCTATCATAAAATCCCTACATCATCATTGGCTGCTCCCTTTTCTCTGCTCCCCATCTCCATTCAGTTACTATGACCTATAGTATCCATGAAACATTTCCCAAATTACAGCCTTCCCCTACTGAATCCCAACGGAGCCTGCTGGGTAATTATAAATATTATAGTTGTTATAAAGATCTGTGGGATACATGGAGCTTTCTGTTACCCTCTCCCCATTAGACATGATAAACATAATCATACCAGGGTATAAATGAGGTATAATAAAATTCCAGTAGAAATTTAAAAGTGAACTCTTTTGTCCTCCAACTCAGGAACTTTACTAAATCATTTAATTCTGCAGAGATTCAAATTAAGTGGGTATCCAATAAGTTTTTAACATTTTAAATTTATTTGGTTTTAATCAAATTAACCTCCCCAAATCCTTGATATTCGGAATTCTTTTTACTAAATAGAATAGAATTCTCCTGGGATATATTTATATTAATAGAAGGAAAACTATCCTGACCAGCCAAACAAAGGTATAAATTCCAGTTATATAATGTCAGGTATTGATAAAGCAACAGAGGGAAGATTTTTGTTTGCTTTTGCTTTTTTTTTTTTTGCCAGTGCTTTTGAAATGAAAATGTGTCTGTATGCCTGCTTTTAAGGACAATTCTTAAATATTATATTAGTAGAGACTACTCTTTAAAAAATATTTTCCAATTAACATAGAGAAAAGAAAGGCTGGAGCACTTAAATGCATATATGAGTTATGGTTGAACAGATAGAGAGCAAATGAAACATTTTCTGCTATAATTATCTATCAGGAACTAAGAAAGAAATCATTAAGAGGAAAAAGTCAGGGAATGTACCCAAAATATTTATGAAGCCATCTGAATGAAAGAAACTAATTTCTAGTGTCTATGGCTAAGGAGTATTCAGAATTGCTGTTTGTGTTATCTCCTTTTATTGTGAACCAGCATTATTTTGATCATAGTATTAAATGTTACAGAATAAGTTATATCATGCATTACCTGTTGCCCAAATGCAGCCACCAACCATTGCGAAAGGCCAAAATTTAGGGCAATGTAGTATCAGATTGACCACCAGGGCAATCAACCATATGGCAGCACAAAGTACCCACTGGAGAAACATTCCTGGAAATGAAAGAAATTGGTTTCAGTGGTTCAAAGTGATTTAAGTAAATTAATGCTTAGGAATATCAAAGAGAGATTATTATAGGAATGGTCACCACTTACTGAACGCCTATATGAAAGGTACTTTGCACACTTAATTTTTACAACTACTATGCATCATAATTAACCCTAGTTTAAAGACGAAGAAAATGAAATGTGAGATGAAGCAACGTGTCTCGACAGCTAATGGTTTGTAGAGCTGGAATTTAAACCTATGCTATTTACTCCAACGCTTGCCAAGCACAGTGCATTCCTGCTTAACATTCTTTTTTTTTTTATTTTTTATTTTTTTTTAAAGATTTTTATTTATTTGACAGAGAGAAACACAGTGAGAGAGGGAACACGAGCAGAGCAGAGGGAATGGTAGCGGGAGAAGCAGGCCTCCTGCCGAGCAGAGAACCCGATGCGGGGCTCGATCCCAGGTCCCCGGGATCTGACCTGGGCGGAAGGCAGACGCTTAACGACTGAGCCACCCAGGCGCCCCCCTGCTTAACATTCTTTCGTTTGTTTCACCTATTAGATAAATCAAGGATTTTCTACCGAAGAGTACTGGCAAGACCAAATCTATATATTTGTGTCTGAATGCCACACCTAGTGCTTTCTCTCACCAAAACATGGCATTAAGAACTTCAGGATAGCACGATGGTAATTTAAACCATTCGGGATCATTTATGCTACCTTTGGAATAAAAATGTAGCCACTTATGGCCACAGGGAGACCCCTCACAGCTAGAGCTGAATGCCTGTGATGAACCAAACAGTCCAAACCTGAGAATTCACATTCAGGATCGGGGCACTCCACTTTCTGTGCTCTGGGTTGCCATCTGCCAGTTCGCTGAAGATGACATGGTGATATGAGGTCTAGCTGTACCCGAGGCTTTTCTTCCATCAGGGGTTCAAGGATTCAGAGGTTAAAGAAAAAAGTCGATGTACGAAGAGATACTAGGGCAGGGATAATTCAGTGCCGCACTTCTGACTCTACCTGTGGAAGATTTTTGCCTATTTCAATTCAATCTCACGGTGGAGGAGAGGAAAAAAATGGCTGTTAGCCCCTACTACAAAAAAGGAAGATCACAGAGATGAAAGCGAACTTCACCTTACAAGTTCTTCATTTTACAGTTGAGAAACTGAGAACCAAAGAGCTGAGGAGACTTGGTTAGGATCTCAGTTGTTGGGAGACACCTGAAAGCCAGTTCCTCTACCCTTAGTCTAGATTTTGTTCTTCTTTCAGTAGTTTCCATTTCCATCCTAACTCCAAAGAAAAAGAGGAGAAAAGCTCTGGAAGAAAAAGATTTGTAATTCTATTGTTTAAGTAGTAGCAAGAAATAAGGAATGGAGGGGATAAAGTAAGGGCTTCCCACCAAGTGTTCAGCACAACATCTGAACGTCTCCATCTCCGGGCTATAATATTATAGGCAGGTGGATTAAAAGACAAAAAACAAAAACAAAAACAACCCCCCTTGCTTCTCTTTCCCGAAGTTCATATTACAGTCAGGTCAACTCTAACGTGCCATGTGCATTCCTAAAAACACCGCACTATGCAAAATCACATAATAAAAACCGCAGAGTTTTTATGGGGCAAAAGGGAACAACACTCAAAAAACATCTCATCAACAATGTATTAAAGAAAAAGACAGGAATCTTACAAAAAAAAAAAAAAAGTACAGTTTTACACTGGTTAAGTGCTTAAGAAATTCACAAGTATTACAATAAATATGGCACCTCAACTTGAAAAACACTTGAAGGTTGGTTATGAGAGTGGACATCGGATGTGTGACAGCTTGTGAGCTATTGTGAAGCTGGTGGATGAGGGGAGCCTACCAGTAGATGTGAACAGGTGTGGTGTTGAGAGAGCCTCGGGATGTTGAGGGGGGTGTGTGCAAGCACATCTCCTGCTTTCCCACGCACCTTTATTCATCTGGGTGCCGTTTTCTGGGCTCACTTAGTGCTGTATCAGAGTCAAAATGGCACACAAGCACAAAATTCATGCTGTGCTCAAACTGTTCTCTAGTATATGAAGTGTGTTTGAAATTTGCATTTTCAAAGCAAAGGTATATTAGTAGAACTGACTAACTTCTTCTTCTGTAAACATAATGGATAAGGCTAAAAATCTTTCCTGATAGTCACTCTCCCAGCTTTACCATGAAACACAACCTTTTTTTTTTTTAATTTTCTTTTAATTTGAGAGAGAGAGAAATCACAACTAGGCAGAGAGGCAGGCAGAAAGAGGGGGAAGCAGGCTCCCCACTGAGCAGAGAGCCCGATGCGCGGCTCGATCCCAGGACCCTGAGATCACGACCTGGACCGAAGGCAGATGCTTTAACCATCTGAGCCACACAGGCGCCCCCATGAAACACAACCTTAAGACTAATCTATACTGACTAAATCTCAGATAAAATGGCATGAGCATTATCGAAGGATATATTTATAAGCTCTATTCATGTGGTGCCGGGTATGATAAAATTTGTAGCCATCATTAAAAAAAACTCAAAACACCAAAAAAGAGAACTTCACATTTATAAGTAATTAAAAGTTAACCATGAAGGAAAAATAATTACCATCACCAGTTTCGTATTTTTTAAGTGGTACAAAGTTTGAGCCAAACAAAAGAACAGCTACAGAAGAGGAGATGAAACCAATGGTCAAGTCTGTTTCATTACTGCTCATGGTTCCAGTACTGCAGAGAGTGAGCCAGTTCACTTTACACTTGATGTCCTTTTCAAGAGCTTCTGAAATAAAATAAAAATAAAACCAGTAAGAAGTTGTGAGTCTGTGAACAAATTATGATTACTACGCGGTATTTATTGAGCTTTTCGAAAGCATGCTAAGATTCCTTCTTCCACATAAAAAGTTAGGACATTATGAAATTATGTATTATGTTCAGATCATTAACCCACAATTTAAAAAAAAGAAACTTTGTCTTCAGAGATGGAAAACCTAACTTCTTCCAAGATCTGGAGATAATTTTTTTTTTTTTTTAAGATTCATTCACTAATTTTTGAGAGAGGGAGTGAGTGGGGACGAGGGGGAGAGGCAGAGAGAGAATCCTCAAGCAGCCTCCCTGCTGAGCTCGGAGCCCAATGTAGGGCTCCATCCCATGACCTCGAGATCACAAACTGAGCTGAAGCCAATAGTTGGACACTTAACAAACTGAGCCACCCAGGCACCCCTGCAGATAATTCTTATTATATTATAAAAAAATTCTCCTGTGTAGGTTGACTGGCATAATGAAAAGATTTATGGTGGACCAGGACTCAATTTATTTCAATTGGTGGTTGTGAAAATTAAAAATGAGAGAGCATGTGTGAAGACTTTCAGAACTTCCAGTCTGGGGTGCCTGGGCCACTCAGTTGTTTAAGCATCCGACTTTTGATTTCAGCTGAGGTCAGGATCTCAGGGTTATCAGATCCAGCCTCACTTGGGGCCTGCCTTCAGCATGGAACCTGCTTGAGATTCTTTCTCCCTCTGCCCCTCTTTTTTATACAAATATATAAAAAAAGAACTATCAGTGCCTCAAAGCAAAAGCTTTTTAAAAATTTCAGATAGGAGCTTAAGGGCACATGTAGATTGTATTGCTGCTATAGACTCAAGATTACCTAGAGGCAAAGGCACTATCCTCATCAGTAGTACCCTCATGGTGTGTATTAGTTGAAGTAATTCATGAAACCTTATACCTTTATGACTTAAAAAGAAAAATAACAAACAGATAAAAGAACCCCTTAAAGGTCTCTTCAAGAATTTCTTAAATCTCTTCAAGGTTTAAGACCCTGAAGTACTCCTTCAGGAATCTCCTAAACTCTTTTTTTTTTTTTTTAATATTTTTTCTTTAAAGATTTTGTCAGAGAGAGAGAGCAAGCGAGTGCACAAGCACGGGGAGTGGCAGGCAGCGGGAGAAGCAAGCTCCCTGCTGAGCAAGAAGCCTGAGGTGAAACTTGATCCCAGACCACCCTAAGCCACCCAGGCATCCCTATCCTAGACTCTTAAGGCTAGAGAACAAACTGAGGGTTGATGGAGGGAAGTGGGTGGGGGACGGGCTAAATGGGTGATCTTAAAGGAGGATACTGGTTGCGATGAGCACTGGGCGTTAAATGTTAATGATGAATCACTAAATTCTACTCCTGAAGTCAATATTACAATATATGTCAATTTACTAGAATTTAAATAAAAATTTGGAAAGGAAAAAAAAAAGAATCTCCTAAAGTACAAGATCGACAGTGGTATAGTGCACAATACTATCACCTGGTCAGCAGAACAATGTGAGGTGGTTAGCCATCTGGGCAATCTGGCAGCCTGGAGCCACATGTAGATAA
The DNA here is from genome assembly GCA_028646535.1 of Procyon lotor. Lineage (NCBI taxonomy): Eukaryota > Metazoa > Chordata > Mammalia > Carnivora > Procyonidae > Procyon > Procyon lotor. Next base: position 113,808,423 of record CM053604.1, on the reverse strand, counting down.
CTAAATTTTCATTAAAATTAGGTAAAAAAAAAATCAGTCCCTTAGCCAAGCTAATTAAATATCAAATGCTTGATAGTCACATATAGCCAGTAGTTATTTGAACAATTCAGATTATAGAACATTCCTACCATTACCGGATGTTCTATTGGACAGCACTGCTAAGTTTATTACAAAGTTCTGGTTCTCTATGAAGAAAAGGACCCAAACCACAAATAGCCAAGAATCAGATATTCTTCATAAAGTTAGAAAAGGCTATTGAATATAATCCACTCTTTCAGTTGTATAATCCACTTGAGAAAAAAATAACACTAGAGAGTCATTTTATCACAGGAAGTAATCAGAGTGTTCCCACAATATCATTCTGAAATCATATTTTGTGCACTGACTTTTTGGTTCACTTCATCTCCTGTAGCCCTGTGGAATGGAAGGTAATCAATCCAGTCTTTTTTCCCCTCCAAATTTAATGTTGTGATGACTTCTTGAGGATATGTGTTGAATAAAGTACACTGAAATCACCTTTCCTTGTTGTTTTATTTTATAATAATATTTACCTTAAAGGTATTTTGGGGCACCTGGGTGGTTCAGTCAGTTATGCTCAGTCTTGGTTTAAGTTCAGGTCATGATATTGGGATTCCGGGATCGAGCCCTGCATGGGGCTCTATGCTCAGTGGGGAGTCTGCTTGAGATGCTCTCTCCCTCTTCCTCTGTCCCTCTCTGCACCCCCCCATGCTTCCGCTGGTGTGCTCTTTATCTCTCTCTCAAATAAATAAATAAATCTTAAAAAAAGTAAAGGTGTTTCATTTTTTCCATGTATTGTTCCTTATGTGTTCTTGCAGAGAGTATTAAATATAGAACTTACTACAATGTATATCCTTTGGCATTATTAAGGACAATTTAACTGAAAACAGGGATAACTTCAAAATTACTCAATAAATCTGAGTAAGTAAGACATCTATTTGAAATTGTATGTGCTTTCTTAAAACAAACCAAAACAGATGCTAGTAAGACAATCTCCGCCTTGGGGATGTAGTTGAGGAAGAGACCTTGAGACATATCGAAACACTGACACAATACTACTACTTCATTAAAAGTAATAGTCTTACTGTTAGGCCCAAATAAAGTTTAGCCCTGCAATGGCTTACATGGACTATCACTCAAGAGTCAAGCAGGTGTACTGCTGCCAAGATATCAGAACTGTAAGAGGTCAGAGGAAATGGAATTATCTGGGAAGGATAACACGGGACTAAGGAGACACATGATGTGGTGATACCTAAGAAATTAGTTTTTTTTCCATTTTAAATTAAAATAAGCAAAGTGAAACAAAACCTCTATAAGCACTAGTAAGAGAATGCCTATCTTACAGAAATGGCAAATTAGTTAAAAGATGTCTTTCTTAAAGATCACTGACAGCCCTAAAACACTTAGATTTCATTCCAATTGAAGTAATAATTTGAAACACTAATCAGAGTACATGAACTACATTTTGACTGCTGAGTGAACAATAACAAAGTTATATCCTGCAAATAAATGAAATTTATTGCATACAGCTCTGGTACGTTTCAGAAAGCAAGTGATCTAATTTTAATGTGGGCTGGCAAGTTGGCAATATGCACCATTTTTAAGGAAGAATTGACCTTTCTAAATCAAAATTTACATGCAAAAGTAAAGCAATATCACTTTTAGCACAATACTCCCAATTCTTTTTAGTCTTCTTTAAACTTGTTAATTCAACAAGTCTCAAACCACTTAAATAAAAGTAGTTTTTAAATGCTTGCCTTCAAGTGTCCTCTGATATTTTATTAAACTACATTCATTCATTTTTATTTTTGAACTTTTATTTCATTTATTCGTAAATGTTTTTTCTCTCAATTTTTCCTGTCAATTTCAACTTTTACGTAGACCTTTTTTTTTGTTAGGAGTTGGCACATTTTAATCAATAATACTTGTTCTACGGCAACTAAGATTTCAGTTTTAGTTTCATGTTAATTTCCTCAACTCTCCTGGCAAGATCTGCCGGCATCTTCGCTAAATTCTCAGGGCTTGAACATACTCATTCTGAGGTTTGGTTTTTTTCTTTTCTAGTCTGAGCTTTTATTTTTTTCTTTTTAATCACCAGCGCATTCTGAAAAATCAGGAGACACTCCACTGCAAAGCTACCGGGTTCCTTTGAGTTGCTCGTACTCACTGCGCTCAGGCTGGCGCTGAAACTCCCTCCGGCTCAGAACCCACTCGGTCGGTCTCCACTGCGCCTCCGCGGAGCCGGCACCCGCCTATTCCCCCAGCTGCTGGGACAGCCCGGCCGGCCTTTACTTAAGACCCAGAGGTCTGTAGCCTCGGCGTGACCTGGCTGCCCGGCCAGCCATTATTTCCTGCGGGGACAATTACGGACAGCCCCGCGGGAGGAGGAGGGAGGGCTACAATAAAGGAGACGTGGAGGCCGCCCAGGGCCGCAGGTTGAGAAACACCTTCCTCCAACTGCTGCGCGAGGAGCACGGAGTTGTGACTCACGTGACCCTGAGGAGGCGTCCTCGGGCCGTGTGTCAATCAAACAGCAAACCAGAAGGGCTTTGTGTATTTTAAGGGGTGATCCTTCAGGGAGCTCAGTGGGAGTCAGCCTCTAAATGTCACAGAGTTAGGTGGTATTAGTACTCTTTATGGATGAAACAAAAGGCCAAGGAATTTCATACAATCATTAAAGGCTATCTAAAGCTGAATTTGTTATCACCATCAAGAAATTCATCTCAATCACTAATATCACTGACATCTCTGTGACATCACAAGATTTCACTTGTAATTAATTACTAATCATTTCTAAATGCACACAGACCGGTTTTTCTGTATATTTATCGGATAGGTACTGAGTACCATGTGAGAACATATGTTCTAGGTCTCTGAAACTTGATTGTAGGGTATGATCACTGAAGAGGTTTTCTGTTTTGTTTAGTTTTTAAAATACTAATACCTGGACCCCATATCAGACCAGCCGAAATAGAATCTCTGGGAATGTAGCTTAGGAATCATTTTCTCCAGGTGATTCTAATGTGTCTTGAGAATCACATTCTAGATCAATAGGCAAATTTTATTTCTGGGAAAAATTACCTGAAGAATGAATTAAAATACAGATTCCTGACATCTCAGTTTAGATTTTGAGAAACACTGCTCTAGTCCTCTACTGTGGGGTATGTAGCCATTAACTGCATATGGCTATTTGAATTCAAATTAGAATAAAAATTCAGTGGTTCATTTGTACTGGAAACTTTATAAGTGCTCAATAGTCACATGCTCAGATTGCAGAACATTTCTATCATTGCAAAAAGCTCTGTTGGACAGCACTGTTCTGGACTTAAGAGCCCTGGGAGTACAACAGTGACCTATAGGAGTCCTCCCTTCATATGGATTCCAGAAGAACAAGAGACACAGATATGAACAAATAAATTCAGAAAAGGGGAAGTGCTGGGTTCTGTCCTAGTCTAAGAGATCAAGGAAGGCCTCTTTGAGGAAGTGACAGTTAACAGAGACAATTCAGTAGTTGGTAATGACCGTAGAGTTATAAGAGGAAAGGCATAAGGACTGCTCAAAGATGAGGTATCCTGGAAGGAAGTCCTGCTTTAAACAGTACTCATGTTCATAAACAATAATGAAAGAAGTAGGGGCGCCTGAGCTCAGTCGGTTAAACAGCAGACTGGATTTTGGCTCAGGTTATGACCTCAGGGTTGTGAAACTGAGCCCTGCCTTGGGCTCCATGCTGAGTGTGAAGACTGCTTGAAATTGTCTATCTCTCTCTCTCTTCCTCTGCCCCTCCCTGCTTATGTTCTGTCTCTCAAAATAAACAAATGAACAAACCCAATAGCGTAAGCAGCAGATGGGAAGGAAAAGTATGATGTCATTTAAAGAATTAAGGAGCTAAGGCTTTTCACCCAAGGGAAGAGATTAATTCAGAAATTCAAAGTTCAGAAAAATTTTGAGGAAACAAATTCCTCTTTCTTCACAAACTCTTTCTCCCCCCAAAATAAGGGGCCTACATCCAACCTCAAGTTGTTTCACTTCTTGATTTTAGGAGACCTCAATGTGGTTGATCATGTGGTTCATTCTTGCTTCAGATTCACATTGAAAACCTGAGGTTCACATTGTTGTGAATTTCCTAAAATCTTAAAATGAGTTAGGGGCTGAGTCAGGATTGAGGACATTTGTTACAGGATGTCTCATGTCCAGTGCTTTTCACATCATGCCACAGATCCAAACCAAACACAGATGATCCTCTGCTTAAACTAAAATTCTTCTTTTGAGTTGTTTCATATGCATTAATATGCATATGCATAAACATTATGCATAAACATAAAAGCCTATATTGGAAGAGTTTGGGGAGGCACTTAGAAGATCCAGGTTAGCTTCATATACTAGCCATTTATTTCTGGAAAATTCATTTAATCTCTCTAAACCTGTTTGCTTTTATATATTATTACTGACATAATAAGATCTGTGTACCTTACCCTTTTATGTGGTCAAAAGATAAAATGTTTTAAAAATATTATTAGGATTCTGGTTTCTGCTATGGCATTTGAAGATCTTGGGAGTTATCACTTCTGTCATGAAGATAAGAAGAAAGCTGAACACACTGAAAATCAGCAACTCTTCTTAAATCTACCAGATAATTGAGGTCACAAGGTAAATCACCTCCCTGAAAACTGCAGAGGTAGGTGAATGCAGAGAATCATACCTTATGACCTAACTAGAGCCAGTAGTGGGTAGAGGTCTCTTCAACAGTAACGGTGATGACCCAGTGTCCGAGGAGTACCCATACCTTCGGGAGTTGACCTTCAGGAGTCCTGCTAAGTTCTCACCGTAAGGATCAGAGAAAAATCTCCTCTTGCTTCAGGTAAGGGGAGGGAAAAAGTAGCCATTATGAAACAGGCCCAGAGCCTCTGTTCTCTGAAATAAAGACTAGCCTTCTAGGTAAACATCTTTATCAGAGCTTTATCAGACTTGGAAGAAGAACAGTTGGGTGAATTGAAGCCCTTCTAGTTTTCCTATCTCTTATGAAGAAAAAAAAAAGGGTTCGGAAACTTCTCTGAAGGTTACAGTCCAGGGATCCTGGCTCCCTAAAAATGGAGATTTACTCATAAGAGTATAGAGTGCTTCTACTACCCAATACTTTATGACCATTTTAAAAGTGTTCCAACAATAACAGTGGATTACAACTGAGAAAGCTGCAAGACACAGACAGACACTGTTTAAGGAGTTTCTGGGAAAAGCCAAAGACAAAACAGGAGATAAAAAAAAGACATTAGAGAAAATTGAAACCTATGACACCTACAGCTATAGCTACAGCTATAGCAAACACAACCGAACTTCTGGCAAAGTAAAAAGAAAATCTTTACACTAAAGGCCTGCTTACAACAGTGCCTATTATTTGATACATCATATCTGGCTTGTAAAAAAAATTGCAAGGCATACTAAAAGGAAATAAAAAACACATCTAAAGAGATAAAGCAAGCCTCACAACCAGACTCAGATATGGTAGAGATTTTGGAATTATCAGACTTCGGATTTAAAATACGTATTACTAATATGGTAAGAGCTCTATTGGAAAAAGTTAACATACAAGACAAGATGTGTAATATGGGAGATGAAAACTTTAAGAATGAAAAACTTTTTCAATGAAAATGAAAAGAATGAAAGAATGATCTAAATTTCCAGAAATTTAGATCAATTTCATTGATCTTATCAATGAAAAGAATGAAAACTTTAAGAATGAAAAGAGTGAAAAGAAAATGCTTTTCATTCGTTTTAAGAATGAAAACAGGGGCACCTGGGTGGCTCAGTGGGTTAAAGCCTCTGCCTTCGGCCCAGGTCATGGTCTCAGGGTCCTGGGATCGAGCCCTGCATCGGGGTCTCTGCTCAGCAGGGAGCCTGCTTCCCCCTCTCTCTCTGCCTGCCTCTCTGCCTACTTGTGATTCCTCTCTGTCAAATAAATAAATAAAATCTTAAAAAAAAAAAAAAAGAATGAAAACAAACACTGCAACTGAAATGAAGAATGCTTTTTTACAGCCAAGAAATAGTAGCTTGAAGATATGGCAATAGAAACTTTGCAAATGTAAATGTAAAGAGAACATAGTGTTAAAAAACTCAAAAGACTATCCGAAAACTGTGGAAAATTACCAAAAAATGTGTAACACAGAGAGTGTTGTGTAACACATTACTCTCTGGTAATGAGAATACCAGAAAGAAGAAAGAGAAAAGAAGTATTTGAAGTAATAATGGCTGAAAATTTCCCAAAATTAATGACAGATGATACCAGATCATAGTTCTAGGAAGCTCAAACACTAAACAGGATAAAAAGAGAAAATATTTACATGTGAAGATATCATATTCGAATTTCAAGAAATCAGACAAAGAACAAATATTGAAAGGAGCCAGAGGAGGGAAAAATGCCTTATCTATGGATAAACAAAGGTAAGAATTTTATCAGACTTTTCTTCAGAAACCATGCAAGCAAAAAGAGTAGAGTGAAATATTTCATATTGAAAGAAAAGTCCATCAATCTAGACATCTGAATTAAAAATAATTATTCTTTTAAAAGTAAAGAGGAAATATAGACTTTCTCAGACAAAAACTAATGGATTCTATCTATCTATCTATCTATCTATCTATCTATCTATCTATCTATCTATCTATTTATCTACTACCAGTAGGCCTATCTTGGAAAAAACGTTAAAAGAAGTTCTTCATAGAGAGGGACAAATATAGTTCAGAAAGTTGGATCAAGATGAAGAAAGGAATAACATTAGAAAAAAGTAAATGGAGGCAAAATATCTTTTATTTTTCATTACTAATTGATCTAATAGATAACTGCGAAACAATAATAGCAACAACGTATTAAGTGGTTATAAGTTATATGGTTATATAGCTTATATCATAAGTGAAATAAATAACAGCAATGTCACAAGGGACAGGAGAGAAGAATTGGTAATAGTCTACTATAAAGTACTTGCACTATCTGTGAAGAGGCATGGTGTTATTTGAAAGTGGATTAAATTGGTTGTAAATGTATACTGCAAACTCTAAGGCAATTATTTAAAAAATGGTAAAAAGAAATTTAGCTGATAGGCCAAGAGAGAAGAGAAAGTGGAATCATAAAATGCTTAATTGAAACCAGAGAAAGTAGAAAAAAAGCGGGAAGACACAGGAAGCCAAGAATAGGAAAACAAATAGAAAACTATACAGGAGGTATTAATCCCACTCTATCAATAATCATTTTAAATGTGAGTGGTCTAAATACAGCAATTAAAAAATAGAGCAAATAAAATACAGAACCCAGATACATGCTGTTAACAGGAAACCCACTTTAATTATAAAGACACAGATTAAAAGTGATGGAGAAAGATATACCATGCTAACTAACGCTAATCAAAATGAAGCTGGGAATAGTATTTTAATTTCAGACAAAGAAGATTTCAGAACAAGGAAATTATTAGGGACAAAGAGAAACACAACATAATGATAAAAGGGTTGACTCTCCAAGAAGACATGACAATCTTATCTATGCACATTACAACACATTGTCAGAATACACGAGGCAAAAACAGTTAAAACTGCAAGAAGAAATCAATACAAATTCACTGTTGTGGTTGGAAACTTTAACATCCCTCCATTTGTAATTGACAGATTCAGTGGGCAAAAAATCAGTATGGATATAGTTGAACTAAATAGCACTATCATCATCTGGATCTAATTGACATATGAGCTAAATGGGAATGAGAATACTACTTCTGAAATTAATGAAATGAAAATTACAGACCAATATCTCTCATAGATGCATAGATGCAAAAATCTGCAACAAAATATTAGCAAATATAAGCTATGTAACAATGTATAAAAAAGGATTACATGCCTTGACCAAATAGGATTTATCCCAGCTATGTAAAACTGATTCAACAATCAAAAATCAGTTTCTGTAATCTATCATATCAGCAGATTAAAAAGGAAAAGTAGCATGATCTTATCAATAGATGGAGCAAAAGTATTTGACAAAATACAATACCCACTCATGGAAAAAATACTAAACAAACTAGGAAAAAGAGAGGGAACTTCCTCGACTTGATAAAGAACATCCACAAAAACCTGTAGCAATCATACTTAACGGTAAGAAACTAGATCTTTCCCACTAAGATCAGGAGCAAGATAAGGATAACCCCACACACCACTGCTTTTTAACATTATCTTGAAAGTCCTGACTAATATAATAAGACAAGAAAAAGAAATAAAAGGTATACAGACTGGGAAGGAAGAAACAAAACTGTCCTTGTTCAGAAATGATATAATTGTACATGTAGGAAATTCCTAAGAATTGCCAAAAAAACTCCTGGAACCAATAAGCACTTACAGAAAGGTTACAGGATACAAGGTTAATACAGAAAAGTCAATTGTTTTCTTGTATACCAGAAATGAACAATCAAATTTATAATTAAAAACAATTCCATTTACATTGCACTCACTAAAATAAAAAAATGATATAAATCTAACAAAATACTTGCAAGATCTATATGAAGGAAACTACGAAATTCTGATGAATGAAATCAGAGAACTAAATAAATGGAGAGATAGCTCATGTTCATGAATAGAAGACTTAGTAATGTTAAGTCTTCTAGTAGAAGACTTAGTCCCAACTTGGTCTATCGATTCAATGCAATCCAAATAAAAATCCCAGCTAGTTATTTTGTGAATAGTGACAAATTGATTCTAAAGTTTATGTGGAAAGGCAAAATATTCAGAATAACCAACACAGTACTGAAGAACAAAGTTGGAGAAATGACACTACCCAACTTCAAGGCTTACAATGAAGTATTGCAATGAAGGCAATGTGATATTAGTAAAATAATAGACACAGATCAATGGAACAGAATAGAGAGCTGAGGAAATAGATTCCTACATATATAACCATTTATTCTTTGACAAAGAAACACAGACAATTCAGTGGAGAAAGTATAGTCTTTTCAATAAATGTTGCTGGAACAATTGGACGACTATGTGCAAGACGATGCTAGATGCAGACCTTACACTTCTCACAAAAATTAACTTAATATGGTCCATACACCTAAATGTAAAGCACAAAACTTAAAAGCTTGTAGAAGATAATGTAGGACAAAAATCTAGGTGAACTTGGGTTTGGTGATGAGTTTCATAAGCAACACTAAAAGCACAATCAATGATGTAAACAACTGATGAATTGGACTTACTGAAATTAAAAAACTGCTCTGCAAGACATTATTAAAAAAATGAGAAGGCAACCCTCATACAGGAGAACATACTTGGAAAATATGTTCTGCATATCTGATAAACAACTTCCACCCAAAATTATTTAAAAGACTCTTAAAACTCAACTATACACCTTGAAAAGTGGATTAAAGATCCAGTTATCTCACTAAAGAAGATACAAAAATGGCAAATAATCATTTGAAAAGAGCCTCAAAATAATATATCATTTGGCAATTTCAAATTAAAACAGTAATTGCAAATTAAATTGCAGTTTAAAACCATTGTATACATAATAGAATAGCTAAAAATCCAAAAATCTGACAATGTGACCTAATGGTAAGTCTGTGGAGCAACCGAAGCTCTCATTCCTTGTTGGTAGGAGTGCTAAATGGTATGGTTCCTTTGGAAGACAGGTGAGCACTTTCTTACAAAGTTAAACACATTCTTACCATATTATCCAGCAATCACATTTCTAGGCATTTGCCCAAACGAATTAAAACTTATGCCTACACAAATGTTTATATCAGCTCTTTTCATAACTTCTAAAAACTAGAAGCATCCGAGATTTCTTAATAGGTGAGTGGATAGACAAACCATAGTACATTGTACAATAGAATATTGTTTAAAAGTAAAAAGAAATGAACCCTCACTTTACAAAAAGACATGGAGGAATTTTAAATGCATATTGCTAAGTGAAAAAAGCCGATCTGAAAAAAAGACACACTGTATGATTCCAACTATATGATGTTCTGGGAAAGGCAAGACTATGGAAACAGAAAAATGCCTGTGTTGGCAAAGAGTTCAAGAAGAGGAGGGGATAGATGAGTATGTGAAGCACAGGGATTGTAAAGGCAGTAAAACTATTCTGTATGATATTGTAATGGTGAATACATGACGTTATACATTTGTCAGAACCCATAGAATTGTACAACCTAAAAAGTGAGCCCTAATATAGGCCATGGGCTTTAGTTCATAATAATGTATCAATATTGGCTCATTGATTGTAATGATGAAACACATCATTAATGTGCAATGATACACACTAATGCAACATGTTAATAATAGAGGAAATGTGAGATGGGAGAGAGGTGGTATATGGAAACTCTGTCCTATCTTCTCAGGTTTTTTTGTAAATCTAAAACTGTTCTAAAAAATAAAATCTATAAAAATATTATTTTAAGTTTGTGATTATTTTATAGCAGTTACACTCTTTTCTCGAAAAGTCAGGTGAAGCATACCAACTACATCAAATTTAAAATATGCTGGCATATATATTGTAAAATATGGTGATATAGTATACATATTAAATATATATAATTTATATATATTATTTGTTGGTCTTTTTCAACTATTCACTAAATATAAGAAGTATTTATAAAGTGAGACATCTACTGTCAAGTACTATGTTATTCTTTCCTATAGAATCAAAAGTAATGTTACTCATATGTAATCTCTGAACTTGTACTTATCATTTTATGACCCTTTGGAGTATGTATGGATATAGTAGCTTTAAAAAAAATCTTAATTATTTTCTCTCCTTCCCCTAGTTGCTAAGTGATCCTAGAGGGTACTAGGGTGTGTACTCTTGCTCCTGATTTTGAAGGTCTCTATATATGATGAGAAATTATGAATTGTGGGAAGGCAAAAAAATCCCCTGCTGATTCATCAGATAGTGTAATCCTGTACATTAGTGTTTAAAAGAGCTCTTCCTGGGTTCTTTGGAAAAGAAGCAATCAATTTAACACAAATAATTTTCAAGAAAAGTTTTATTATATAATGAAAGCAAACAAAATTTTCCAAGAATAATTTGAAATTGGTTAAAATATACTACAGTACTGAGAATTGATGACTTAATGTTGAAATAAATATTCTTGTCTTGACTCATAGCATATCTCTCAGTAAAATATTTTACAATAAAATTTATCTTGATGAATAATAAAACTTATGTTGACTTTTTAGAAGGGTTCACAAAAAAGTTAAAGCTTTCTTCCTTAAAGTTCACATTTCTATAAGTATAATAAACCAATGATGGTTTTAATCTCCTATTCTGAGTTTAAGAAAACACAATTTACTTATTTGTTTTTATTTATATTAATTTCATAATATCTTTGAAGCAGTGTAGAATGGGAACATACAATGAAATAATAAGAATAAAGGATAAAAAAGAGGGAACTTGAAAGAGAAAAAAGTCAAGATGAGACAAAAGGTACAGACCCTAAGGATTCATATAATTACTATAATTTAATTTCAATTTTGGTCTGAGTTTCACAAGGAAAAAGGCAAACAGTTGGTTTGGATAGTTTATCATTTAACTGCATTTTTGATGAAATAATTATTTAGGGAAGAAAAGCCTTTTCTAGCAGTAAACTTTAGAAGCAGCTTAATAAAGTTGGAGTGGGTCACAAAAGGTCTATGTTTGAAGTATTTTTAGTTACTGTTAATTGAATATTCTTACAGCCATAACGTTCATATACTCATTGGAGAATTCTTATGGAGTGTGTACTATAATAAATCAAGCACTGCCCTAGGCATTGGAAGTAGATAAAAATCCCTGCATCAACTCAGCTTTAGCCTTAATAAGGAGAGCAAGAGGGGCGCCTGGGTGGCTCAGTCGTTAAGCCTCTGCCTTCGGCTCAGGTCATGATCCCAGGGTCCTGGGATCAAGCCCCACATCGGGCTCTTTGCTCAGCAGGGAGCCTGCTTCTCCCGCTACCATTCCTTCTGCTTGTGTTCCCTCTCTCGCTGTGTTTCTCGCTGTCAAATAAATAAAATCTTTAAAAAAAAAAAATAAGGAGAGCAAGATAATAAGGAATATATATAGTATATTAAATAGTAATACATGCTAGGAAAAACAAAACAAAACAGAACAAGGGAGAAAGGGATAATGGAGAATGTGTGTGGGCGTGAGTGTATATAGGAAAGCTATGTTTTTGGAAGAGTAGCCAGGAAAAGCCTCACTCAGAGAGAGACATTTGAGTAAAGACCTGAAAGAGGTGGGGGAGGGAGGAGGGAATGGTGAGCACAGGCCTTGAAGCATATTTGCGGAATGGTGAAGAGGTCACTATAGCTGGGACTGAGGTGAGATAGGAGATGAAGTTGGAGAGGTAATGGAGAATAGGATAAAAGTCATCAAGAGGACTTTGGCTTTTTCTCTGAGAAAAATTGGGAGCCACTACAAGTATTCAATCACATGAGATATACTAGTTATCTACTGCTGCACAGCAAATTATCCCCAAATGCAGTGGCTTAAAGAACACTAAACATTTCTTATCTCTCACAGTTTCTTCGAGTCAAGAATTCAGGAGCATCTTGGGTGGACTCTCACTGAATCTCTCATAAAGCTGGAGCAGATGTTGGCTGAGGTTCCACTCATCTGAAGATGTGGTTCTAGAGGTTCTATCTCCAAGTTTCCTTACTCACGTGACTGTCAAGTTGGGTCTAGCTGGTGGTGGAAGACCTCAGTTCCTCTTCACATGGGCTTCACCATGGGACTGCTTGAATGTTCTCATGACATGGTGCAGCTTTTTACAGGGTGAGAAATTAAAAAAGTGGAAGTGTCATTGTCCTTTATGACGTAGCTTCTGAAGTCACACCATTGCTTCTGCATGTTCCATGGGTCACGTGGTTCATCTCTGATACAGTGAGAGAAAAGATTACATAATGGCATAGATACCAGGAGTGGAGATCACTGGGAACTGACTTGGAAGCTGGCTATCAGGGAAAAAAAGAAGAGAAGTACTGGAACAATGCCCTTGCATGGGCATGAGCAGATGGGATCTAACAAGAGAGCAGAGGGGATAGCCCTTAGTAGGTGCACAGAGAGGTCACACATAGTAATAGTATCCAGGTGCAATTGCAGGAGGGTGGGAAGAAATGGTGGGAGTCGAAGCATATTCTCTTCAGTTTGTTGTTGTTGTTGTTTTCTGCTTCTCAGTGAGCTAGAAAACAATGTCATAGGTCAAGAATGAGGACTGGGAAGAAAGTTTTTGGAGGTTCATATTTCAGGTTTATTAGTATCTCTCAAGTGATACAATGGTCATATTCTATTACTTGCTTCATCATAAGAATAAGGAGAAAATCCACTCTTGTTGACCATTGTTGTATTCCAAGAGGCACAGCCTGAGTTTTAGCAAAGTGAAAGGAAACCAACTCTGTTAATTTTGTTTTATTTTGTTTTCATTTTAAGGACTGATTTTTTTACTCTTTGGTCTTAAGAATTTTTTATGTTTATAACATGGAAACTTTCATCTGTAAACATACTTTGATTTGCAATCAGATCACTTTTTTACTTCTGCTTGTGTAATAGGATAAAATACAGATAATTTAGTGTGCTTAAAGGAGACTCTAAAATATAAGACATGGTCTTTTCCTAGCCCAATCAGCCTGAGAGCCTGTGGGACAAACCTGTAGACTAAATAAATAACGTTTACTGACTCAATGTGATGTGGGGGACTGCACATGAAAGGAACTGTGAAGTGTTTCAGCAAAGAAAGGAAAAGAGTTAAGGACTTTGTGGAAGTGTGGAGTTTAGGTGCAACGTAAACGCAGTAGAGTTTTGATGAGCTCAAAGCAAAGTGGTGCTCTGTGTAAAGAGGCCAACATCAGTCCTGAACTGTGAAATGGACCTTTCTTGGAAACATTTTTTTTTTTCTAAGATTTTATTTATTTGACAGAGAAACACAGCGAGAGAGGGAACACAAGCAGAGGGAATGGTAGCGGGAGAAGCAGGCTTCCTGTCGAGCAGGGAGCCCCATGCGGGGCTCAATGCAGGGCTTGATGCGGGCCTTGATGCAGGGCTCGATCCCAGGACACTGGGATCATGACCTGAGCTGAAGGCAGACGCTTAACGACTGCCCTCTTGGAAACATTTTAGAATAGATGTCAAATGTTATGTGCAGAGACCTATGTTATGTGCAGAGACCTACTATCTGAAACTCTACAAATGGCCTGGAAATCAAGGCTGCTTTGCCTGCCTCACAACTTGACTCTTTCAGACAAGAGTGGGATGTTTTTTCCTACTGAAATAATGTCAAACAAAAGTGTTTCTGATAATCTGTGATTTTACAGAAGAAGATTTCTCAGTAAGGAATCAGTAGATATTCCAAGAATTGGGTTCTTATGCTACTTTATGGCTGCATCATGTATTTAGGAGAAATACTGTTTTCTGATAAAGTTGCACTTGACCTTATGGCAGAGAAGATTTTTGCTCTATTTTACTTTCTTTGTTGATATTATTATAACTTCCTAGAGCTTAAAATATTGATGCACAAGTTGTGGTCTCTTCCTGGGTAATCTTGATCAAGACACTTAGTTTATACCTAATAAAGAGGTTGGAAGAAATCCTCACCAGTCTTTGAATATAAAATTAGACCTCCTTTATTTTTAATACCCAGATTACAATGTCTCCCACACTATGTTTACAAGATCTCAGCGTCCAAGAGTATTGCAGATTTGTCTGCCAATCTCCAGAAGGAGCTTCCCATGTGTTCACACCCCCAGTGTGACATCTTCATATTCCTCTTTTCTCATTCTAGCTTCCCCAGGCTAACAACCACTACCATCCAAGTAGTCTGAAAAAGATCTGTTGCTGTGACTGATGAGTATGTGGCACCATAGCCATGTTCTCATAGCTATAGCTCACCAATGGAGCAGAACATCGTTGGTTCTATAAGGACCTCAGAGGATGTCTCTTCTCACTATGATATCTTCTGAATCTTGGAGTATTCTGTTCATGCTATCTTTCAGGAAAGCTGCTTCTGTCTTCTGTGCCTCATCTTTTACAAGTAATCCTCAAAAATTATAATAAACAAACAAAAATAAAATAAAATAAATTAAAGAAACAAGTCTACCAGTAATAATAATGATACTAAAACTAATAAAAGAAGTGAAATCTGCATTCTCACAGATCTAGCTCTGATTCTACCTTACACAATGACTGATCAAACCACAACACTTGTCTTTAGCCTATGGTCATCACAATTTTGTCAAGAACAAAAGACTTGCCTTAATTTGAATAGTTGAAGGACTCACCTGTTGATTATCTAAAAACAAGGGAATGGTTTATCTGGGTAATTTAAAGTCTTCATCTTTAGAAGACCAGCAACTTTTTACAATGCCACATTCGATTAGAAGTTTTTACTCAGCTTTCTCACCAAAAATATAAAATCTCTTGCATCTGATTGGGACATCTGATCGATGTCCCGAGCCAGAACATCATTTTGCATAAATAATCTTTAGCATGCCCTTCAATGAACATACATGGCCTCTCATACCTTGCTGGTTGGCATGATCATGTGATTTTTCTCAATAATGCCTCACAGGGTGAAAGTCAATGTAATACTTATGGCAGAACAACAAAGGAGAAGTGTCAGAAGGGGTGTGGGTGAAAGTCACAGAAAGGAAAAGAAAAACTGCATGATCTTACTTTATATGGAATCTAAAAAAAACCAGACTCAAGGAAGCAGTATAGAATGGTGGTTGCCAGGACCTGGGGGGTAAGGAAAATGGGGAAATGCTGGTCAAAGATTACAAACTTTCAGTTATAAGATGAATAAATTCCGGGGATGTAATGTACAATGTGGTATGACTAGTTAATAATACTGTATTGTAAATTTGAAATTTGCTACAGGGACTTTAAGCGTTCTTACCACACACACAAAAAGGTAACTGTATGTATGGTGACGGATATATTAATTAGCTCGATTGTGGTAATCATTTCTCAATGTATATGTATATCAAATCATTGCGTTATAGCCTGAAACTATATATATAATTTTTATTTGTCAATGATACCTCAGTAAACCTGGAAAAAAATGTAATAAAAAGAACTCATGAAGGTGAGAAACTCAACACAGGCTACAAGTCCAAAATGAGTATCAAATGTAGTTCCTTTAGTTTTCCTTTTTCTTTTCTTAAGATTTTATTTATTTGTTTGACGGAGAAAGAGATCACAAGTAGGCAGAGAGGCAGGCAGAGAGAGAGGGGGAAGCAGGATCCCTGCTGAGCAGAGAGCCTGATGTGGGCTCATGAGATCATGACCTGAGCCCCTGAGCTGAAGGCGGAGGCTTTAACCCACTGAGCCACCCAGGTCCCCTAGTTCCTTTAGTTTTCTTTTCTAGATTTTTTTCTTTCCACTATGGGTAAGAAGGAAAATATTAACTTTAATTTAAATGTTAATCTGATCTGTTCATTTAAACAGAAGCTTTACCTAATACTCAATCTCTCTTAGCAAAATAAAAGCCTTACAAATAGTGCTCGGTTTATCAATTAACCTCCCCAAACCCGATTTTCTCTCTCTCATGGTGTCTTTGTGGATGGGGGGAATGTGAGGCTATGGGTACTCATGAACATGGAAAAGTTAGAGTTCTGAGATGTTAGATATTATGCATCCTCTGGTTTCCAGAACTGTGTCCCATTTAATTTCAGTCTTTTCTGCTGGCATCCATGACTAAAGTGTAATTTTCGTCTTTTGCTTCCATCACCTAATGGAAACTGTCAAAATCACCAGTGGCGGCCACATTGCTGAATCCAACAATTACTTCTCTGTCATTATTTATGTGACCCTGCAGCAGGATCTGTCACAGCTGATTTTCCCCTTCTTTTTGATGTTTCTCATTGATGTGGCTTCCAGAACACCACATTCTCCCAGTTTTTCTCCACCCTCTGAAGACTCCTTCATCAATCTGGTTTCTCATTTCATCCTTGACCTTTAATATTGGAGCACCCAGATTGCTCTTCTGAAATCCAGTCACATTTTGAATAGCTTACCTGACATCTCCACTTAAATGTCTGAGAGAAAACTCAAACTTACCCCAACTCTGCCCTACTCACAATCTTCCCTTTCTCGGACAATGGCAAACTCATTATTCTAGTTGTTCAGACCAAAAACTGGGGGTCCTGAGGCTCTGCTAGTTCATGACCTTGTCTCTTGGTCTCCTGCCCAAGAGAGCAGAGACACAGATCAGGATTTTTTGCTCCTAAGGTCCTGCCTTTGTGATTCCCAACTTTTCCTCTTTTCTTACCTCACAATGCCACTCTACAATAGAACATAACTGTATTAAATTGTGTATACTTGTTTTGAACACTGGAATTCCAGGTAACCTTGTGGTAAAATTATATGTAGGTTACAGTTTAAATATACAGTTTGTAGTCCCAAGTGATCTGTTTCATCAGAATCAGTGATATCCAGACATTGTCCCTGATAGACCTGACTGATAATTTTAAGGCCACATTTCCTTGGCTGCCTTTTGACCCTGCACTGGGCCTCAAATTCAATGTATTTAAAACATCATCTTTCCAGTAAGGGATGCTTATAGCTATATTTGTCCTTCTTCTGGGAATAGTGCTTCGATTCTTCTTGGGATTGTTCTTGTGCCTCCACCTTAAGCTTCCCTAAGTGTTGCTATTTTCTTACAGGAATCTGCCCCACTGGTCTCATTTGATTGGTTCAGCGTTGTTAGCCTGGCTCATAACTAAGCCAAGCAGTGTATTTCAAAACCCTAGTTACAATTGATTGATCTATTATTCCATGACCCAACGTGGGTCAATTAGAATCCTTAGAATTTTTGAACGTGGAAGCACAGAGACTAAAAGGCAGAGAGTAAGACTGCCTTTTACTCTCTGTGCTTCCACGTTCAAAAATAGGGATAAAACCTAGTTTAAAAATAGAGATAGAACCAAGCTCAAAAATAGAGATAGAACCTATGAAAAGTAAAACTAGGGAGCTGTCGTGGCCACATTTCTAATGATGTAAAAGAAAGTGGTCTGTAGTGAGAGAGAATGAAACCAATGTCCAGAGAGAGGCAGATGAAAAGGTGTAGGACTAGTGATATTTCAGTTCCTGGATATAGTTTTCCTGAGGCCCAGTTGTATCTCTAGCCTTTTGGAGGTCTTTTTTTTTTTAAATTTTATTTATTTATTTATTTGACAGAGAGAGAGAGAGAGATCACAAGTAGGCAGAGAGGCAGGCAGAGAGAGAGGGGGAAGCAGGCTCCCCACCGAGCAGAGAGACCGATGCAGGGCTCGATCCCAGGACCCTGGGATCATGACCTGAGCTGAAGACAGAGGCTTTAACCCACTGAGCCACTCAGGTGCCCCTTTTGGAGGTCTTAATGGGGAATCTTATACTTTATATTAGAGACCATGGTAGCTAGCTTAGGGGAGAAAAAAGGAATTTGTTTTCTTATATGGTTGGGAGGGAGATTAAAGTAGCTAATATGATCAATGAAATAACTGCATTAACGCGTCTCTACTTCTGCCTGGAACTGACACTTCAGAACTGCTGGATCTCTTTTTATCCATTTTTCATCTCTGTTTGCCTCAGCATTTGAATTAGTCTCAATTGAATTTCATGCAATTAGGCTTTTTCCAGGTTGCTGAGGAAGAGAGTTGCAAGCTGTTCCAGTCTTTCATCCTTCCTAAATGGTGATCCCAAAGACAAAAGCTCTAGGGGATAGTCTCTGCTAGTTTTAATAAAAAGTCTCATGAGGGCCCTCAATTGGCTCCGCTCATCTCTTACGAGCTACCACCTCTGAGCTAATCACTCTGGCCAAAAGCATGCGGTACTCTGATTGGCCAGACACAGTTCACATGCTATGTCTGTGTGCGTGGGTAGGTCAGACATGACTGTAGTCAAAACATGAGAACACTGACTAGAAGGGATATTAAAATATGTTCTACGAAGACAACACCGTAGCTATCACAGTGCACTACTCTATTGTTGGCTTAATTCTTTCTTAGATTCCATGCAGCAAGAAAAGTCATTTTTTCCCCTAAGCCAATTGAATTATTTTCTCTCATTTGCAATCAAGATTCCTAAAAATATACACTTTCTCAACTCTCGTTTTTTTCTTAGGTGCCTATCACTCTGAATGCAAGCATTTGCTGAATCACCCTTGTTGGACATGTGGCGATCTTCTTCAATTTCTGCCTATTTCTCCCTATCCATACTCAATCAAATATCCTATATGAGTTCTAACTTTAAAATATTTCTAAAACCAACCCCACTATCCCAGCCTATTGTCACAGCTGTTGTTCATGCTTTAAATATCATCTGTTTCATTTGCTCCCTTAGTTTTCTTCCTTTCAGTCTTGTTTCTTTGCATTCTATCTTCCACTCTATTATGCAAGTAGAATGGTGGTGTCATTTCCCTGAATAAAATTTTCTTTTGGCACTCACCGCCAAGAAGCTGAAAAGTTTTTTGGTGACGTGTACAGGAGTTTTGCTAAGGATGCCTTCTTTATGTGTCTCTTGGTGTTTAGGTCTCAGTATCAGTCCTTACTTGTGTATCACATTTACGTGGCTGTCATATTATCTTTGTCCCATTTCTTTCAGGTATTGCTGTCCTGGTCCTAAACTCTAATTTCATAATTAGGTGTCTTTTATTTTGTCTTGGAATGCCTTCATAACCTGAAATTCCTTCTGCTTTCATTGTTTACCAGGTTTAAAGCTAGTATTATATATAAGTCACTTATGGAACCTTTAAGAAGCTGTGTATATATTTTTTTTTTTAGAAGCTGTGTATATTAAGAAAGTCCTTACCCAACCCAGATACATTGCATCAAAAATATTTTAAAAAATGCCTTTCAGAGATTCAGAAGCAAATGGTTTGGAAGAAGCACTCATCTGACAAACACTATGCTTGAACCTCTTTTGTTACTGCCTGCTATTGAAGTTTTCTTATTCCTCTCTGCTACATTGACTGGATTCCTCTACTTACTCCTGAGACTTCTGATTGGCTGAATCGTACATCATCATCTCTGCTCTGGACCCTTCTGCCATCAACCAGGAATCAGCTATTTCACCATTGACCTCTCCTATAGTTATGTAGCCCTTTCATTATTCCATGTTCTTGGATTTATTCTGTCTATTCTTGTTTTATCATCTATACTTCAACTTCTAGTTCAAGTGTAAATTACTTTTCCCAACTAGTTTGGCTCTGTTTCCAGTCATAAATTCTCCTTCTCATTTGAAAGCCCTGAATTACCATTGCTAAATAATCACTAGCATTTTAAAATCATTATAAAGTTTCCAATTAGTGGTGTGCTATAGCTGAGGGCAAATTGTGTACATCTCTTCCAAATTCCACATTCGATAAAACTGTTTTGTTTGAAATTGGCTATGGTGAGAATATTTGCATCACAGGAATCAACAAATGCTCAGAAAATGCTACTTTTTTTTCCCTGAAGGACTGGTAAATGTTACGAGCATACCACTATTTTCAGTGGAAGCCCAAGCTGTGGGAGTCCTGGTGCCAACCTAGAGTACCTGGTTTAACCCTTGTAGGTGAGAAAGATATACCATGAACTAATAGCACAGGTGGACTGAGCCTGGACAGTTAGTGGTCTCTAGATCTTAAAAAGTAGAAAGGTAAAAGTTCTAATGCTCTTCCAAATCCATTCCACTCCTACACTGATCAATTTCAGTTAATGGCAACAACATTCACAAGGACCTTGCACAAATTATTTAAGCAATTTGCATAGCAAGTTCCTCATCTATAAAATGGGAATGCTAATAACACCTATCTCATAGGGTTATGAAGATTAAGTGAATTGAGATTGGCAAAGGGCTTAGGATAATGCCTGGCACAGTCACGATTTCTTGAAATAGTATATAAGTGTTTAAATAATTATTCAAATCAAAACCCACAGAATCAGCCTTGCGTCCATTCTTTCTCTCATACCCTATATTCAAACTGTCAGGAAATTCTTTCAACTTGATTACATATATGGATCTGATTTCTATTGTGACTAATGTGGGAAACAAAGGTAAAAGAAAAATTAAATTTCCTTATTTACAGCCCATTGACAAGTCCTTGAAATGGGCAGAGTGACATTCCTCTAGCAACTAAGCTACTAATTTGCTAAGGACAAGAGACAATCATAGCTCAGCCCCCAGGATCCTGTAAGTCTACTTCAACATATAAAAATTCCTTTGGAAACTTACTCTATCTCTATCCCTCAAGATACTCGTTGGCAATCATCCTCCAAGCATATGGCCCACTGATATACATCTGAAGAATCTCATGACTGAGCTCTTACTAAACAGTCATAAATGACCTTTTCCTTACAATGCCTAGCTCCCTTGGGATCCTGGAAACCTTGTTTTTAAACAACATGGGAGGCCTGAGATACTACCATCTCCCAACTTGAAAGTATATAATGAGCTACTTCTCATGACCTCATAGCAGCTCTTTCTGCCCATGGGTCCTGTCACTGTGCTTTAATAAAACCACATTTTGCACCAAAGACATCTCAAGAATTCTTTCTTAGCCATCAGCTTTGAACCCTGATATCTTTTCTACATCATGACCACCTTGGATCAAGATTCTATCATCTCAATCTGAATTGTTTTGGTGGCTTACAGATGGTTTTCTGGCTTTTACACTTATGCCCCCACCAACTCCTCACACCGTTCCTAAAATAACAACCAGAGTGATTCTTTTCCATCATTTTTAGACCATGTCCACTCTTTGGCTCAAAATTTTCCAATGGCTTCCCATTTCCATAAGAGTAAAAGCCAAAGGCTTTACAATGGCCCACAGGGCCTTGAGCTGTCCTCTAACATCTCCTTCTATGACATTCCCTCACTCAATCCAGTCTAGCCCTCCTAGCCATTATATAATGGACTAAGAGAAGGGAGTAGAGTAGAATTGTGAAAATAAGAATGGGTGGGAAAGTAAGAATGGACATAGAGAATGAAGTGGGGGCAGGTGTGGGGGGTTGGGTTTAGTAGTGTAGAGCAAAAAAGAAATAGGTAGAGCAGGAGCAGGTCGAGAATTCTGTCCAAAGCAAATCAAGTAAGAACAAGATCTGTCCCCAACCACCTGGAAATGGGCCTAGTATGAAGATGCCAAGAAAACAGCCCCAACTAATACCCTGCAGAGAATCTGGCAAACTTGAATCCTCCTGAGTTTTAGGTAGAAACAGGCCAAGTGTGGGCTGGTTTTGTTATAGAAGTATTCAGTGTAAGAAAGCTCCTGCATGTCTCGACAAAAAATATTTCCAAACCTGATGGTATGTAAAACACACTCCACTAATAATATTGATCTGCTTCACTCCCAGAAAAATGATGGGAACTGAATGTTCCTTGGGAGTAGCTGGGAAGGGGCTAAGTTGAGGGTAAGTGTTAACACAGCAAAGAACAAAACAGTGGCAAACAGGGCACTTGGGAGAATCAGGCTTGATTTAGTTCATGGTTAGGCTTCCTTTTTGGCAGAGACAGAGAAGGCATAGACCAAGAGCAGACAATACTGAGTGTCGTCTTTAAAATATCATCTTGGTAGGGCCAGGACTGTAAACCAAAGAAGCAGATAGTTAAAAACAAAGCAAGTTCAAGAAACAAATCTTTTGTTTCTCCAACTTAAAAACATGGCAGGAAGAAAAAGATCCCACAAAGGAATCTATGAGAATCCTACCATCGAATCAGGGGGATCCTGACTATTGTCTTACAGCCTAGTCTCATTGCCTGGCTCTTCTTTTCTGGTGCCGATTTCAATCTACAGCCCCTGTTCCAGTTGGTATGTGTACTTTTTTGCTTTGTTTTTCATCCATGTGCTCATTGTTATCTCTTCTTTTCTACGATTCAATATCCCTTAGGATTAACAGGCTGTGCCTTGTCTACGCACTACCCACTTTGCTTAGGTCTCTACATTTTAGGTACTATTGAGACTATTCCATCTAATATTTTAATCTTTTTAAATATGTTAATCTTTTTAATATCTTTCTCTCACTGCCCTATTGTCACTTGCATCTTCCTCATCTTGGCTTCTTTCCTCCCATGTCCGTGGGTTAAGCCAGGTTACCCTCAGATCTATACCCATAGAGATAGACTGTGTAAACATATATGTCATAGAAGGATAGAAAATTCCATCATAACACATATAGCCGCCAAAGAAAAGATTCTGAAGTGCTGACAAGGTCAAAGCTTTGTTTTACACTGTGAAATTCAGTTCCAGCTGAGAGTTTAGGACCTGGTGATGAACCAAGCATATACAATTGATGCTGTTGGTTCCCCACCTAGCTTCCCATATAGCCAATTTATCCTTCTCCCAGGTACTGAGAGTACTAAAGCTCTTAGATTTACAACTTTTTCAGAGAACAGCCCTTGGCTGATGGGAGCTGCCTCCACCCTCTGGTTATTTATTATCTGGTTATCTGATATTTGGGAAATTACTCTTCTCTTCCTCTATCAGTCTACCTGGATTTGATTCCAAACCTCCCTTTTTGTGTAGGATGGAGAAGAGGGAGAAGCATCCCATGTAATCACCATACATGGTTCTCCAAGAAAGGTTATGTGTCTGTGACTTTGCTGAATGAGTGGTGCCAACTGAAATGATCCTTCCTCTCATCTTGAAATAAAATTTACCTTGTGACTTGGAATTTTTAGTCAATTCGAGCTGAAAACCTTTCTCCAGTTCAGATTAGGGGATTATTTCCAGATGAGAGCTCTGATACATCTCTTGGACAAGCTGTCAAGCCCATACTTTATTGAGTATGCCTTACCCCAGTAATGACTTGCATCTCTTGAAGTATTATATCTCCAGACTCATAAAATACAGGTAGGAGGTAGAATGTTAGTCCCCCACATCAAATTGCATTGATGTGAGGCTCTAGAGAGAGGTATTGGATTTCTGTTTCCATGGCAACTACTTCACAGCTCAAGGGGAAAACAGGACAGGAATTGAAGTCTGTGTTAATAGCAGCTCTAAAAATAATCGGTAATGTGTTAAAACAAAGTGAATCACCCAGAAAGCAATAGGTAAAAATTATAACCATGCAGGGTGGGATTGAACAATATAGTGTTGTGCAAATATTATTACAACTACGATCTGCTTTAAAAATTACAAGACGGTTGATGACAAATACATTTCTGAGAAGAATTAGTTATTTTACTTGTTCATTCATTCAAGGGACTGTTGAATACTGATTATATATGCCAGCTCTGAGGTAGGGCCTGCAGATATGGAGATATGTCAGTACTGTCTCTATCTTCCAGGTTGTCATGGTTTTATAGACAATAGTAAAAAAAAAAAAAAAATCCGCCAGTTATAATGGATGTTTTGCATGTCTACCTAATGCCATTTTGTTTCCCACTGTGTAGCAGCCAGGAGATGAAGGATTTGTGTGGAATAGATATCACAGTGGCAATTCAGAATCATTTACAACAGTTATTATTTCAGCAATAAACATGTAACCAAGGTGTAAACCTATATGACGTTCTTTTATCTGTAGTGATTGTCTTCTGCACAGACCTGAGAAGTCTTGTTTGATGACTGTGAGATACTTGTTCTTTTCTACCTAGATGTGAAAGAGGGATCATGCACAGTCTGTTGCTTCAGGAAGCCACCTTGTGATCAGGAGGAAAGTCAGCCAAGGACATAGCAAAAAGGACTACAGAGGAACTTAGCCAGACAAGAATGAACTGCACTGAAGCCTACTTTACCTCTGGATGTTTGAGTGAAACTAGCCGACAATATTTCTTTTTGTGGAAACTTCAGCAGGGTTTCTGGGTTTTCTGTTACCTGAAACTAAGAAGAGCACTCAACTAATTTCAAATGACAATACCAGTGGGATGAGTGGAAATAATGGAAATAAGCAGAGGGAATTACTGAATGTACAGAGGAAAAATAATTCAAGGGAGGAAGAGGAGGTAGCAACGGATTTAATCTTGGAGAAAGGAGTGCAAAAAAATCAAGTTTCCTATATTGTGTGGTAGAGAGTTCAACTTTTCTGTCAGCATAGTGCCTGGTTATCTAACTCTCTAGGATTGATGGTTACTGGCAAAATGGGTCTCCTGTGAACCATGAACTTATAGAAGCTTCAGCTCAAGCGCCCATCACTTATATTTACCCCTTTGGGCCTTTGGGGTCAGAGTAGCAGCCCCAGCAATATGGAAGTCAGCAAGAAAGATTTAAAAATAGTGTAATTAAGAAAATACACTTCCGAAAATGATAGGAGGATCTATATCTTTGGATAATGCTGCTGACATATAAAGTTAAATAAGAGAGAAGGTCTTAGATGGTGAAAATAACACCTAATCTGAATTCAAGAATTCTGATTCCAGCCGTGCCTTATCTGTGCCTTTCCTTAGGTCACTTGCCTGTGCAGTTGTTGATCTGCTTCCTTTTTAAAATCAGTGTGTTATATTAGTTTATCTCTCAGACCTCTCCTAGTTTTAAGATTCTGCTGTAAAATACAACTATGCTTCAACCGTTCAACTTTATACTGCTTCCTTTATATAAAGTGTTTGTTTGTAATAATCTTTCCTGAGATTTGTAGCATTTCTTGAATCTGAAAAATCGTAGCCATTGTTGTTTTTTTTTTTTTCAAATACTGCTTTAGTCAGATTCTATCTCCTTTCTTTTACATCTCAGATTATTCTTGTTTTAAATCTTCTCTCATCACCACGTATACTGCATCTCATATGCTCCTTCCTATATTTTCTATCCTTTTAGGGGTCTGTGCTTCCATCTGTCTTTTTCTGACCTTTCAGTTTACAAATTCTCAAAGCCATCTGTTCTCACTTTTGGGACGTTGATTATAAGGTGTTTATTGATAGTTTTCTTGGACATATCTTTTCTTGATCTCAGTGCATTTTTTGGAGCTTTGAATTGATGTCTTTTGCCAGTTTGAAAACCCTCTGTCATTATCTCTTCCAGTATTGTTTCTGGCACTCTGTCTTTCTCTTTTCTTCTGGTCATCTAGTTATACATTAGATCTTTGAGCTGTGTCCAATGTATCTCTCAAATGCTGTTTTTATTTTTTCCCGTTTTCTTCTTTGACATTTAGTTTTTTTATATTTCCTAAGGACCTCTTTCTGACTTTATAAACCTTGCATTTATTTTTATTTAAATCCAAATAAGTTCTTTTCATCAGTTATATAATATATATGTATATAATATATATATATATTTTTCAGATTAAGAAATTTCATTCCTTTTTATAGGTCCCAATTTACTGTTGAAATTTTCTCCCTCCTCGTCTTTTGCTTTTTTAACTTACTAATCTTAGTATTTTAGAAATAGAAATTCTTTTTCTAATAGAAATAGAAATTCTAAGACTCTTAGTATCTTAGAAACCTGTGGATTCTTTATCTCTCTCTCTCTTAAATCATTATCTCTATTTTATAGCTCAGGAAAATAAGACATGTTATGAAAAATGAAATCTGCTGTATGATGTGTAATATAGCCACAGGGCTTGAAATAGAATTTGGTGTCCTAACCATCATTTCCCACATTTTTAAAAAAGATATTTATTTATTTTAGGGAAAGAGGAGGGGCAGAGGGAGAGAGAATCTCAAGCAGACTCTGGCTGAGCATGGAGCCTGATGCAGGGCTCCATCTCATGACCCTGAGATCAAGATCTGAGCCAAAATCAAGAGTCAGCCACTTTGGGACCCTTTTCATTCCCCACATTTAATCAATAAACATTATTCTTCTTCCTAAAAAAGTTACCCATATTAAACATACTGAAAATCAACATTAAATGGTATTAAATGCTGAATATCTCTAAATCTCTCCAATCTCTTTTCATTCATTAACTAGCACTCCAGAGTAAAAATAATTAAGGGTCCCTATTTCTTTAAAATATCGACTGAAAAAGATTTCTAATTCTGGAAGCAAATTAAAAACTAAAGGCATACAGTTGAAATATACCTTAATTAACAAGCTAAAGCCATGGCAAAAAAAAAAAAATGACATTAGCACTTGATGTTTGCTCGACCTACTGTTGAGCATCAAATCAGACACTCTTAAATTAATCCCAGCAGAAACTCTGCTAGTTCATGGACTTGCCCCACAGCACATCAGGGAATCACTAATACATTGATGGTTGGAAAGAACAATAGCAGTAGAACATCTTATTTTATACAGAAGTGGGAATTGTTTTGAAATTTTTTTCTTGTTTCAGTAACGAGATTATAATCCTTTATAATATGGCATATTTTATTGTTTAAAAAACAAAATAAGCAAGTGAGCACCATAATACACTCGAAATAAGAAAGACTGCTATAGCTTTCACAGCACAAAGTTCCCATTTCAAGCACATCTAGTAACTCTCATATTCATTAGGACTATTTCATATATGTCAGTTTACAAATAAGCAACACTTTACAAAAGGCTCTTACTTACTACATAGATCTTAGGATAAATGTATACTTTGAACAGTCGTGTGGATACTATAAAGACTATAGCACATTAGAGTCATGTGGATACTCTAGATTCCTGTACTTGATGAGATTTCTTGCCTTCCCTCATAATTTTTTTAACTTTTTTTTACACTGAACGAGCAATTTTCTAAAAAGTCTAAATCCTGTAAACACAGGTCATCTCCTGGTTGAAGCTGGAGCACTTCTCAGCAATTAAAAATGTGATGGGTAGCCATTTCCCCCCTGCCTTCTAATGTACGGTCCAAACAAAATTTATACAAGTCTTACTGTGTAGGACAAGGTTTTCAAGTCTCATTTTGCAGAACTTATTTATGCCAGCCAAATTTCTTCTGATAAAATTTTCAGTTGCCTTTGGGGTTGATGACCACTGGCAGCCTACCATGGGGGTCATTTTGGTGCAGGAGGGCACTGGCTTGCACCGGCACATGGGAATAAGGCTGGCCAAGAAATATCCTGGGCTACAGGGAAGTTCAGTGTGCAGTGAGGTACACTCTCGGGTGCCAAAGGTGGCCAAATAGCATTGGACTGGGCTTCTCCAGGTGGCCAGGGCCAGCAACACACCTGCTCCCGTGGTGGCCATGAGGATGGCACCTATATCTATTTCTTGCCTTTTCTCTTTGGTCATTTGCTTTTATTTTTATTATGCTTACAATTTCCAGTTGCTTTTCAGATTATGGATGATACTCTGTAGAGGCTTTATATGACATTCTTCCAAAAAGTGTTAAGATTTTTAGTCAAAGCATTATAGTGAATGACCTTGATCCAGTCAAAACTTCTTGTTCAGCTTTGTTATGCCTATTTCCATTCTGCCTTTCCTCATAGGGGTAGGTCTGAGGTCTGAAGTCTCCTCTATCTTCAATAGCAGTCTTTTAACACCCTGGTGCTGTCTGGCTGCTGAAATCCATCTCCGTTCTTGGGCTTCCTGTCTGCTGTTTACTGCATTTCTCCAGGATTGCCTTGCACATTCTCAGCTCAGAAGCTGACCAGCCATTCAAGGGCATTTCTGAATGCAGTTTTGGGCACTCCTTCTGAAGTTCCAAAAATTTTATCCATTAAATTTTTAAAAAAATTTTATTTATTTGTCAGAGAGAGAGAGCACAAGGAGGGGGAGAGGCAGGCAGAGGGAGCAACACACTCCCCGCTGAGCAATGTGGGGCTCCATCCCCGGACCCCGGAATCATGATCTGAGCTGAAGGCAAATGTTTAAGTGACTGAGCCACCCAGTTGCCCCTATCTGTTAAATTTTAATTTCAACAATTTGTTGTATCTTCTCCGAATGTTATTTTTTAAATTTCCCTTTAATATGTCCTCATTATTTAAATTTTTTTTTGTGCATGCTCACTTTGTCTTCCTTTAAACATTTTGTATATATACTAAATTTGTGCTTAGATTCTGATAATTCTAAAATTTCTGAATTTTCTTTTTTCTTCTTCTTTGTATGCTTGATGTTTTTTTATATTCATCTCTTATAAAGCGATGACAATTTGTGAAAGTTATAAATTTGAGATTCCTTCCTTTTTAGAAAACTTGTAAACAGTGGATTATGTATATATATTTTTTCTTATTTATCCTGGGTTTAGGTTTAAAGTAACACTTGATCTTAGCCAAAAGGCCGAGAAGCGATTAGGTTTAAAGTAAGAAGGCCTTTGAGAGTAGCTAGCTTTGACATACTGTTGAGGCAGAAGTTCTATATTTTAATCTTGAATTATGCTCTCCATGGAAAACTTAGAAAAGCAATACAAATGTTTTGTGATAGAGTCACCAACTTCTTGGACATTTAAAAGCTTTAGCTGCAGAAATTCTAAACCCATCTTATTAAGCTTATTTATCTAAAAAATATGTATTTGAGAGAGAAAGTTACCTACTTGTTAACTGAAATTCAACTAATCTTTTTTTTTGAAATTCAACTAATTTTAAAGGATTCTTTTCTTACTTAAGGGAAAGAAAAAATGCATCCCCCCACCCCCAGGATTCAATAAGGCAAGAAGTGAAAATAAGCTTTGGTTCAGTTTGAAATTTATGATGGATTGTTGGGTGAATTATTCGTTAAATGAAAATGGATAATCTATAAAACTAATGAGGTCAGCCTAGTACCAGTACTTGGAAGGTGACACATTTGGCCAGATTAGAATTGTCGTGTTTGATGCAGTGTGTAGGCATATCTACAAGACAATAGGAAGACTTGAAATCTGAACCTCGATGTGGTGTCTTTTGGGTGTGGGCAGGTTCTAAGGTTGGCAGATGGGCCAGAAGGTGGAGAACTGACAGAGTTGGAAGTTTTAGAAGACAATCCATTCTGGAAGGTCAGAGCCTGTATATTCCTAGACAGCTAGCCCACTGAGTATCTTTTTTGCTGCTATATCCAAAGTGACTTGACACTTAGTAGTTGCACCAAAAAGATTTTAAATAAAAAACCCCACAGGAATAGGAGTCTAAAGAAAATTAGACTCAGTGTCTGAAAATTGGTCTCTGAAAATTAGAAGTTTTTCCATAATAGGGAGATATCTGCCAGCAGAACTGGTGAGATAAAGTGAGCCAATAATTGAATGACTTCTCCTCAGATCAGTAGGTAAATGAGCACGATGAACTCTGAATGTCTCTTTGCCCATAGAAAGTGAATATTTCTAAGGTCTATTTTCCCCATTATGTGTCCCACTAGTGACAAAGTTAACTTTGTTATTGTTGCATGGTAATGGCTTTTTTTAAAAAAAGATATTATTTATTTATTTATTTGACAGAGAAAGAGAGATCACAAATAAGCAGAGGCAGGTGGGCGGTGGGGGGGAAGCAGGCTCCCCGCGGAGCAGAGAGCCCGATGCGGGGCTCGATCTCAGGGTCCTGGGATCATGACCTGAGTGGAAGGCAGAGGCTTTAACACACTGAGCCACCCAGGCACCCCATGGTAATGGCTTTTATTATGGATTCATCTAATCTTCAAATTAGCTCTTTGAGGTGCTTTATCAAACTATTGTACTACTATTATCATCAGTTATTATTGTTCTGGGAATATTGCTAGAGACCTAGAAGAATGTGTGTAAAATCAGGCTGAAAGTATCAAATTGTCTGAGGTCAAATCTTCAAAGTGTGATCTACATTAAATATCTTGTATGACAAATGTCCCGTGATTTCAATTACATTGCTAAGGACCCACCTTGCTAGAGCCTCACCGTGGTTACCAGACTTACTCTAAATACCAATAGCAAAAATGACCAAAGATTTGAATCCACAGTAGTATGCCAAATATACTCCTGATTAATTTTAGGTAGTTTGTCAAGTATAGAAGGAGATAGTGAGCAAATTCTGGATAATATGCTGCATTGGTAACTTGGTAAGACTGACAACCATTTCTTGAAATGGTTTCACGTACTCATCAATGTTTTATCCATCAGTTTTCTTGGGATCTCTTTAGAGAGAGCTTGGTCACTAGCATCATCCTTGCAAGAAAAAAAGAGGAACTGAATGAGCCATTATGAGCCATTACTTCTTTCTGTGTACAAGCACTGTGCTAAGTGCTTTATGTATAACATAATTTGGAATAGCCCAATGAGCTGGATATAATAAGCTTTTCAGATGACAAAATTGAGCAAAATAAAATATTTTGGTGTCTTAGTTTGGACTGCAATAACAAATTACCCTGGACTGGATGGGTTAAAGAACAGAAATTTATTTCTCATAGTTCTTTTTTTGTTTTTTTAATTTTTTAAAAGATTTTATTTATTTATTTGACAGAGAGAGATCACAAGTAGGCAGAGAGGCAGGCAGAGGGAGAGGGAGAATCAGGCTTCCCGCTGAGCAGAGAGCCCGATGCGCGGCTTAATCCCAAGACCCTGAGATCATAACCTGAGCTGAAAGCAGAGGCTTTATCCCACTGAGCCACCTGGGCGCCCTATAGTTCTGAAAGCTGAAAAGTCTGAGATCAAAGTGCTAGCATGGCTGGGTTCTGGCAAGAACCCTCCCTCTGGTTCCCAGATGGGTACCTTCTTTCCGTGTCCTCACATGGCAGGGAAAAGAGAGAGGAAGCAAGCTCTCTTTTGTCTCTTCTCACCAGGGCAATATTTCTATCATGAGGGCTCTACCTCCATGATATGGTTACTTCCTGAAGTCCCCATCTCCATTTACCTTGCATTTACCTCATGCTGGTAATTAAAGTTCCAACATATGAATTTTGACAAATATTCAGTTCACAGCACTAGCCAAAAGCACTCAGCTAAGAATATTTTGTTTACAAATTCCTCAAATCGGGGCCTGGGTCGCTCAGCCGTTAAGCGTCTGCCTTCCGCTCAGGTCATGATCCCACGGTTCTGGGATCCAGCCCCACATCTGGCTCCTTGCTCGGCAGGAAGCCTGCTTCTCCAGCTACCATTCCCTCTGCTTGTGTTCCTATTCTCGCTGTGTTTCTCTCTGTCAAATAAATAAAATCTTAAAACAAAAAAAAACCCCAAATTCCTCAAATCAACGGAATTTGATTTATGCAGATTTATTGTCACAAACTGTATTTCTGGCTATTTCTATATTATAAGCAATCAGTACAAAGATTAAAAAAAAGGGGAGGTTGATGCCTCCGAGCTGTTGACTACCTCAGTCAAGTTTACTTCATTACTCAACCTGAAGAACCGCAAAATAATATGCATTCTTAACCAAAGCCTTGGTTATTTCCTGTGGAAAAATGATTGAGGTGTGTTATATTTAGGGAAATGACATGTTCATTCCTATACAGATATTTAATTTTCTTCCATGTGTTATAATGCTTTATATCTGCTCACTCTTTACATTTCAGAACCCATTCTAAGCTTCTCACCAAAGCCTTTTGGCTTATAATTGTTGTCTCTGCTACACATTATGTGGCCATGGGAACCTTATGACCATCTTTTGGAAAACAGTGTGATTTTCCTATAAAAGGTTTCTTTATGAGTACAGAACTGGTGATGGCTTGTAGAGGATTTGATTTCTTCCTGTAATTTTCCACAGAGAGTCCCTCCACACCCAGGAGTATTCCTGGTGTCCAGTCTATGGTTTGTGATTGTTGTCTCCCAGATTTCTTCTTTTCCCAGTAACTACATGCTATGACCCCGCTTTGAGAAAGGGGCTGGAATCAATAGGGCTGGGTAGGTGAGGGTGCCTGGCTGGGCAGGACATGTGATATTAGTGTAGTCTGTCTTCTCCCAACCAATGGATGAAGTGTCAAGGAGGAAATGAACTCTCCTAAAGGGGGAAAAGGTAGAGAATAACTTCACATAAATTACAAATGCTGTTTCGAATCTTCTTACAACTTTTTGCTTTATTCTATCTTTTTTCTTTTGGCATTTTCCTATCTTCTTCTTGGTGTGCCCCATTCTTTTTGGGGTTCCTCGACCAGAGCGTGGTTCTCAAACTTGAACATGCCTCAGATTACCTGGAGGACTTGTCACAACATAGATCGCAGAGCCTCTCCTCTAGCGTCTTGAGTCCAGTAGGTTTGGGGTGGAGTTTAAGCATTTGCATTTCTAATAAATTCCCAGGGGAAGTTGATGCTGATGGTCCGGGGCCACACTTTGAGAGACCATGGTCTAGAGTCTGTGCTTTATTATCTTAATAGTTTCATTCATTTATTCATTATTTCATCCATTCACTCACTGATTCATTCATTCATTCACTCATTCATTCATTCAATATTCATTGAGACATTACTGGCATTTAGTGGGTCTTTAATAAATATTAAGTGGCTGTGCCTTTCCCTGAGTCTCAGCAGCCTATGGGTCCCAAGCACTCTTTAGTGGGAGTGACTCAAATTGCACTGACTCTTACCCTCTCCTGCATGAAATAGGATCTCCCGCACCTCTCAGACAAGTATGCAACTGTGTCACAGGATACCAGCTCTTGTCACTCAAGTGCTTATCACCCAGTCAGTTCTGGTTACCACATTCCAGCTCCTCCTGGATGTTTTCTGTCTGTGCAGCTACTTAAGGCTGCCTCACTGCTGAGCCTGCTGCTGCTTTCCACAGGAAGCCTGAGTCCATGCGCTGCCCAACAGTGTGCCTGAAATTGGAAGGGTGGGGACAAGCGGTTGCTCCCTAACTCTGCATCACATTTCCTTGCCTGGAAACAAAAGTGGGCGGCTGATGCCTCGATATCTTCCAGGACAAGATGTGGAAATATCTCCATACATGTTTGCCTGTAGTTATCTCCCGGGGCCTGAATCTCTAGAGCTGGGAAGGTGGATGGGCAGGGAATGTGAGAGTAATACTTTCTATCTTTTCAAATCCAGCTACTCTCAACAGTTCATGAAACCTGCATGTGTAGTTTTCACACCCCAGCATCTTCTCAGATACCCCACACGTGCCTGAATCCCAGTGGGAGATAGAGCTGAGTCTCGAAACTACTAGATGCAGATGAAGAAAAGATCCCAAATTTCTCCCTACGTTCTCCTGCTCTTTGAAAGTGTTTGTTTATAGTCCCGTTGCATTTCTAATATGCCAAATTTAATCTAGTCTAACCAGGGGACCTTCCTTCCTCCAACTGTACTCTGCAACTCATTTCTTTCACTCAAACGATGCCCTTAGGTGAGGAGAAAAGAGATAATTTGTAGCTCTGCATAATTTTCTGCAAGGAGCCCGAGGATTAAGACAGCTTTATCCAATCTTTACGCTTTACAGAGGCCCCAAACCACTGCTGCTTGGGTTTCCGATCCTAAGCCAAGAATGACCGAGAGCCGGTACATCTGGCCTTGTTTCTGTGTGTGTGGCCTGGGAGTGGAGGTGGGAGGTAGAGCTTGGAGGCCTTCAGCACTAATGGCCATAGTAGAGGAGCTTCATTGTTTAGATTGTGTGGGGGTGGGGCGCCTGGGTGGCTCAGTGGGTTAAAGCCTCTGCCTTCAACTCAGGTCATGATCTCAGGGTCTTGGGATCGAACCCTGCATCGGGCTCTCTGTTCAGCAGGGAGCCCACTTCCCCCCTCTCTCTCTGCCTGCCCCTCTGCCTACTTGTGATCTCTCGCTCTGTCAGATAAATAAATAAAAATCTTTAAAAAAAAGATTGCGTGGGGGCTTTTAGAAGGAACTCAGGTAGCCTCTGATTTGCCTAAGTCTTCTTTTACTCCATAAGGACTCTAGGCATTCTTGGGTTTCAGAACTACAAAACAAATGCTGCTTATTATGACATGCAGAAAGGATCTAATTATCCAGAAGTGAAATAACAACCATAAAAATATGCTATTTCAAACATATGTCAAATTAGCTTTCATACATTTTTATTTGTTTCCTCTATTATGCTCCATTCAAACATTGCACAGTTTCTCGTCACGTGGCAGAAGCATCCTGACCCAAACAAAACTTTATATAAATGGAATGAACACTCCCAGGGAAGTGAAGCTAAATGGAGGATTGCAGGTTTCCATACTGGGAAAAGGCACAGAGGCTTGCGCTCCTCTTTTTCAGGTATAACAGGAATAGAGGGGAGAATACCCAAAGCAGTGAAATGCCAGGTACTGTGTCCCCTGGAACTATGCCTATTTGGTGCCCTTCTGGTCACACGGGAGAGATCAAGGGATGGCATGCAGCACCACATCATAGATTTGTAAGGCTAGCTCTGAGAAGACAACGAGTTCTCCTTCATAGTGCTTCTCCTACCTATGGTAAGTCGATGTAGTGGTGTGGGTCAGTGGGGAAGATGTTGTAAGGGTGACTAAATAATCAAGTGTCAGATGGAAGTGCACACATTTTTTTAATACAACGGAACACTGTAATTTCTTCGCATACAGTTTGAAGACATATATAATATAGAGCACTATTTAAGGAACTACAAAAGTCTTGGTACCAATCAAATACCTTTATTTTTTTTTTAAAGAAAAGAATAAAAAATAAAAAAATCTTTTTATTTTATTTTATTTATTTATTTGACAGAGAGAGAGAGAGATCACAAGTAGCCAGAGAGACAGGCAGAGAGAGGAGGAAGCAGGCTCCCTGCTCAACAGAGAGCCCGATGTGGGGTTTGATCCCAGGACCCTGAGATCATGACCTGAGCTGAAGGCAGAGGCTTTAACCCACTCAGCCACCCAAGTGCCCCCAAAAATCTTTTTTTAAAAAGATTTTATTTATCTTGAGAGGGAGAGAGCATGAAAGCAGGGGGTGGGGCAGAAACAGAAGGAGAGGGAGAATCTCAAGCAGACTCCACACTGGGTGCAGAGCCTGATGCAAGGCTTGATCTCACGATCCTGAGATCATGCCCTGAGCTGAAATCAAGAGCTAGATGTTCAACAGACTGAATTGTCCAGGCGCCCCAGTCAAACACCTTTATGACAATATTTCAAAGATTATAAGACTGAGAATTCTTCGGTTTCTGGACAGGCCAGCGTGGGACTGCCCAGGCCTGGTATTAGAATGGATAGCAAAAATATCGCAAATTCCATATCACAAGCAGGACAGCCTAAGAACCTAGGCTAAAACCAGGACTATAGTTCTAGAACAGCTATAGGTCCTAGAGAGTGGGTGAGGTTGTGAGCAAGGGTTAAGGACCCAGTGAAAGGGTCTGGTCAGCACAGAGCCAGGAACAAAGTGTTCATTTGTAGGTTTGTAATTTATGTAACAAGCGTGGGTCCTCTTCATTTTCTGAATGGCTCTGAGGAGGTGGCTGAGCTTGAGCCCACAGTACCAGCAAAAGGGACACCTGACAGGAGTGGAGAAATGAGAAATGTGAGTGATGTGAATGACCAGTCTGAAGTCCCACACACTGTCCAATCTGGTGGTGGAGTTCTCCTAGCCTGAAGGAGAAGCAGCCTTTACTGCACTTGGTGCTTACTCCTGGAAGC
>CM053604.1:113710441-113771721 GCA_028646535.1 Procyon lotor | reverse complement strand
ACTCTCTAAACAGACTACACTTTAGCCTCCACTACTCCCTCTAGCTGCTGTAAGAGGCCATGTGTTGGTCTTCCAATAAAGAGACTTTTGTTGGGCTGAAGGTCACTCAAGCAAATTTACCAACTCACCCGACTCTCATCTATTTCCGAAACATTTCTTTACTAAAGAAGTTGCTTTAGAAACAGCCTGCAGAGGCTTTTGCCTATTATAATTTGACTTCTGCTTTTACGATGTACTTTTAATGTTTAGAATTTGGTCAGTTATTCTTTTTGATATGTGAAAATAGTATTGTAATATAATTTTTAAAAGATTTTATTTATTTATTTGAGAGAGAGAAAATGAGTGAGAGCAAGAGCATGAGCCGAGGGAGAGGGAGAGGGGGAAGCAGACTCCCCGCTGAGCAGGGAGCCGGATGTGGGACTGGATCCCAGGACCCGGGATCATGACCTGAGCAGAAAGCTGACTCTTAACCGGCTGAACCACCAACGTGCCCCTAATATCATTATAATAAAACAACTCTGTCATGGTTTCCTTTCAAGCAGTTGAAAGTTACTACCTAGAAAATAATTCTGTGCTTGCTCTTTAAGAGTTTTGGAACACAAAGAAAAATGCTTTTGGAAAAATGCTTGAAGTCTCATGAAATTTAGCCAAAATCCACAGGTACTTCTAGACCATTGTCAATATTGTTCCTCTCCTTTCTCCATGTGGCAGAACTTATAAAAAAGAAGACAGGACTGAGTTCAAGTGTTAAAGTAACAGCTGTATTATACTTTTTTGGCATTTTATCAATTGGAAGCTTATTCTTTCCTTCTCTCTCTGTTTCAATCCCTTGATTTTCTTTTGCATTGTAAAATGCAGTATTTTTAGGATTCTACACCATACGCTAATCTCTTACTGGCCCCCCAGTATCACAAACTTCTTTTCCAGGGGGCCAAAAATCTCTGTCACCTTCCTACTTTCTGATCCTATTTGCCCCCAAAGCAAAAAGAATGAGCTTAAATGAGACCCAGAGGTCATCACCCCGGGTTTGTGCCAGGACATGCAAACTTCCCAAGCCAATTACCAACCTGTTTTTAAAAACAACCTCCAATCAGAGACAATCCATGACTTCTTTTCGTGAGCGTTGCACCGTGTAAGAGCACACTGTAAATGTCTTCCCCTATCTGTGTGCACTCTTATCTCACCGGTCGATTTTTTTCCCCCTCATTTAGTTAACCCTTTCTTACCTTTTTATGAACCTCTAGGCCTTCTCAGAAGAAGTGGGAGAGGAATGTTACTCTGTAAACAGTCAAAACGGTAAGGTGAGTCGCAGTCCCTGGGAACCTTGGTGCTCTACTCCCCAGCTACCCTGGACGGACAGCAGGGTTACCGCATTCCTCCTTTTATAAGGTATTTATCCTTCTGCTGCTTAGCAAACACTCTCAATCCTTAACACCAGGAGACTGACATTTCTGAGTCTGTTTCCAAACAGGACACTAGAGGGCTCCCAGGGGTTAAAAATAAGTGGAAAATCATTTGAATGAACACTGCTTCTGTACGGCTTTGGCTTTTTGTTTTTTCAGATCTTAAAGTTTATTTTTTAAACCATTAAAAAAAAAAAAAACCTTATGCGTCTTAAAACTAGGATACCAGTAGCCAATTGACAAGTAACCGTTTTGCTTTGCAATCGGGAGTTTTCAAGGGAGCTTTTAAAGCCGAGCTATCTGAAATGTGGAACACTCTTGACCATGAAATATGTTCTACTTACATGCCTCAGCCTTTAAAAGTTCTTTGCATTACAGTCAGGGATTACATTCTTCCTGGAACCAAGCACGGGGCCAGCTGTGTAAGTAAGGTTGCTTATGAGTTCTTCTTTTTAGTAATGTGAAAAAAAAAAAAGAACTAGAGATCCCTTTATTTTCTTTCAGCTGACTTTTGTGGGAAGAAAAGGAATGAAAAGCAGTCGGATTTGTGTTTTGTGTTTGTGTGTGTGTGACTGAAAAAAATGTAACTTCTGAGATATAAGGACATTTATGGCTTTATATTGAAATCATTCTTCAAGGAGGGATGATGAAACTTAGAATGAAGAAAAAATTGTACCATCAGATTAAGAGAATGTGTTTCTGAATTTGAATGTTAATAGTTGGTGCTTCTGCCCAATTTGTAATGCAGGACTTTAAAAAATAAAAAGAGGATGGTTATAGATTGTTTTTAAACACCATCTAGCATCGTCTGAAATCATTTCTAGATTTCAAAAAGGATTTGTCAAGTTTCAATACTTTTTTTCAGAATCAAATTAAATGACTCTAGCTACAAGTTATAAAATACTCTTGGATTTTCATGGTTTGTTTTCACTAATTTAAACTGTATATCCAATCTGTATGTCTGTCCTGTTTCTCTTTTTAAGCGTTATTTAAAAAA
The DNA here is from genome assembly GCA_028646535.1 of Procyon lotor. Taxonomy (NCBI): domain Eukaryota; kingdom Metazoa; phylum Chordata; class Mammalia; order Carnivora; family Procyonidae; genus Procyon; species Procyon lotor. The sequence continues at coordinate 113,769,321 of CM053604.1, read as the reverse complement.
CAAAATTCGTGGTGGAGGTTATTTATGAAAGGAAAGGGTTACTTTTTTTCTCTACTCTGGAAGAGGAACTGAACTAGTTTGAGACTGTGACTCAGTTAACTCTGTTTCCATTCATTCCCAGCAACAAGCCACACTTCTCCTTGGGGAGGCTGATAGGAGTTTAAAAGGTTTGTTGTGGCGAGTGTCAGAAACACTCCCAACTTCATCACCAACCCTTTTCTTCCACCTCTACCCTACCCACTGGAGACTTATACACCTAAGCGGAGGCGACAGCTGAATTCGGGAAACCATGCATCATGTCAGCAGGAACCAACTGCAGACTTTAAACTCTGTTCAACATGTGGATGCAGCAGAGAAATGACCTGTCCAGACAAGCCAGGGCAACTCATAAACTGGTTCATCTGCTCCCTGTGCGTCCCGCGGGTGCGTAAACTCTGGAGCGGCCGGCGCCCAAGGACCCGGAGGAACCTCCTGCTGGGCACTGCCTGTGCCATCTACCTGGGCTTTCTGGTGAGCCAGGTGGGACGTGCTTCTCTCCAGCAAGGAAGGGCAGCAGAAAAGGGGCCACACCAGGGCCGTGACACCGTCGAGGCACCCTTCCCTGAGATACCCTTGGATGGTACTCTGGCCCCTCCAGAGTCCCAGGGCAATGGGACCACGCTGCAGCTCAATGTGGTGTACATTACCTTACGCTCCAAGCGCAGCAAGCCTGCCAATATCCGTGGCACAGTGAAACCCAAGCGCAGGAAGAAGTACGCAGTGGCTTCGCCAGCCCTGGGACAGGAGGCTTTGGCGGGACCATCCCTTCAGCCACATGATGCTGATGCTGAAGTGCCTGGGTACGTCCAGGGAGGAAATCTAGCCAAAGTTGGGGAGCGACCCTGGAGGTTGATACGGGGCTCAGGAGTGCAAGCCGGGGGCTCGGATTTTCAGCGGCCCAAGACCCAGGAGAGCAACATCAGGATCTACAGTGAGAGCGCCCCCTCGTGGCTGAGCAAAGAAGACATCCTCCGAATGCGCCTGTTGGCTGATGGTGCCGTGGCAGGTCTTCAGCCCGCGTCCCCTCAAAGCCGAGCGCGCTTGCTGGTGCTGGAGGGGAGCTCCGCTGGCTCTGTGCCTCGCTGTGGCCCTAGCCCCTGTGGACTACTCAAGCAGCCTTTGGACATGAGTGAGGTGTTTGCCTTCCACCTGGACAGGATCCTTGGACTCAACAGGACCCTGCCGTCTGTGAGCAGGAAATCAGAGTTCATCCAAGGTAACAGTTTCACGTGCTTCGGGATTTGCAGCTGTTGGGGATTCGGGTTGATTTTTCTCTTTTCCCTCACTCTCTTTTTCGAAATGATTTTCTCCACCCACGTCTCACATTTGGACAGCAGCAGCATGTCTTTCCATACGTTTGGTATTCTTTATTTTCCCAACTTTGGGAGGATATGAGCGTTCCAGGGAAATGCTGTACTCAACATGTAAGGGTAAGCCCACACTGTGTAATCTTTGCTCTCCTTTTCCCTCACTGCACTTCCCAGTGGCTTATTAAATCTAATTAAAGCCAGTGGCAATTTGCATGATGAAAAGAGGAAGCGGGGTGGAGGCAAAGAACTTGCTGACAGTCAGGCATATTATTAGAGAGGTTACTATGGAAGTAAGTAGAATTTCATTCCTTAGGAGTTTTTAAAAGTAAAAAGGAGAGGGGGTTATCTTTCTTCAGCAGATGGAAACTTTTTAAAAGGCGCAGGGCCAGACCGTGTTAGATTTGACCCTTTGACTTTTTTTTTTTTAAGATTTTATGTATTTGGGAGAGAAAGAATGAGAGAGTGAGCTCAAGAGTGGGGGAAGGTCAGAGAGAGAAGCAGATTAGAGCCTGATGCTGGACTGGATCCTGGGACTCCAGGATCCTGACCTGAGCTGAAGGCAGTTGCTTGACCAACTGAGCCACCCAGGTGCCCTGACCGTTTGGTTCTTTTACAATCGATTTAACCTTCTTATTTCACAAAGAAAGTGAAGTGAAAATAGGTAATTGGTTCAGTACATACCAACTAGCTATTTGGTTTCTTCAGGCCCATGACTATGATTTATTGAACCTGATTTCTAAGATTCTGTCAGGTGACAAACATTTTGGCAGGTTCTGGGTTATATAGCCAGTCACTTTGGTGGCAGGCAGAGGGGCTGGTCTGTGGCCATGCTCATGCCATATGAAGGATATTCTCTGAATCTTGAGGCTGTTCCAGGCTTTGAATACAAAGTAGGGTGGGTCAGTGGCTTGTGTTTGAAAGCAGAATAATCCCAGAATTTGCCGGTATGAATCAAGACTGGCCCAACAGTCTAGAAAGGACCACAAGGGGATTATAAGCTCAAATAATATTTTCTTACTTTTTGTCATCATAAACTTTAGCATTTTATGCAGTCCAGACTGGAATGGATTAAAATTCTTGGGAGTGGCCAAGAACTAAAGCCCGTATTTCCAGCGGGCTTTAGGATTATAATTTAGTCTTAAAATGGGTACTTCTAGAAGTGCCAGTGATTTACTTAGAAAGACTTGGCAGTCCTTACTTATCCTGGTCCATGTCTAAGTGCTTCAGATTCACAGGTATGTTTTGATGTATCAAGTTTACAAAATAGTCCACCATGATTAGGCAGATCTGTGATAACCTCTCAAACTTTTAATAAAAGGTTGGTTAAAACCCATTTTTCTTGGGTGCTCACTATTTGGTAGGCACTATACTAGTTGATTCATCTAGTTGATACATGCCTTGACCCTATGTTTCTCACAACTGAGCTATTAGGTAGATACCATTATTATTTCCCTTTGGTAGGTGTGAAAATTGAGACTTATTTAGCTAAAATAATTGGCCTCAATTTCCACAGCTAGTAAATGGCTAAGCTGAGTTTCAAACATAGACCCAGCAAACTGTGGAGCTTAAGCTTTAAACCACTGGGCTTAGGTGACTGTGTAACTTAGCATCCAAAATAGAACACCTTGTAGTGAAAGAAGATATTGGTGAGCATGGAGATAACAGGCATCCGCCAAAGTAGGCAAAGTAGAGTGTAGCATAGAGTCACTCTTATTACCCTATAGTACCATGCATTACCATGTCATTAAGGCCCCTGGGTAGAGAAGGTGAACCCTTGAATAGATCCTGAGGTATGGTACTCCAATATGGTACTTCCGTGGGATACTCTTGGGATGTTGGGAGAATAAAGTAGTGGGTGGGAACTTGGAGCTGTTCTGAGTTCGAATTTACCAACATGTGAGCCAGAAATGTTACTCTGAATGCCTCAGTTTCCTCAGCTATAAAAGGACAATAGTACCCACCTCATGAGGTTATTGTTAGTTAATACATGAAAAACAAGTGGAATGAGTGATTGTCACACAGTAGATCTTCAGTAAGTATTGTGTATTTTTGTTACTATACTGCACATGTGAGGTTCCAAGTTCTCTGAGTAACTTACATAGCCTCCAAGCCTCACATATCATGTCTTTACATGACATAATCAGGTCTAGAGCCCTGGTCTCTTGATTGCTTAGTTAAACTTTCAATATCAGGATTCCTTGTATATACTTATTTTGTGCTCTGAATATCCAGCTATATATATATATATATATATATATATATATATATATATATATATAATTATATAATTTTAGGGATAAGGAGATAGAGAGGTGGGATGAGGGGCAGAGAGAGAGGGAGAGAGAGAATCTCAAGCAGGCACCCCACTGAGCATGAAGCCTGACATAGGATTTGATCCCACAACCCTGAGATCATGACCTGAGCTGGAATCAAGAGTCAGATGCTTAACTGTCTGAGCCACCCAGGCACCCCTGAATATTTAGCATTTGTGGGGATCAAGAGGGCAGTTGTACTCAATTTGAAGGAGGGGTTTTATAATTCCAATATATCTTGGTATTCTTCTCTCATTGTAGACCTAAGTGGTAATGGAAAGAAACCAACAAGGTTATATCAATATGATACTCAGTGTGATGAGTTACCTAAGATTTTATCTCAAACAATACTAAATCTTTCTTTGTTTTTTCTTTGATACCTTCTATGTGGTTATTTAGAGACATAAAATCAAGCCAATTTCCTCAGGAGTCTATGACATGATTTAAATATAGTTATGAACACTCTATACAATATAATTCTACTCATGCAGGCTATTATATTGATGTAAAGTGCATGAATAGATCAGTGCTGGTCATGGTGGGAGATATATACAGTCTTAGGTTCTCGGTATCTCTCTCTATCCACCTATTTCTAGGCTTTTCTTGACATGTCTTTCCTCTCCTGATTTCTATAGAAGTGTTTTTTTTCCTCTAGGGTCCTCTTATTCTTCTTTTGGCCCAAGCTTAGATTTATTTCAGGCTCCCTGACTACCTAAAGAGGTGATAGATTTTACCTGGTTGAGAGGTGATAGATCTTACCTGGTTGCCCAGGACCTATTTCTGGCTCATTTTATATCATCTCTTTGTATTGTTGTTACTCGTTTAATCATCTTTTCATTCCCACTAGTCTCTAGGGCTGTGAAGACAGAGACATTTCTTGTCTTGTTTATCATTTCTGGATCCTAGTGGAGAGTCTGGCACATAGTAGGTGTTCCATAAATATTTTTGAATGAATGCAAGCATACATTCTTGGCTTGTTCTACTGATTCTTAACAGTAAATCTGTATTTGCTTCCGCTTCCAATACTCGGGAGACAAGTACGACCATTTTTAGATCTAAATTCAGGCTGAGATTTCTCCTGGAGGATCTTATAAAGAGCTCCTATAGAGGTAATGAAAAATGTCTTTGGCAACCTCTGTGTTATGCAAATAATGAGGTTTATAGAACTTATTCTTGTGAGGACCATCAATATGGTCTGCTGGCCTCACACTGTAATGTAATTTGATAATGGGTTTTCTGTAGGAGGAACTGTTGGATTATTTTAGGTATATATTTCTCTGATGATCTGGCTTGGTCTAAGAATAGATTCTTTAATATCTGGGAGAGTGAGTAGCTAGAAAATCCTGTAAGTAATCCTGCCCTAAGTGTTGTTTCTGTTCTCTGACTTTTGATTAACGTTTGTGAAAATAAATTCATGCCCAGTACCAAGAACATAGCTAGTCTGTATTATGAATCAAATACAGATATTTGGATTATCTCAGTAAATCTTCCCAAGAAACCTTTGCAGTAGAAAATTTTTTTAACCTTAATTTTTAGATGGAAAAAAGGTAATAAGAAGACTGCTCTAGGTCATACAATGAGTTAGTTGTCCAGACAGGGCTTCCTTGTCTTCTAACTTCCTTGTCTTTCCTATTTTCATCAATCTGCTTCATCAATCTGCTTCCTTTTTAAATCCTAAAAAAAGGATTTAAAGTAAATCCTTTAAGGGATTTTAAGGTATGACTTTTTTTTTCTCCATCACCACAATGTATTAGTATATCTGGTTATTTAATATCATGAAATAGATGGCTTACACAGTGGTGCACAAATATAGGCTGTGAGAGCCTCTTTTTTCTCAAGGAGGTAACAACCTTAACCAGAGCAAAAGTAACGTTGAGGTTATGATCTACTTGGCACTGTTTTAAGTACCATGCATGAATTATCTCATTAAATCCTCATAAAAATTTTACAAGGTGGGTCCTCCAAGAGACTTTTCTAGAGGTAGAAGTGGAAGCCCAGAGTAATTACATACTTTGCTCAAAGTCATATAAATTGCCTGTATGTGAAAAGGACACATGAGATGCAGAGGGAGATGTGAGAGAGTCCAATGCTATGATTAAATGGTCTACCTGCCCCCAGCCTCTCAGATGAATCTTTCTGTTGATTCAGTCTGAAGACAAAAGGTCTCAATTATAAAGCTCCTTTTCAGGTTTTGTTTGGTTTTTTTTAATTAATAAAACTGTTGTGGGTGATCCTATCAGCAGAGACCCACTAGCTCAGGGTAGCTTAGGACAGGTTTTTGGTTGTATAACTTGATGAATTGTATGTGATTCTCCTCGAATACAAAAAGTATGTATGTGAAATTTGTGGACTCACTGACCTGGTACTGTGTACCAGACCACGTTCTGACAGGTGCGACCCCAAAGATAACCCAGAAAACGAGAAGAGTGTCCTTGGGGAAAGGCAAGGTTGTAATTAGGTAGGGAGTGCCAGTGGTATATCATGCTACAAAATATAGCAATTATCACTGGAACAGAGTCTCATCTTGTGCATATCTGTGTGGGAAATGCAAAGCGGAATGGAAATATAGCACCAAAGGGCTTTAAAAAAATCAGTCTCTACAACAATGATGTCTTCTTCAACAGTGAATTTGTAATGAATCTAGTGTTATACATCACCTAGTTCCTGTAACACATTTGGTATTATATGTCCATGCATCACTTAATCATTCTGTAAAGAAGATACTATCGATACTTTAAATATGAGAATACTGAGATTCAGAAAGATGATGAAATTTGCCCAAGGACACGTGGCTGGTGAACAATGAAACTGAAATTTGTAACCATTCTGTCTGATACTAAAGCCTCTTTAAGCTGATTCTCTTAACCCACATCACCTCTCAGATATAACTTGGTATAGTTAAGGGATAGTGACAAAAACGGAAATATTAGCATGGTGATTTCTGATTTGTCACTACTGTTTCTGCTCAATTTCTGTTTTCAATTCAACAACTTAACATGGGTGATATTTTTGTACAAAAGAGGTATGACATGTTTGCAGTATGAACACTGCTGCAAGGTTTTCAATGTTTTTTTTTTTTTTTTTTTAATGCAAGCCAATGCTTACCAGATTTTCTTGTTTTACCATAAACGAACATGCAAACATGACTGAACATATTGGTGTGTTTTCTGCCAAACTATCCTTGCAAAAGCCATAAATCATTACAAGGGTCACCAGATACTCTACAGTGCTGATACATTTAATTTTTTTAACGAAATATTTTAAAATGTTTACCTAAGATTAGAAAAGCAGACTACATCCATATAAAAGTCAAGAGCATAAGAAAACCCAGCATCGCTCTGTGGTCTTCGATTTAGCAGCTTTGCCAAAGTTTTCTTCACAGTCTGCACAGTAATGTGAATGAATCCCAAGGGGCACCATTTTGGTAGCATTTAAGCATTGTGCTATTTTTCATGCCCCGCATGTAAGATGCATTATGTATGCTTTATTTTTAGGATGCTGCCTTATTGCCACAGAGCTGTCATACCGAATTAAGGTAGTCTAGTTCCAGGAATTCTGCATGTCAAGGCTGCTTACAGACATACTGCAGGCACACCACCAACTTCCATTTAAATTCATTGTAGATCCCAAGTTGCTCACTGTTTTCCAACTTACATCGCCTCATCTTATTATAAAGTAGGAGTGATCCGGTGCGTATTTTCCTCTTTTCGAGGCCGTATGGATAGCACCGCATTTGCTGGATGGCGGGGTGGTAGCCAGAGCAGGGGGATGGCACATGCCCATTTCATGTTGTTTCAGGCTCTCAGTTGAGGACAGAAACCTTTTGCAGGGAGTAATGAGAGTCATCTAGATGCCCCCACGACCTGGCGACACATTGACTCAAAATCCTAAAGTCTTGGACATTTGTACAGACTTTCTTCAAAGATTTCTTTGAGAGTGTAGGGATCACGTTTTATTGTTAAAATCTGTATTAAAAGCACATTGTGTTATCAGAAAAGCCCCGAGGGTATTTCGTGAGCAATCACACTGAGCCGGTCAGCTTAAGGCTTTTCATTCATTGGTGAACAAAAGTGTGCTGAGCATCCGCTCAGAGAGGCACTGTGTTCCAGGATCCTCTTGTTTGTTTACTACATACCTTCGTAGACGAGTGAGGGGACCTGGTAACCTTCTCTGCCATGCCTCTGTGGCTTGTCTCTTGATTCCACGCATGGGCGGAATAGAAAGGATGATAATAGTTACCGTGGTGTGAAGGATGCCTGTGCTTCTCAGTTCTGTGCAATCTGTTCCCTTCTCCAGTATCATAGTCATCGTCTCTTTTAGGAAATATATTATGGAGCACCTGCTCTGTGCCAGCTGCTCTTCTAGTCATTGGGGGCTACATCAGTGAACAAAAAAGTCAAGAATCTCTGCCTTTTTAGAGCTGACACCAGTGGCCGTGTGACAGTTGGGTGGCCCGAAGAGAATCTTCATCCGCCACCGATGTCAGGATCTACTCAGAACCTTCCTGAGCTCAAGGTTATGATCTTTCCCTTAGGACTGAATCTGTTATTGTCTCTTGATTGGTCTATGGACCACGAAGGTGCAGGGGGACTAGACAGCTTTGCTCTGATTTCAGCTAATGGGCAAATATTGCCGTCATATTCCATTGTAATTGATAACATTTACTTTCTGCGTGTGTGTGAGAGGCACTGTCCTAAGCAGGGAGAAGAAGCCATACACTCTGATTCAAATAGCTTTTTCATTAAGGGCATGGATTATCATATTAGTTTTCTAGGGCTGCCATCACAAAATACCATAGGCGGGGTGGCTTAAACCACATACTTTTATTTTCTCACAGTCCTGGAGGCTGGAAATCTAAGATCAAGGTGTCTGCGGGTTTGCTTTCTTCTGAGACCTCTCTCCTTGGCTTGCTGATGGCTGCCTGCTTTCTGTCCTCACATAGCCTTTCCTCTGTGAGTGACCTCCCTTGTGTCTCTCTGTGTTTCAGTCTCTTCCTGTAGCAACACCAGACATTTGGGATTAGGGCCCACCATAATGGCCTCATTTTAACTTACCTACCTCTTTAAAGGCCCTGTTTCTCCAATACAGTCACATTCTGAGGTACTGAGGGCTTTCACATATAAATTTGGGGGGAATACAATTCAGTTCATGACAACTGACAATCCAGACTTCCTGAGTTTGAATCCTGATTCTACCATTTGTGAATCAAGTGGCTGTGTGACCTGGGATAAATTAACTTAATTTCTTTGTACCTTATTTCTTCATTAGTATACTAGAGATGATGACAATAAAAATAATGATGGTGATAGTACTTAGGAAGTTGTGAAAATTAAGTGATATGAAAAAAATATTTATAGGCGCACCTGGGTGGGTCAGTCAGTTAAGTGTCTGCCTTCAGCTCAGGTCATGATCCTGGGGTCCTGGGATCAAGCCCCGTGTCAGGGGGGGGGTCCCTGCATGGCAGGGAGTCTGTTTTTCCCTCTCCCTCTTCCCCTCCCCTTGCTCATGCTCTCTCTCGCTCTCTCTCTCTCTCTCTCTCAAATAAATAAATAAATAATAATAAAATATTTGTAAAATGTCTAACACATTGTAACACTCGGTAAATGTTACCTTTTATTTTCAACCAGTTTTAAAGCTGATTTAGCTCTTTGTGATGTGTTTGCTTAGATTTTCCTAATTTGTTTATCTAGATTAACATTTACTTAAACTAAGGAGACAGGCACCTAAAGTGGTCATTGAAAGAAAGTGCTTGGAGTTGATAGTACATTATAGCCGCATCTCCCATCTGTGGAACACTGAGCACTCTACATCGATTATTTCACGAAATTTCACAATGGCCCCATATATCAGGTATTGTTAGACAGATTTTCTGTGGGAAAAAAATGAGGCTCAGAAGATAATGCATGTCCTCCAAAGACCTCTAGGTTGCATGTAGCGTGGTTGGAAGGACTCCATAGCTTTGTTCTTCATCATTGTGCTAACCTATCCACGTGAGCCCTCACCTTATGTGTTAGCCTCCAATGGTTGTGGCTGGGGCTTTCCCGGTTAATCATACATCCGGATTGTAACCTTCTTTTCCCACATCCTCGAAGACTGACTCCTGAATGTAGCTATGATGCCTTAACTATTCCCCTTCTCATGACAGTGATCTGGGGTCAGGAGGAGGGAGGCAGGTCGGTGTTTCCACCACCCTCATTTTCATTATTCCAGTGACTCACAGGGTTATGGAGACTTGGGAGGGGACTGTTGGGCACAAACTAGATAGAACCAAGTCATGGAAGCCTCGGCATATCCTTGCCATTGTTTCTCAAGTTTCTCTCTGATCTTTCTTAACTCATTTGGGAGTGAGGGCAATTCGATCACAGCTCACTGTAAGGATGTCCCATTAACCAAACATCGGTTCTGAGCCCATTGACCATTCCTTGGAACTTCAGGCCTATAGATGAAAATTGAGGGATTCTGAAAAATTCATTCATTCATTCTCCAACATTTTTTTTAAGATTTATTTATTTGACAGAGAGAGAGAGAGTGAGAGAGAGCAGAAGCAGAGGAAGTGGCAAAGGCAGAGGGAGAGGCAGGCTCCCTGCTGAGCAGAGAGCCAGACACTGTGCTTGATCCCAAGTGACCCGAGCTAAAGGCAGATGCTTAACCAACTGAGCCACCCGGGTGCCCCCATTCTCCAACACTTCTGAGTGCTTGCTTTGGTGCAGATATTATGTCAGGAGTTGGCGATCCAAAGGTGATTTAAGAAGTAGTCCCTGTTCTCATAGAACACTCAGCTTGGAGGGTAGAAGACAGCTAAGCAACTGCACCATATAAAAAGGGTCTGATAAAGCCCTCAATGGAGATATTTTGAGGAGACCTTGCAGGCATAGAGAAGGAAAATGTGGCTCAGAATGTGTGGTAGGGGGTTGGGTGGGGCATTATAAAAACTCTCGAAGAGCTAATGTCAGAACTGGATCTGAAGTTACCGTGGGTGGGGTGAGAGATTGGGTGGGTGTCAGAAGGGTAGAGAGAATAGATATGTGAAAACCTTGTGAAGGCAGAGGTGCAGAAATCTCAGAGCTCTGAAGGAGATGAGGGTTTGGGAGGATTGTGGGCGAGGATGAAGTGAGATAAAACTGCGGTACTCCGAAGTGGTTGGGTTTGATGTCATGTAAGGACATGGACTTTATCTTGCAGATAATGGAGAATCATTGAAGGGTTTGAAGAAGAGGAGTGATATAATGAGTTTTGCATTGTAGGAAGGTCACCCTGGGCAGGAATTCATGGCTCCTTTATCTACATTAATAAAAATGAAATTGCCCAGGACTGGGTCACCCTAATGTGACCAGGACCTTGTTCACAAAATATGATTGTTTTCGGAGCCTGGCACAATGACCACATCATCACCACCCTCAGAAGTCACATTTGATTTTGGTTTTTTCTAAATGGAATATTGAGACAGGAATTTTCTGGGAAATTTCATTTTATGTATATAGCAGAAGTCCAGGGCAGACCTAGAAAGCAGAAATTCCTGTCCATTAGTCAAAGGTTCAGAAAAGAGAAGGACACTTTGTTTTTAAAGTAGAACTGATGATTTAGATTAAGTAGTTTGTGATGTCGGAAGTCACAGGACATTTTCCTTTCCTGTTTCCTCAGCTTCTCACTTAGCTAACTCTTAAGGAGATATGGAAATTATTTTAACTCAGTCCAACCTAGAGAAAACAAGTTATAAACTGAAAAACAGTTTTGTAAGTAAATAAATGTTTTCTTTGTTGTTTGAAGAAATGTAGTCTAAATCACCCAGAAATCTATTTCTGAAACAGGTCTCTATATCCAGGAGGTGGTTGGCTAGAGAGAACCTATACATATGAAATCTATAATTCTGCTTCTCTTCTCCTTCTCCTTTTTTTAAATCATAAAACCTAAGTTTGGTTCTTTTAAATATTTGACAGTGCTATATTTTTAGTGTTTCACTGGATTCTTACACAACCCTGATATAGATTTGGAAGGTACTCTTCTCATACTTTGGGGAACTCAGTGCTTTAGTCAAGGTGGCTGAGGGACTTGGCTCACGTTCTGTGGAGATGAGTGATCAGTCAGGAATAGAATCAACATTTTTTATTTCCTCTTCTACCATACCGCATATTCTTAGCTCTTTTTCAGTGAAGTTTCTTCTCCTTATTAACTGCAACATTTCAGCACATAGCTATTCTAGGGCACAGTAGTCCTTCACTTCTTAACTTTGCACTGACAGCTCAATCTTTATATTAGTCCTTTGCTTGTTCCCTTCAAACACTTGTTCAACTGGCAAATATTTTTGTCTGATCGTCATTAAGTGTGCAACTTGTCTGTTTCTGAGGCCCGGGCTTACCTGGGATGGGGATCTTGTAAGGCCTCTATGTTTGCTGTGTCTCACTGAATTCTTTCTGTCCAAAACCCAGGAACTAATAGGTCCACTAGAGGACAATTATAAAAATTTGTGTTTTGAATAAGTAAATTAGCAGTATCTAAAACTCTGAGCAAAGGGGCACCTGGGTGGCTCAGTTGTTAAGCGTCTGCCTTTGGCTCAGGTCATGATCCCAGGGTCCTGGGATCGAGCCCCACATCAGGCTTCCTCCTCAACAGGAAGCCTGCTTCTCCGGCTCCCATTCCCTCTGCTTGTGTTCCCTTTCTCGCTGTGTTTCTCTCTGTCAACTAAATAAAATCTTTAAAAAAAAAAATAAAACCCTGAGCAGAATTAAAATTTCATCAACTCCTTCAAATTTTCTCCTCCTTCAAGCCTGTCCCGGAATCTTCCCTCATATTCACTGACTTGTTCACATTTACCAACTCTAAGCCAAGAGATCTTACCTGCTTTTTCACTTCAGTCTAATACTTTTAATTGCCAAAACCCTACTGGGAGAGGCACTCTAGAAAAATAGAACAGACAGTACTTAAGGGATCATTAACAGCGAGACACCTGCTACACTATCATCGGAGTTACATCAACACCAATAAAGCCTTTAGCAATTAGAGATCCAAAGCCTTAAGGTTTTCCTCCATTATATTGTTGATAGTTGTCGTGGAACCTGACAGAATTCATTTCCTATAACAAAGATGAGTCTCAAATTTTGATTGGCCTTTGTTTTGGAGAGTTGTTTTTAATGAAGGGCTCTGAGCTGAACTGCCACTTTCCTTTTTGTCTTATTCACAAGGAGTCTTAGAACGGTCTTGGAACTTGACCCATATGATAGAAAGGATTTTTGATTTTAGAAATCAGAACGTTTTTACTTATTTTTGTTTAGTGACAAATGCAGACAGACACTCATAACTCCACCCAGTATGTTTAGTATTCACCTGTAGTTCAACAGATTCAGGCAGCCAGTGTTCAAAGTGAAGGGCATTTAATAAACCCAGACAAAGGAGATTGTGTATAGGACCCATTCTTAGTGAATTTTCATGTTCATCTGCTACAAAGAATGTCTTCTTTGTGCTTTTGAATAGAGACTGACTTGGGAGAACATCAAAAATCAGAGGAAATATTCATATTTTGGGAAAAAAAATAAGTTTTCCTGGCAAGTTTCATTTTTTAAAGCAGCTGTATAACCTTTAATTCACATGAACACCCACATATCTTTTAAAACCTGCTTTCTCACCACTCTGACAGTTAGAATTTTATCTCTTCACTGTTGAGATTTCTCTAGAGAGTGCAGTACTGCATCATTTTGACAAACCTGAATGTGAAGAGATGAATGCTCCTCATCTCTGAAACACTTCAGGGTAAGTTGCTTTAACCAGTTTCCTGTTTTCAGAGGCTATTTTTCTGTCATCCCTTCAGATCTATCAAAGTTCACTTAATTCTTCTAACAGCCATATTTTATAAAAAGTGGTATTCTTTTCACACTCGTACTCGTGACTCTGAGATCTGGAGCCATCCTGACTGCCACTATTATCTCGAGGGCCATATGCACTGAGACGCAGGAAGGAGACCAGTGTGTGCAAAGGACCCACCCCAACCACGCTCTGCCTGAAAATGACTACTCGCTCTGCTTACTTCTTGCTTTCCGGGAAATCCCCCTTGCCTGAGGTGCATGGATTTCCAGCAGGGCAGGATGGAACATCTTTGTGTTATAGTCAGCATTCAAAATATTTTGCTGAGGGGACATGGATGGATGTGGAGAAAAACCCAGAATTTTTTTTTTTTTTTAAAAACCCAGAATATTAATTGAAAACCAATTACTCCTAGCAGCTGAAAGCTCCCTTTGGCAGTGTGAGAACAGTTTTTTAAATAATAGTATAGAAAATGTATCATTCAAAAAATTCGATGTGCTGAAGTAGAGAAATGGCAAATGAAATTCAGTATCCTTGCAGACTAGATCAGGGGTTGATACACAACAGTCTGCAGGCCAAGATGGCCCCTTGTCTGTTTCTGTGTGGCTTGTGAGTCACAAATGCTTTCTCCAATTTGAAATAGTTGAAAAAAATCAAAAGAACAATAACATTATCATGACATTTTAAAATGATATGAAGTGTAAATTTCAATGTGTGTAATAAAGTTTTATTGGAACACAGTCATCCATCTGTTGATACATTGACTGCTTTCATGCTACAGCAGAGTTAAGCACTTGCTGGGTCAATAGTTGTGATGGAGACCGGATGACCTTCGAAACCTACAATGCGACCTGTCTACCTTTGACAGAGTGTGCTGACCACTAGGCTAGGTTACTGTATGACAGTTGAACTGATGCTATTTAAAAATAGTTAATTACAAGAGAAATGTTTTTGGTAAAATATTTAGTAAAGCAATCATGACAAGCTGTATATACGAGAAAGTCCCAAATAGTTTTACTTTCCTTACGTAATTCCTGCCTCTTTCCCCTGGTGGAAACGTAAATGCCAGGAAAATAAATAGAAATTGGCATTTATTTATTGATTTATTTAGGTTCAGTTCTTAGAACTATGCTTGGCACATAGTAGATGCTCCATATACAAATGAAGGCAGTCAAAGACTGATGAATTGTGTCATAGCATCATGTCTCTATTATTAAATAGTTATAGCAGAAGTTTCTGGGATGTGTATATATGTTGGGTATCAGGTTGAGGACTGATGCAAGAGCCCATTTAATCCTAAAAGCCAGTTTGGGAAGGTACATTCTCACCCCCATTTTACAGAGGATGAAAGCAAGGCTTAGAGAGATTGCTTAACTTGTCTAATGTTACAAAGCTAAGAAGTAATGTGACCACAATTCAAAAGATCTGTTGGATTCCAGAGCCTAAGCTCTCACCAGAAGCTCTACTTCTTAAATTTCTAAAATCAATGTACATTTTGAGGTGAGAAAGAAAGGGATGGGAAAATACCAGAAGTCAGTATGTAAATCACAGAACCAATTACTAAGCTCCTATCCAAAGCTTATAGATGATTTTTGTATTCTTAGCTTTACATGTTAATGTTTTTCCACATTTC
Organism: Procyon lotor; assembly: GCA_028646535.1. Lineage (NCBI taxonomy): Eukaryota > Metazoa > Chordata > Mammalia > Carnivora > Procyonidae > Procyon > Procyon lotor. The sequence goes on along the minus strand of CM053604.1, from coordinate 113,754,232 downwards.
CTAAAATGAGTTGATTTGTTTTTAATTGCTTTAAAAATAAGACAAATGTTTCAAAGCAAAGAAAAATAGCCCGGAAGGTTAACTGTTTCAATTGTTTATGTAGATCATTTCCCTATTTCTCTGTGGGCCTCATGTGAATTGCTGAGGAAACGGCCCGCCTGTCTGTCTCCTGTATTGATTTGTGTTGTTGAGGTTCAGGATTAGGTTTCAACTCCCTTTGAATACTTCCCAGTCCTGAGAATCTAAAGTGCTGTCTGTGTATAACTTTAGTCCAGAGACCTGTCTCCCACTCACGATGGACTGCTTTTACCTGGGCTTTACTATTTTTATTATTTGTTAAATTGGCGTCATATTTCGAGTCTACTCATTTAAAATTATATTTATCTTCTACCTAAGAAGACAATTAGGTCTGAGCAGCCCCAAAACCATTTAGGAAAGTCAAAGGAAAGGAAAAGGGGAGATAGTATTAAAAATGAAGTTCTTTAGTTTGGATCTATGTTCTTTCTCTCTCTCTTTTTTTTTTTTTCTTAATTGTGTATTGGTGACTGTGGGCTACTTCCCCAAATTTAAAGGACTTCTTGCTTACCCAGGCAGAAATGTAACACTAAAAGGAGGAAGATTTTTCTTTTGAATAAAACTGGAATGCAGGTGATTCGAATGATCAAGTGAATGCTACTAAAGTTATCGAGGTGACTGTAACAACAAATTCAAGAGAGGTTAGAGAAGATGACTGTTTTCTGTAAAGACCAGACAGAGATAAGAACTCTACAAAGGCAAATAAGCAAGATTGTAAAATAAGTGTCTTTAACCCAAAGGAATACAGTTGTAGATTGAGAGCCTCTCAGGTTATTTAAAAAGGCTTTTAAAAATTCCTGTGATGTGTCTTAGACATTCCAGTCATAATTTCGGAGGCTTCTATTGTCCAGGCCTGTTAAGAATGAGTTAAGCAGGCTTTTCCAGAACTTCATGACTTTTTTTTTTTTCCAAGAGCATCATTCTGATTTTTAACTTAGAAGCAAAGCTGCATAGCATCATCTATCTCTCAGTGACTATTTGGCAGAAATGGGGGGTGGAAAGTGATGTCATTGGTTTTAAGCTTGAAGTATCACTTAATAGACTTTATGGTCTTCCCTGTTTATAACTTCACTTGGGCTCATCGTTCTTTATTCAGCCTAGAGGGTGGCATTTCTAAACTCTCAAGAGTGAGACAAAAACAATTAGAGTGACAGATTTTTTTTTTTTTATGTATCATCTATGTGCATGCAATTGAAGAATTGCATTTGCTTAAACGCACTTTCTGAGGTTCTGTGTGTATAAATGATCTATTACCAAGAGGACTACTGTTTCCATCAGAGAAGAAAAAACGTTTCCATCTTTCTTCTTTTTTATTTCTTTGGAAATTATGGTGGCTGGTATGAACCATACAATTTCACTTTTAAATTTTCGACTTCCAAAAATTCATTTTTCCATGGCCTTAGAAAATCAGACAGTTGTTATTACAGATAGAGAGCAGCTCCACTCAGACATTGAATAGACGATTATAAATGCCTGGATTCTTTCCCTTTTCGTGGTGGTTGCTTTTAGAAGTGGAATAAAACCACATTAACCAGAGGACATTGTTATTGGTAATTAGTGGCTTATTCCTGCGCCACATCAATAAAAGTTCTTGTCTCAAAAATCTTTCCTTTCATTGTCCAACAAGGACCATGAAATATCAACTAATCAAACTGTTGCATTTGGGAAGTGAGAGGGCAATGCTGTGAGTGACTGCCTAAAAGCTCACACTGAGTCATGCTGAACATGCTAAAGCCAGTTTGTTTGTTTGTTTGGATTCTATAGATGGCCGCCCATGTCCTCTCATTCTCTGGGACTCATCTTTATCTCCAACAAGTAATGAGACCCACTCTTCTGTTAAGCTCACCTGGGGAACTTACCAACAGTTGTTGAAACAGAAGTGTTGGCAGAATGGCCGAGTACCCAAGCCTGAATGGGGTTGTACTGAAATACATCACCATGAGTGGTCCAAGCTGGCACTCTTCGATTTTTTGTTACAGGTGAGTTTATCAAGTCAAGTAAGGGGTGATCTAAGGCTGACACTGAGTTCTGTAAGTCTAACACTAAGGAATTTTCTATACCTTGAATTTTCATGAAGCCAGAGTTTAAGTTCTATAGTGCTATATTTGGTAAGTATAATACTACATTGTAAAACTTTATATTCTCTTGGGAAATGTTCAGAAATGTCCTTCAGCTCTTTTATTAGTTTATGAAGGAGTAATTCTTCAGTACTTGAGTCCTGCAATAGTCATACTCATTGTTGATACAGTTTATTGAAGAGACCCATCAACAACTCTTCAAGGTGCATGGTCTTCCCCCATTTGCGAGGTGAATAATCTGATGTTTCATAAGGTGAAGGAGCTCATTCACATTCTGACAACCACTAAAAGCTGGAGCTGGGGTTCCCTGGGATCTTTTGATGGTAAAAATTTATCTTCTTTTCACACTATATTTCCATCATTCCACATTGTGTTTCGATGGTCACATGGTTATATAGCTTAGAGCCACCATTTCTCTTGTTTCCTTCCTAGTAATTTTTTTTGCAAATATTTCATTAAGATTGGGCATTGGAGAATAATAGACTAATAAATATTGACCATCTATGTAAGTGAGTGACATAGAATATCATAGGTGTCTTATAATTCTTATCTCCTTTTGATAAAGATCTCATGACTCTCTTGATCCCCTTATTCTGATTACTGCTTTTCCTTTCCTCCATTTTAGAAAAACCTGTTGGCTGCTGTTGTTGCATTGTTAATCAATATTTTGTGGAAATTTAGGACTGTCTTAGGATATTTGCAAAATGATCTCCTTTTGTTAATTCCTGTGTGTGTGTGTGTGTGTGTGTGTGTGTGCGCGCGTGTGACATTTTGAGAAGGAACTAGAGAGGGGTAAAAATGTAAGAAGGAAACCAGAGTCACAGACTTTCAAGGGATTAGGAACCTTCAAGGAGAGGATGATTTATACTGTCAGTGTTGCAAAACCACCAGTGAGAACACAGAGGGAGAGCAGGGCATTTGACAAGGAGGCAGTTGGAAGTCACCAAAAACTGTTGTAGAGTCCAGCTATGAGGTTCAGACTGGTCTTAAGCATTGTAATTTTATTATCTCATTTTTCCATTCAATTAACATACTAACTCTGAGATAGGTACCTTCTCTCTATTTTATGGGTTGGCAAAAGGGAAACTGAAGCATAAAGAGGTTATTATCAAGAACTGTGGAAAGTCTGAGATCTTACCTTTCTCTCAAGCTATCAAATTAGCCAGCCACGTGTTCATAGTTTGCTAGCAGAGGACAGAGACACACAGATGACTTTATTACTCATGGTATAGCAAGTGGCATGAGCTTAATGCTCCTTTGCCCCCCAAGTCCCTATATCATTGAGATGATACAGAGTAGCCCTGGTGAATGCTGCATGTATGGGTTTGTGTCACTACAGAGGAACTCTAAGCTTAAGAAGCCCCCAATCTTATAAGAGGTTGCTAGCAAACCTGTCCAACATCGCCCCAGAAGGAAATATTATCTTTATTATCTTGGTCAGGAGATAAATCAAATCTACCTTCCACATTAGTGGGAAGCACTCTTTGTATTTTCCAAGGCTATTTGCTATATTAACATCCTTGAAGAGAGAGTGCAGAGCAAAACCTGGTCAAGATGTGCAGAAATGCCATGGAGAATTGTTTCTCAACAGTTACCAAACTTGTTCTGTATTACAGAGCTAGTAAGTTCCCAAATAGAGGTTTTGGCAGGTTTTGCTGACACTAGATTGCATATTTTTAACCATTATTGTATGGCAGGTAACAGGGTATCCTTAGGTTAATAAAGGGGGTTGATGTGATAAAATGTATTAGCAATAAAATGAATAATGAAGGCTAAGTAGATAAAGGTACTTACCATGAGGCCAGGTATTTGAAGAGTGGTCAGTAGAGAGGTTGAAGTTCCTGAGAGTGATGACTAGAGGCAGGAGGGACAGGAGAGTCATAAATGTGGCAGTGAAGTCTATGAGAAAGGAATGACCTTGAGGTTTGTGGCTGAGGAACATAAGAGCTAAACTAGACTGAATAGAGGGCAAACCCTTTTAGAAGTTGTCTTTAGTGATGTTTGTTTTAATTCTGGAAACTTCAACTAAATCTCCACCTACATTGTGTCTTTGTCATTCTCCTTTCTATTGAGGAAAACCACAACTATCAACCAATGATGATGTGTTTACGCAACATCTAGTGTACATTATACTGAAGAAAACCATAGCAAAGTAGTAAAGATGGTTATCCCCTCTGCCTTATCCCAAGTTTGGGTTTTTTAAAAATTACTGAGGAAAGTATAGTATGAAACAAAATAGATCCATGTAAAAAGGACTGGATGAGATAATACATAATTTCTTATTGGTATGAGTTTAAAAAGGGGAGAGTACTTTGCCATAAAATAGTAAAAGAGGAAGAGTTTGAGTAAGATTGGAGGTTGTAAATGATAAAGAGGATAGGCACAAATGTAAGGAAGGACATGGAGTTGGCAATGCTCATATGATATTTAGGGCATCCTAAATATACCATTTATCTGAAACAGTCATTTAGGGGAGTAGTGATGCTCTCTGCCTATACGAGATATGATAGATCATGGGGGAAGATAGCTTTTTTTCTCAAGGGTGTGTTCACATTGTAACCTTTCTGTCCATTACCTTGACTGAGCAAGAATGAATTCCAGCTGAGCCACAATCTCCTGAGTGCATCAGCAGCTTTTATCATTGTGCCTGTTGTCTGTGGTCTTGAGGATGAATGTAAACACATCACTATTATAAGTTTTCAAAGAAGACAAATATTTTAAGTCATTAAACTAATACTGTTAATATTCTAACCATTATGTAATGCTTGATATATGCTTGACAGTGTTTTAAGCACTAAGATATTAACTTATTTAATCCTCAGAACAGTCCTAAGAAGTAGATCTTATTATTACTCATGTTTTAGAAATGAGGATATCAAGGCAAAGAGAAATTAATTAATTTGGCTAGAGTCACACAGCTGGTATCCAATAGAATCTGGAGCCCAAGTGAGGAATTTTGGCTTAAGAGATAAACTTCTAGGCTGCCTGGGTGGCTCAGTGGGTTAAAGCCTCTGCCTTCGGCCCAGCTCATGATCTCAGGGTCCTGGGATCGAGCCCCGCATCAGGCTTTCTGCTCAGTAAGGGAGCCTGCTTTCCCCTCTCTCTCTGCCTGCCTCTCTGCCTACTTGTGATCTGCCTCTCTCCGTGAAATAAATAAATAAACTCTTAAAAAAGAGACAAACTTCTAAGCAATGCTTCCCCCTATTCATTTTATAGGGCAATGGCACCATCATCTTCCAATTTCTCAAGTCAAAAATTTGGGAGTCATTTATATGCCTCATGATACTTACCCTCACATCCATACGGTGACCAAATCCTTGATATCTCCCCAATCCATCTTCTTTTAGGTATGGCTTGTGCTTGTATCTTAGTTCAGGCTTTGTCATTTCCCAACTGGATGAATTCCTCCAGTCCACTCAAACTGTATAAGTCAAGATCACCTTTGGCTTGAGATATTGGGCATCAAGGTGCTGCTAACTCGGCAGGAAATGATTCTATTGGTAGATCAGTTTTATTTGTAATCTACTCGCTTATTCCTCTGCCTGCGAGAGGTTGTGGGGGTGTCTTTCATATTCTTGATAATCCATGAGGATGTGATCTCTGCAAGACTTTACTGGAACCTGTCCAAGTTATGTCCAACGTTGGAGTTCCCAGTTTTGGCTCTGGCTAAAGCATTGAATCTAAAAGTCAGAAATTAATTCGATTGTTAAGAGTTAATTTGGTTGGTACCTACAAAAGTATATCAAATTATATATATGAGGATGGCATCTGAGAGAACAGACTTACATTTTTTTCATTCATCCAACATTTACTTGCTTCCTATGGTGCAACAGACAAAAGACTAATTTCCTTCAGATGCTGCAGCATTTTACACTTTTATCAGTAAGGTAGGAGAGTGAATGTTTTCTTCTTTCTTGCCAACCTTGGGAAGTGGAAAACTGATTAATATTTTTACTGATTTTATGGAGGGTAGTAAGGTCTTATTTATATTTCCAGATTTTTCATTATGAGTGAGATTGAGGATATCATATTTTCAAATACGCATTATTTATAGTTCATTTTTTGTGAGTTGCCTGTTCGTATCATTCCCCTTTTTATTGCATTCCATAGCTTTTCCTGATTTATAAAAACATTTTGTATATCATGAAAATTAGCCATTGTCAATCCTATATATCTCAAATAATTTTTTTACTTTGTTGTTTTTCATTTGACTTTGCTCATAGTATATATTACTCCAGAGAAATTTATATTTTTTATAAGATTATATCTTAGTTGACCTTTTTTACTTTCTGTATTTAGCATCATACCAGATGCTTAGAGAGATGCTTATTAAAAATGTTTGCTGAACAAAAAAATGAATAAATGAACATATGTAGGCCATTTTTCCTGAGTACCGTAGTAGTTATCTTTTATACAATAATCCATCTCATCAATTACACTGAGATGTTTACTTTAAAGTCAATATATACCTTATTTAAATGGCGATTGGGAATGTGTTGGGAGTGCATTGGGTAGAGTTTGTTAACAATCTTAGAAAAGTTCTGCCTGAAGTAAACTAAAATCACTCATTCCATGATGCTACAACAAGGCAAGAGAATACAGAACCCGGTTGTTAATTTTCTGTATACAACATTCTTTTTGTTTTACCCAATTAACAAATCTACATTCATAAAAGCTATGCCATTTTACTGGATCTGTAAAATGTGATAGAGACACAGCAACCTTTTATTCTTGAAGCGTGGGGGTATGAACTACAGAGACAAAAATTCACCTCCGTTAGGATGCCAAAGAATAGTATTCTACAGAGAATTTGAGTTTCTAAGACTTGGAAAATTTCTATCAAAAGGTCAAATAAAATAACAGGAAAAGATTTAGGATTTATAAAACTTGCTTTTTGAGCTCATAGATAGTCTGCATAATGGTTAGGAACTGAGATTCTGGAACTGGCCTGCTCCATTTCAATCCAAATTTCTAATACTAATTTTTTAACACTGAGAAGTTTCTTAACCTCTACCTTGGTTTCCTGAGGAATAATAATAGTGTTTATAGAGAGGGTTATTGAGAGAATTCAACACATTTACACACATGAAGAATTTAGAATAATGCCTGGTACATAATAGGTTCAGTAAGTATTACATGTTAAGAAATTGACCATCCAGAAATAATAGTAGAGGTTAATACCAATATAAGAATTAAAGTATTTTACCATTATTTTACTCATTAAATTATAAGTCATTCCCAAATTGTTATATTTTTCTACTCTTATGTACTTATATTAGAGATCTTAGCCTATTAAGTTTTAATTATTTTTGACTAGTCTGTCTTTTTTAATAATAAGCTATGAATTTCTCAAGGGCAAGTCTCTGTCTTATCCAACTCTAACCTTTCAATTAGTAGCAGAGTATCTGAGAATGTCACACTCAGGGCATTATTTTTTTGATCAAAGAAAACTACCAAGTTATATTAAAATATTAAATTGAAAGTGTCAAATTAAAAATGTCAAAAGTGAAAGAAAAGTGTAATTGCAATAAAATAAATTTTGTTAAAGTAAGAGAATTAGAAGTTTGGAAAATGAAAAATCAAATGAATAGAAAACATTTAATATTTTTCCCATTTAATGGAGTTCTTTCTGTACTTATATTTTCTAAGAATAACTTTATTTGATGAGCAATTAAGGAGTGTTTAGATAGAGGAGTACTAACAGAGATGTGTTTTGGGGGATGTTTTCTTCCACCTTCAACAAAATAAGTTGCATATATTTCTTTCCACTTGGACTTGGCAGACGTTTTTGGGTCCTTTTCTGTCCTAGACACTTGGCAGGTTTAGTGCTGGTTGTAAGATGGCTCAGATCCTGTCCCTGACCTCAAGAATTATGCAGTCTAATAGCAGAGACAGATAATCATAACAGAATGAATCAGATGTCATAACTGAGTTAAGTTTAACATCCTTTCAAAACAAATAAGATGCTACTAGTTCTTCGAGACTTGTAGAGTATAAATAGTGAACATTACATTTGATCTTGAACCTGAAGAGCTTGCAGAAATCAAGTGAGTACAGGAGACAGGAAGAGAGTTTCAGAGAGAGGGATTCTAACAAAGGGCAGAGTGGGAAAATCCATTAGGTAGTTATCCCCCAGGGGGCTGTTATATATAATAATATATAAATTATTATAATTTAAATAATAATTTAAAATTATTAAATTCAATAAATTTAATAAATATATGTTCATAAATTCAAAAACAACAATAATATGAATTGGTATGTCTTGTCACCCTTGAGTTGTCTTTTATCAGTCAACTCTCCTTGCTCTTATCTGGTTTCTAATGATGTAGTTCCTGAATATAATGCATTAGATTAATAGGTGTTAATCTTTGATCTATTCTCTTCTACTCTTTTTTCTATGCATCATTTTTTTTTTCACTTAATGATAAAGGTAAAAGTAAAAATTCCAATCAACTATTGTCTAAACAAGAGAAGACCTAACTTTTCACTAAAAGAATATTTGTTTCTGCAGGAATATCCAAATGCTAGACAAAGAAAGTTCCAGCTGTGGCCTCCATGATAGGTTATGAAGGTCTTCTAAGCATCGCTCCTTTTATCCCTATGACTCAGTGATCAAGGATTTTACCTTCAACTTTCAGAGATCACTTATAGACAGGTATTTTACAGCAAGAGGCATACCAATGCAGGGTCTTGGACACTGGATTTTTTAATAGTTTGGGTCAGTTTCATTGTTTTGCAGAAGTAGCACATTGCCAATCCAAATAGCCTGTAGCCTTGTATTTATTGTTAAGTCCAAGCAAGCAAATAATATTTTTTGTTCATTTGCTAGCAAACAATGAGACATGATGTAAGTCAGATACTGTGTTATCTTCAAGTAGCAAAGAAAATGATTAGCTTTGGCAATATTAGTTGCTGAGTTGACAGGGATTGAGGGAGCAAAGATAGCCAAGGATCAGAGGGTTTTGAGAAGACATATTACTGCTTCTAATGGCTGAAAAATCTTCACAATTTCTTTTTACAAGGAGAATCACAGTGGTTCACTTAATTACAGAGAGTCATTTCCTAAGATCGAGGACATGGGAATGTGATATTCTAGGCATTAAAAATGACCAACTCTGAACTTCGAAGGTATGGATGTGCTAAGAACTGAAATATATTATGGTTTCTACAGAATTTTAATTGTATAAAACTAAGTGTGCCCTTTCTTACAAATGAAATTAAATGTCTGACTTTGACATTGGTTTTACTATAGACATATCCATGCTTTTTCACTAGGATAAATTATTTTCAGTATTATTGATACTATAATACAAGAGATTATCTTATTTTAAAAGGCCTCAGAAGACTTACCAAATTATTTTGTGACATTATAGTTTTATTCTTCTAAGTGCTACTTATCATATGTAAGCAAATTGGCCAGAAAAGCGGATATTTAGTGGGCACCTATGTTTAGATAGAATCAGGGGAGGTGATGTAAAAGAAGTTTACAGATTTGCTTCTGTATCAGAGAACACAGAGATTTTTTTTTTAAAAGATTTTATTTATTTGACAGAGAGAGATCACAAGTAGGCAGAGAGGCAGGCAGAGAGAGAGGGGGAAGCAGGCTCCCTGCTGAGCAGAAAACCCGATGCAGGGCTGGATCCCAGGACCCTGAGATCATGACCTGAGCCGAAGGCAGAGGCTTCAACCCACTGAGCCACCCAGGCACCCTGAGAACACAGAGATTTTTGCAGATATAGAGGAAATGGCTAACCTGTGGCAAGAATGTATGTTTATTAAGGAAGATTTTGGGTTATCTTCCTGGTTTGAAGAGGTTTGGCTTACACATTTTTATTTGGTTATTTGATTATACAACTTTAATTCATGACTCTTTATTTTTAAATAAATCATCACAATTGGAGAGGGCACAAAGAGCATTTTATGCATATGTAGCAAAACAATACTTCACTTTAAATAACAAATGGTCATCTCAGTCTCTCAATCTTGATGTCTAGAAGCAAATTTGTCACCTCATGCCTTCACAATTTGCCCTCTTGACTTACCTGGTCCTACTCATAATATTACTTTTAAAAATTGATGAGATCAGACATTTTTGAGTCATCTTTGAATCTTTGACTCTTCCTTGTGTAACATTAAACTTTGTAGTTCCTCAAAATCACTCCATTTATATATCCCTTTTCTTCCCTATTAATGCTATCCTAATCAAACTCTTATCAATATAGGTGCAGATGCTGTAAGAGACTTCTCGCTGATCTCCTTGTCTCTATCTTCCCCAACTGCAATTTATTGTGTAAACTATTGCTGAGTTTATTTTTTACTACTTTCCTTTAAATTGTTTTAATTGCTTCTTGCAAAAATTAAAAAATAAAACTCTGAAAAGTTCCATTTGATTGGAAAATTTTTTTTCTAATTTTAATTTCTTGGAAAGATTTTATTTATTCACTTGAGAGAGAATTAGTGGGGAAGGAGAGGAGAAACTCAGGGAGAGGGAGAGGCAGAGTCCCCACTGAGCAAGGAGCCAGCTGCTGGCTCAATTCCAGGACCCAGACATTAAGACCTGAGTCAAAAGCAGATGCTTAACCATCTGAATCACCCAGGTACCCCTGGAAAATAAATTTTAAATGCTTTAGGGTATTATGGACGCCTGAATGGCTCAATCACAGTCTCTGCCTTTGGCTCAGGTCATGATCACTAGAAAATAAAATGTAAGGATGTAACTACTATAACACCCAAAAGAAAAATTAGCAATAATTCCAGTAGCATATCCAGTAACTGGTCTAGTTTTCAATTGTCTTACAAATGTTTTGTTTGTTTGCTTGCTTATTTATTATTTCAGTTTGTTTATTTGAATCAGGATACAAATAAAGCCTGCACTTTGTGATCAGTTGGTATGTCTTTTAATTTATAGACATGTCTTTTAATCTACATGTCTCTTCATCTATAGCCTCCGCACCCACCTCTTCCTTTTTTTCCCTTACCAGTTTACTTATTGAAGAAAGCATTTGCCTTTCTCTAGAGTTCTAGATTCTGGAGTTTGCTGGTTGTACTTCTACGATGTCTTTATTTGTCTTCCTGTCACCTACGTTCCATGGACTTTGGTGTGGAGTTTAGAGACTTGATCAGATTTAGATTGAACTTGTTTTTTCAAGACTTCTACAAAGATGGTGGTATATTTTTCTCTTGGGAGAGATAATGTCTGGTTGGTCTTCCTTTTCTGTGATAGTAGTAGCTATGGCTGCTCAATGTTGATCCATCAATTCACAAGGCATCGAGATGGAGGATTCCAATTCTCTCTCCACTTCTTCATTTATTAGTTGGAATACTTCTCTAAGGAGTAATTTACCTTCATCTCTTGCCTGGTTCTCTCGTGGTAGACTTGATATGATACCTGGTTGTCTAGTGGTAAAATTTATATACAAAAATGTTAACATTTCTTTTAAGAAACACCATGACCTGACCTTCTAACTTCCTTTCCATCCTCCTCTGCTCGTCTGCCATGAACTCTTGTAGTATCTCAGTACAGTAGGCTGAAAACCCTGTAGTTAGCAAACACATAAGGAGGCATGTGTTTGTTAACTGGAGGGTTGTGTGTGCTTCTGTGTGTGTGTGCTGTGGTTTGGGTTACTCACTGTCTGTTGCACCCCGCACTCCAGCTTTCCCCATTCTTTACTCACCACTGCTTCTACTTCTCCATCTAATGTGCAGCCTGGCCCTCACACTCCAGTCAAATCCTTTCTCTACCAAGTCTTCTGGAACTAACTTAATCATACCAAACTCCCTTTTTCCTCTGAATATCTAACATCATTTTAAAAATGTTCACAAGTTTTCAATACATTAAAATCACAGGTTAACAACACAGAATCATATTGATGTGAAAGAGAAGTAAAAGAACAGTATTGTTCGTTATAAAGCTTGATTCATATCCCAGCTTCTTTGGTAGTCAGCTCGGTCATCTAGGAGAAGTTCATAATCTCTGAGCTTTGATTTCTTTATTACTTAAACGGAGAATGATCTTACTTCACTTGGAGACTGATGTGAAATGAAATGCTAATCCCACAAAATGCTTATCATGATATCTGGCTGCCTGTGGTCTGAATGTTTGTGTCTCACCAAAATTCATACATTGAATCTTAGCCCCCAAGGTGGGGTATGCGGGGGTAGCTTTGGGAGTTGACTAGGTCATGAGGGCAGAGCTCTCATGAGTGGGATTAGTACCCTTGTAGTACCCTTGTCGAAGAGGTACTAATGACTAATGAACTGACAGAGTTCCCTAGTCTCATCTATCAGGTGAGGACAGAGTGATATGTTGGCAGTGTGCAATCGGGAAGGAGGCCTTTACCAAAAACAGACTGTGTTGGCACCCTGATCTCACACTTCCAGCCTCCAGAACTGTGAGAAATAAATGTTGTTTATAAATTTCCCAGTCTATGGTATTTTATTGTAGTAGCGCAAATGGACTAAGGTACTGGCAGATAGAAAGTACTCAGTAGATCAGCATAGATCTCATCTAGAATCACCCTATTTATAAGAATTTGAATGTATATATGCACACATAGCTGTAATTTTCTGAATCTCCAATACTGCAGGTCCTTAGAGTAGGGCTTATGTCTGTTTTCCTGTCACTTTTCTGCAGTAAAGAGCTGCTCATTATAGCATTTCATACTATGTAGGGAACCATGAGATCATACAATGTTATTTCTATGGACCTGCTATTCAGGTCAAATTGAGATAAAGGACTGTCATTTTTGTAGAGATGGGATATTTCAGAGAACACATTCTTACATGTTTGTTAACTGCAGGGTTCTCAGCCTACAGAATCTGGGAAGCTAGTTGGGATTATATTCTGAGATTGTGTTCCTCAAGATCTCTAGTCCCTTTGTTGAGACATAAAACAACAAAATAACCGCAACCCCCCCCCAAAAAAACTCAAAGAACAAAGACTAACATAACAAATACCATGTTTCTACCTTTTAGGATTATGCTGTCAACCTTTTTTTGTTGTTGTTGCATATTTGCTTTTATAATTTACTTTAGAAATATCAATACATTAAAAATCAGTTAAACTCCCCTTTGACCATCTCTTCAAGTCCCCTTCCTGTACTTTCTCTAAATAGATGATCACTGTCATCAGTGATTCATTCTGCCAATTTTAAAGGAATCTTATATGCATAATAAGTGGATATTTGTGTGCTTTTAAAAACTTACATACTTTAAGTGCAGTTGGCCACATGCTATTCCTGTCCTTTTACCGATGAGAGAGAAGCAGGGTTTAGCAGGCTGTAGTTTTATGATGCCAGAAAAAGGGACGTTGTAGGAGGTGGATATTAGGGAGGTTCTATTCCTGAGACCATAGGTCTACAAGGCGGTAGCCAAGAAATTAGATTGAAACAGCATCTTAATATATCTTAATTATTAATATCTTAATTATTAATATCTTAATATAACAAATAACTTAGGGCATTTATTTATTGCTTCTGGCCACTTTGACACCATGTGAAAGGCTTTTTTGCTTGGCTTCTTAGGTGTTTTGTTTAGATAGTTTACTTTATAACCATTTGTTCTTTTTCCTGTTCTCATAGCTCAGTACTTTTTATTTTACTTTATAAACAAAAATCAGGACTTATAAGCATACAGGACACTACTCATGAGATTCAATTAAATTGAACAAACTTGAATTGAGGCATTTCTATGTTCTGTCTAGACGATTCCTAATCAATCTGTGAGGCTCAGTCATCGTTTGAGATTTTACGACTTGGCTTTGAGTCTGACACAGTGTCATTTCTATGCCTGGGAACTGTTGTACTCTTGTTTCTCAGTGTGATTCCTTTCCAGATGTCCTCTTGGTTAATCCACACAGCCAATTCTCCTTTGACTATTCATGGAATACATCCCATTTACACATGTTTGCTCCCTCAGAATCCTCTCTTCCAGAGAGAGTCTGATGTAGGAAGTCTGTGAAACCCCCCCTTCCGTGAAGAAACTGACCTGCTAGATTGTACCTTGTCCCCTTAACAGTTAGGCCTTCTCAAAACCTTGGGGAGGTTAGGAAACCAACAGTAGAATTATATTGGCCTGTACTTCAAAAGGCAAATAGTTTCACTTTGTATGGCCATTAAACAGAATGTACGTCTGCTGCTAAAAATTTTCTACAAGAATATGACAGGATTGAGAAAGTAAACACAAAGGCAGTGGCCTGTGAGGCTCTGTTCTGGGCTTTGACATCATGGCTTTAGAGGAGGCCTGACTTTGAGAGACTACATTCTCTCACTCCACAGCATTGAAGCTATTTATTTGATTTTTCATGGAGGCAGCATCGAAGAAAAACAGTTGTCTAGCCATAGTGACTCTGGTTTATCACAGAGGCATGGCTTTTTGGCCTTTACAACAAGAATGTGTTTCTCTGGATCCTGGTCCACTTCTCATTATGACTTCCCTGTGTCTCAAGGCATATCCCTCCTGTTAAGGAGCATACAGGTTCTTCAGATGTCGGCTTCCAACTTAAAAGCTTTTAGAACCTACTGTCTAGCATTTATTCTCAGAGATTTCTGGCATTGATTATACTAAAGCCTCATTTGCATAAAACGTGGACTAGGAAATTGGTTCACATAATCTTTGCTATTTTATCATTCTGAGTCAAAGTGGAAAATGTCTAGTCAAATACATTATATTCATGAACTTCTTATTGCTAAGCGACAACCAAATGAGCATTCCTGGGTCAATTCTAATTTAATTATTAATCAAAAGCACAGTATATGTTATTTAATGATATGAATTTTTGCTTATTTCAGCACTTGCCACAGAATTTATAAACTGTGCTGAAAATGAGTAGTGCATAGTTGCTATGTCTCAATCCTAAATCTTGTTGTACATGGATAGCTGGGCTGGCGAGATCAGGGATTTGAGGAAGTCTGTGTGATTCCCTAACAACCTTTTGATATTCTAAGATTTTTTAATGTATCCTTTGAGCTAGCTGTGGGATTGGCTTCCCCACTAATCCTATGCCACTGAACCACAGACAGTTTGAAACCAATCTTAACCTCTGTGTTCCAAGAAAACAGGAGGTTTTAGCATCAGACCTGGATAAATCCACCAGGAAGCAAATAAAAAACCTTGGAAAACTTAATACAAGAGTATTTTCATAGGAACACCTGAGAGGGCAGGCAGATATTCATCTGGCCTCAATATAGATATTTTTTGATATAATTATTTTATTTATTTATTTATTCATTCATTTATTTATTTTTAAAGATTTTATTTATTTGTTTGACAGAGAGAGAGAGAGATCACAAGTAGGCAGAGAGGCAGGCAGAGGGAGAGGGGGAAGCAGAATCCTCGCTGAGCAGAGAGCCTGATGTGGGGCTCGATCCCAGGACCCTGAGACTATGACCTGAGCCAAAGGCAGAGGCTTTAACCCACTGAGCCACCCAGGTGCCCGATATAATTATTTTTAAAAGATTTACTGTAAAAATAGTTTTACCTGATAAAGTAGACTCAGAGAGGGTTAAGTGAGAGGTGGTTCATAAAGATTATGTCTTCTTGCCAACCATATTCAAGTTGTTGTTTAATGGACATAGATAACTAAGAGATAAATGGGGCTTCAAAAAATTATTACTGAATGGGATTGTTTGGGGCAATGTGTCTTTTGTGGCCATTTCAGAGTGTCCATGAGGTCAACACTATTTCCATAATAATGTTAAGCCAGTTTTTGCTTTTTTCCCCTATGTTGATATTTGCAGTAGTAGGTAAACCTGTTGGTGTTTTAGCATGAATTAAAGCTGGCACTAGGGATGACTGGGTGGCTCAGTTGGTTGAGCAGCTGCCTTTGGCTCGGGTCATGATCCCGGCGTCCTGGGATCGAGTCCCGCATCGGGCTCCTTGTTTGGTGGGGAGCCTGCTTCTCCCTCTGCCTCTGCCTGCCACTCTGCCTGCTTGTGTTCTCTCCTCTCTCTCTGATAAATAAATAAAATCTTTAAAAAAAAAAAAAAGCTGGCACTAAATTATACCAATGCCTGTCCTACTCTTCATTGCCACTGTGCTCATGTGAAAAACTACGTGCAAAAAATGCCCGATTCATTTAAGAATGTCCTTGATGAAGCAGTAAAACTATTAATTTTCTTAAATCTCTACCTGTAAGTATGCATCTTTTAAAAATTCTGTTTGAGGGACACCTCGGTGGTATAGTCAGTTAAGTGTCTGACTCTTGGTTGCAGATCAGGTCATGATCTCAGGGTTGTGAGAGTGAACTTTGCATTGGGCTCCAAGCTTTGTGCAATGTCAGCTTGAGATTCTCTCTCCCTCTCCCTCTGCCCCTCCTGCTTATGCCGTTTCTCTCTCGGATAAATAAATAAATCTTAAAAAATTTTTAAAAATGAAAAAATGATAATTCTGTGTGATAACAAGGAAACATGCTTAAGGCACTTTTTTTTTTTTTAAGATATTATTTATTTATTTGAGAGAGAGAAAGTGAGAAGATGAGAGGAGCGAAGGTCAGAGAGAGAAGCAGACTCCCCGTGGAGCTGGGAGCCTGATGTGAGACTTGATCCTGGGACTCGATCCTGGGACTCGATCCTGGGACTCGATCCTGGGACTCGATCCTGGGACTCCAGGATCATGACCTGGGCCGAAGGCAGCTGCTTAACCAACTGAGCCACTCAGGCGCCCGCCTAAGGTGCTTCTAATGCCTCCCATAGTGTAATGGTGGCCTGGAAAAAAACTACTTAGGCAGTTGTTTGAATTATCGGTAGAATTAGCAACTTTTTAAATTAAACATCATTTTTACTTGAAAGAACAATTCCATTTCTTTTATTGCTTTGTTGGAAAGTATAGCAATCTCTTCAAAAATATGTCAATGTATAATGAATGGGTCAGTGTTATTTTGAAATAAATTAATACATAACTCGTTATTTTTTTTAGGTTTAATTTCTATATGGTAAATAGTCCATATAATTTCATCCTTTTTGGTGTCTTCAATAACTCTGTGTCAGAGGTACTTAAAAAAAGTTTGAGAAGCAGAGCCTAGGGTAATTTTTCTGAAAAAAATTTCCCTTTGTATAGTAGCTCATAACATCAAAGGTAGTGCATCTCTGTGATTCTAAGATTCTGTGATTTTGATTTGAAGATTCTGAGTTTCTTGCAAGAAAATGGGTAGAAGAAAACATGGAAGTCTGGCCTAATGAGAGATCTTTTGGCAGTTAGCTCTCTGCCTTAGATAGGTTTGAGTGGGTGAGCTGAGCGATGCCGGCATTCATTCTTTCATTTTTTCAGCAATTTTTGACTATGTGCACTCTGCAAAATATGATGCTGATCCATGTGGAGGAGGCACAGTGAATCATACTTAGAAGCATCAGACTGTCATCTCCATAAAAGCAAAAAGCTTGTCTTTTCTACCCTGGGAGACACTGATGAGTCAGGCAGAAGTTGGTAAAAAATTCACATCATATACTAGTTTTGTCTCCTTGGGTAAGTTATTTACCATCTTTGAGTTTTTTCCTTATTTGTAATGTGGGAAAAGATGATGAATGTCCCTTTGGGTTATTTTGATAATTAGAAACTTCTTAATGTAAAGTGAGTTGGCAGTATCCTGGGATTTTTGTTTCCAAGCTGCATTAAGGGCTTTACTTTATAGTTACTTGTTATCCCAAAGAGCATAAAAACAAATCTTCTGTCTTCAAATAGGAACTTCTATAAGTTCTATAACTTCTATAAGTATAAGAAGAACCTACTACTTCTAAAAGTGCATATAACAGTAATCTTTGAAAAAGTTTGAAAATTCAACTTTATTTAGCTTTTTTCCAGTTCTATTGAAGTATACTTGACAAACTGCTGTATGTACCTGAAGTGTATAGCGTGATGATCTCATGTTTGTATACATGTGAAATATTTACCACAATCAAGATAATTAACACATTTATCACCTCACAAAGTTATCTTTTGTATGCGTGTGGGAGAGAATGCTTAAGATCTTCTCTGTAAATTTCAAGTATACAATACAATATTATTAACTATAGTCTGATCCTCAGAACTTAACCAGCTTGCAACTAAAAGCTTGTACCCTTTGAACAACATCTCTTCACTTCCCCACTTCCCAGCCCCTGGGAACCACCATTCTACTCTCAAGCAGTACTTATTTTTCAATAACCAGAGAATAGTCAATCTGTCAGAATTAGTTAGCTTTTTATAAAGAGAACCAATTTCCATGGAAAGATAGGACTTTCAGTAGCTTTTAGATATTTTATATTAGATTATGTTAATCATTGTTGAAGGAAGAAATATTCAGTGACAATTGGTAAAAATGGTGAGGAAGACTTCATTCATGGTGATGGTTGTAGGTATGGGGACCACTGTAATGGGATTTTCCAGTGGGGGAGAGAGATTGGGCTCCACCCTGAATATAGCATGAGGTCGGTGAATGGCAAATTATGAAGAGGAAGCACCAAGGGTAAAAGGAGTTCTGGTTTAACTGGCTTAACCAGATTCTTGCTGAAAACAGACCAGGGCAATCAGACATAGTCTTGAGGGGCTGTGGAAGATGAGGAACCCTGATTAGACATTGAGAGCGATCAGATATCAAGATGGGGGGGTTCTGGTTAAACTGACTTACAGGGCACTTGCCAAAACTGGATTGTATATGGAAGTGACCAGATGGGCCTAGGAGAAAGGTTCAGGAGCCTGATGAAAGTGACGTCAAGCAAAGAATCTTTGTCACTGTAACCAGAATTGTGTTTTTGCCTAGTCATTTAGATTATTTTATTTTTGCCAATTTCCTTATAATAAAATACTAAATCATAGCAGAAAATAAAATTGATAGAAATTTCATGAGAATGCCAAAAATTAATGCAGTCAAGTCAAGGAAAGAAAGTTTGCAGTGACAGTATTATCTCAGCTATAAGTATATGTAATCTTAATCTTGTTTACAACTCTATTTAATATTAAATTGTTAAAAATGGTGTTTCATTTCCTCAAAAGAAGGCACTTTTTAAACATTTTACTTATATTATTCTTGTTTTACTTTTCTTTGTTCAATATAAACCCATTTCATAAATCAGAACTTTATAAAATGTGAAAATTGTTTCTCTTCGTCTGAGTATTCTTTATAAATCTTTACAGGAAAGTGGGTGTGCCTTTGGCAGAGTCTGTTTCCACAGAGCTCGACTTGTGCAAATTACAGAACGTGGGTTTTCTTTCTCTAAAAATAGATTATCACTTGCCTGGTGACTCTCTTTAGTCTTTCTAGGGCAGAGTGATGTATGATTTCTGGTACTCATTCAGAGGTACAGTATATGGATTCTAAACATTACATCTCTAGAAATAGATCCGAATATATCATAGCATTAAACATGTTTTTACTTCTGCATAAAGAAATACTGTTCTATCTTTACTTATGATTCAGTAACATGGAGGAAACTAGAGATTCTGCATTGGATTGGTTCGTATTGAGAGATATTTTTAAATGTGGAATTCTAGAGATTGAGTAGTAGAGAGCAATTACTGTTCTTTCCAGAGGCAGAGGCAAAAGCAAGCCTATGGCCATTGTTGGGTGTATATGTTGTATACATATACACTAAAAGTGTATACTTTTCTCATTGCTCATCAGATGTTCTGCTAGTCACATTTACATGCAGAGTAATTTAACGGGCACCCGTTGCCATGGCAGCAAAGAACAAAAATGAAACCTATTATTTTATGAGGTGAGAGTTCCTAAGTGATACAGGTACAGGCTGGTGAGCACACTCTTGCTTTCGCTTGTGTGGAGCTCTTAAGGTAAGCCGCTGAGTCTGGGTTAACAAGTAGCATGGGGTCTGGGGGATTTGTTTGAGGTTGCTCTTCTCTATGATCTGGTCACACATTCATTAGACTACAGGGATCCATCTAGTTTTGCTGATAACATGGTGACCGTACACTGGTTCACATCAAGACACATTCACATACAAGGCTTTTCCAATGTGAGGTATTAGCTCGTAAGTAAGTAAGTCTATATGCTTCTGTATTTCTCTGTACCTAGGGTGGGGCTGATAATAGTAGCAAGCCTCACTGTCTTTATGCCTTTTTGAAACAAGATAATTGCTGAAAATGAAACAATGAGACCTTTTTTTTCCCCTCCATGAATTTTCTAAAAATAAATGAGATGTCCAATGAGATAACTGGGAATCAGAGAATCTTCCGGAAAACTGCTAATTATAGGAAAGGATGCCCTATTGCTATTGCTGTCCCATCTGCTTGTTATGTATTTATCAAATGCCTATTACCTGCAAGGTGTTATGGCAGAGTCTCTGTGGGATATAACAGTTCATGGTCTGTGCTTAGTGAAATTAAACCCACATAAAGGAGCCAACCAAGAGAAAATGGCAAGGACAGGCAGTTCCATTTTTTGCTTCCTTCCCATTTTTTTTTTCCATTTCATTCACTGGATGCTACTTTAAAAAGACCTATGTCTTCCTATGTCACCGTTATTTTGTATTTCATTCTTTCCAGTAGAAAACAGGGTTTTGAAGGACTTTGTAAATAACGAAATTCACAGTGAGTACTAATGCTCAGAGGTTCTTTTTATAATACACACTTATCAAGTGCCTACTATGTGTGCCAGGTATTGGATGAGTTACTATGGTAAATTGTTAAATTCTGCTTATTACATGTTGTATTGCGTTAATTAAACTTTCTCTCTAAACATACAGTTTTCCTTGGAAAAGTCTGATTTTTAAGTGGTTAAAAACAAATAGCTTGAAAAGAGATGGTGAGATCTTAAGACATTGACTCACCAACCAGAAACGCACACATACATACACATCCACACATATGCTCACTGAGTCCCTTAAAGAGGTATACAAAAACTGCAGTAGAAAAATCTACAGAGTTATGTAATTGAACTAAAAGAGTTGGATATGAAAAATATTTGGATCGAGGGAATTTCTAATCTATGTGAGGAAGAACATCTTCATTTTATTTTCTCTTCAGCTTCCAAGTATGCTCTGTCTTGGTTCCCTTCAGTTTTTGCTCTTTTACCATTTCCCCCTGATGCCCTGCTTCCTTGCTTTTTTACCTTCCATCCAGCTGTACATGAGAAAATGATAGTGAAGCTTGAAGGCACCTTAGAAATTTGGCTTTCCCTTATAGGCACAATACTCTTATCCAACTTTTTTTTTAAAGATTTTATTTATTTATTTGGCAGAGAGAGGAGGGGAAGCAGGCTCCCTGCTCCCAGAGAGCCCAATGCAGGGCTCGATCCCAGGATCCTGAGATTATGACCTGAGCCGAAGGCAGACGCTTTAACCCACTGAGCCACCCAGGCACCCCGACTTAGGTATTTTGATAGCAATTTGGTAGAGGAATTTCATCTGTTGATTCTAACAAATATTTGGCCAGTATTTTGTATTTTTTAAAATTTTATTTCTCTAGTAATAAATAATAATTGTTATGATTATTACTATTATTATCAATATCATTTAATAAACAACAATCCATAAAGATCGTGGGGCTGAGGGAGAGAAAAAAACAAAAACCCCTGGTCTTTCTCTATAGACATTCTTAGAAGCACTGGTCTAATGTGCTCTCAGTTCTTCTAAAGACGTCTTTTGATTTCCTACCTTCATGCCTTTGTCTATTTTTTGTTAATACTTCCTGTCTCTCAAAACACAACCATAATATCCTCTCCTTGGTGCATTTTTACCTGAACTCCTACACTGCAGTTTTTCGTATTTCTGCTGAAACTTTATAACCAGCATTTATTGGATGTAGCAATGTTTAGTATTCTATACAAGTGCACTTGCTTTTTTTTTTTTTTTTTTTGCACTACCATCTTGGCTACCTGTGAGAGAGATGATCAGGATGGAGAAGGGCATGAATATCTGGGTTGGAATCCTGAGTTGTCATTTATGAAATGAGAGACCTTGAGTCAGTCAACCAGCCTCCTTGTTCCTCGCTTGTCTCACTTACCAAACAGGACTATTGGTAGCACCTATCCTTTCGGGTTGCTGTGAACATTAAATGTAATGATACATGGAAAGCATTAAGTGTACAGTTCCTGGCACATACTAAACACTCAGTAAATGACTGCTTTTATGTTTTTCATTAATATTATTTAGAATATTTTTTTCTTGCTTTTGTTCAGATATTGCCTGAAATTAGTTATTTAGTTCCATTGCTTTGAGGCAAAAGAAGCTATGAAGCCATTCCTTTGATAGACCCACTTTTTGAAGACACAGCTAGAATGGATGGTGTGCAAGAGGGTGGAAAGTCATTGGATTTCTATAGATTCCTATGGGGCTTTGGAGAGCTGGTCAGTGCAGCAGAGGCATACTTGTTTATGCTCTGTAAACATAACTGAGTCACTCAAAGGATACTTTTTTCATGCAGGCAAAAGTAACACCCCCCAAAAGGAAAATGGAATTAAAAAAAGGAACTTTAGAAGGAGGCAGTATATCTAAAAATATTCCCACCAACAAAAAAAATTTGGCTGGAACACCTGGACTTTTCTGAGTATAATTTTAGTTAGGTAAACATTGAAAAGATATTTTTTCCGAAAAGAGGAAACAGCAATTTTATGGAAAATGATGGTTGGTAGTAATCTTCAGATTCAGAAGATTAATTCTGTAAAAACGCTTCCTTGTTTTAAAGAGTGAGAGGTTGTGAATTTGAACAAGTTGCATTAATGATGATCAATACTCACTGTTTTGAGTTAATTGCTTAACTGGTAAGATTTACCTATGTGAGGTTTTTATTTGGCTTTCCCTTATAGGCACAATAATCTTATCAAAATACTCAAGATTTTGAGTTAATTGCTTAACTGGTAAGATTTACCTCCAGTGATTCTTAAGGACACAGACCCATGGATGTGAACTACAGTGCTTAATTATGTGGTAGTTAAATGAAATGATTGTTTTAATATGTGAGCCAAAAAAATATATTAGAACCGTATTATGGATTAATAGCTATCTAGGATACTCTTTATTAGGCTTTAAAAAAATAGGTAAACTCTCTTGGAAGTAAGCAGAAATATAGTCAATATATAACAAAAATTAAATGCCCAGCAACATGGCGCTGAATTTAAGAGAGTGGATTATGGTTTTGTGGTCAAATTATTTTTGGTATAGTGAATGTGAATTCAAAAGGAAGACTATAAACAAAATTCTGAAAAGAGCTAGGGAATAAGATTTAAGAGCTACGTAAGCCCTTGCTAGACAAGGGCAATAATACAAAGACATAATTTACTATACTTAGAGGATAAGAAAAATGAAGTGAAACCCAGATTATTTGAGCCTTATAATCTGATTCTATATTTGTAGATGTACACACTCACACCCCTCCCCACCTCAACATGTATTAACATACCCACCAACTTCACGTGTAGGTCTGAATAAAAGGGGGCGGTGAACATTTTCTGGTCGAGGAGTTGAGCTGAACACATACCCGTTTTTAATAATAAGGTCTGTTAGACTTGAATGGCACAACAGTCTGTCAGGGAAGTGGTGAAATCATCACAGACTGTTGAGTGATTCAAAATTAGATCAGACAAAGCACTTTAAAAATACACTGTAGGAAACAATCTAATGCTGGGAAAGCAATAAAAAAATGATCTAAATTGGTCTTTTCCACCTCTAACTTTTAATGTTTTCTTGTAGTTTAAAAATAGAAAAGTATAATATTTATAGGAATACTGAAAGTTGGGATCTAAACTCTAAAGCGCTTATTATTTAACATTAATATATTTGACTCATGGCTTTGTTGTAGAAACAACAGAATTGTAGCTATATTTCTTAGTCCTTTCTGCACTGATATGAAATCAACAATGAAGAAAGAGCTTAGGGTTCAGAGTACCATTTATGAAGTGGTTGATAGATTAGTCCTTAAATTCTGACCATTGATCCAATGTAACAGACCTTGAATGTTGTGGTCAAAATTAAATAGGATTTAGTCTTTTTTCTATTATATAATGCTATTATAACTTGTTATAAACATGATGATGTTGGAGCATGGTATAGAGAATCTTCGGGAATTATTAGCTAATGTATATAAAAGAGGGGAGATTGGATGAGAAACAGCTTCTAGAATGATTATTTTTCACGTTCTCCCTGACTCCCTGATCTTAAGTAATTGCCCATCAGATGCAATCTCTTTATGTATTTGATTTCTCTTATATTCAAAGGCATTCAAGGTACTACACAAAATGAATCAAATTGTTTGAAGAGAAAGGGCTCAATAATTTTTTCTAGTAATTCTCATTTGCGCTTTTTTTCATTTAACCTATAGTGATTTGCTTGGGACACTCTTACTCACATTTGGGCAACTCTTGTGCTCATGTAAGACAAAGATACTTTAGGAGTGGGAACTTACTGTTCTCCTATGTAACCTTTTTGGATAAATCATTGCTTAGACTTAAAGCCCCATGGATCAGCTGCCTGGAACCAGTCCTGACAGAGGCCTCCCTTTATCTGTAGGTTGCTTGTAGATAAGCAATGTACCCTCTGCATTATCCAAATGCTTCTTGGCTCACTGACCACTCCGGTCCCATGTGACTGGCTTTACATAAATGTCACAGAAAGTTGGCTTAGGCTGACCTCTTTTATAATCCCTGTTTCTCAAAATATGCTATGGATTCAAAGTTCACTTATGTGCAGAAAACAGAGAGGAAAGTCATTTGTCCAGTTCTTAACGTTTGCTGTGGTAGTGAGACAAAATTAAATGACCACTTCATTTTCCTCTGGGAGTAGTGGTGGTGGGGAGGGACCAACCATGGGCAATATTTACCTTGGTGCCTAGCCCACTGATAGGTGGGAGATGTTCCATACACATCTGTTGGATGAATGAATGAATGATCATTTCAAAGTAGGCTAAATTTTGGTACTACACTTTCTGCATTCCTTCTTGAGCAATTGACCTCTTAGAGTGACTAGCTCCACAGGATCTGTAAAAACAGGGAAAGAGAAATAATGGAAATTTAGTGCCAGAGGAATAAAAGTGACAGTATTATGTCCAGCCATCTTTTGAATCATGAGCATATATATGTATATGTATGTTCTTCGATTAACCTTAAACTATTCGACATGATGTATTGGAGGGAAAATCTTGGAATTTTGGAGACAAATATAGCTGTGTCTAAATCTTAACTTTGCCACTTACTTATCCTACCCAGAGTAGATAATTTAACCTCTCTGAGGCTCAATTTTTCTTCATTAATATGGAGAAATTACCTTTTGTCTTGGAAGCTTGTTTTGAGGTAAATCATTTCATATAGTATGTATGTGTGAGTCCAACGATAATAACTGTTCTCATTTTTTTGAGTATCTTCTAGATGCCTGGTCAGGGCTGGATGGTGTACAAACATTCATTAATCTCCCCACTAACTGTACAAGGTACAGTGCCATAGTATCATTCCCATTATATAGGTAATTAAATTGAAAGTCAGTGATGTAGAAGAATCTACACAAGGTCATAGAGATTTGACTTGAAATTTATCTAATTCCTAAGCTGAGGCTTTAATTTACCTTGGTTAATAATTATCATTTTTTTCCTGCCCCAAAGAAATGGAAATAACATAATTCTCCTTTTCTAATTAATCTGTTTATCTCTTCTATAAGATAGAAACCCTATTCCCATAATAAAACCCACTGGACCCAATAATTTTGTTCATCCTGCTCACTTACTTAAAATCTAGCTGTGGGCTCCATATGGGTAAGTGCTTTTTGTTATCATTATTGGATGTCACATCTTTTCAAAAGATTTGTTCTATGTTATTTATTTCAGATTAGGTAGTGTAATTCTAAAGTCCAGAGAGGTTAGGGGATGCAGTAAACTTTTAGAGCCACTGAGATAACTCAGGTTTTCTATAACCCAACTTGAAGAAGAAAACAAGCTATAGCCTTTAGGTATATGAAAATGCAGTGGTTTCTATCTTCTGTCATGAATAGAGTCAGAGATTCTTCTGGCCATGTGTCTACATATGATGTCAGTGGGAACTCTGAATATTAAGGGTGGAGATGTCTAACTTGGATGATCTGACTTTGGAGCTGTTAGAAGTTGGAAATGCTTTTAACCATGGCTGAGTCAGAAGGATATGAACCTTGGACTTATTCTGACAGTTGCCTTTAATTAAATGAGCCTGGCCTTATTAGATTCTGGCAAGTCAGCTATTTAGAAAGCACTAATTCTTTGGAAATCTTACTTTCCCAAGTTTAGTTTTTACTCAGCATCTTGAATTTGTTTTCGCTTTCCATTTTCAGATTTATAATCGCTTAGATACCAATTGCTGTGGTTTCCGACCTCGAAAGGAAGATGCCTGTGTACAGAATGGACTGAGGCCAAAATGTGACAACCAAGATTCTGTGGCTCTAGCACATGTTATCCAGAGAAAGCATGACCCAAGGCATTTGGTCTTCATAGACAACAAGGGTTTCTTTGACAGAAGTGAAGATAACTTAAACTTCAAATTGTTAGAAGGCATCAAAGAGTAAGTTTTAATATGTAGTAACATCTATGGGACATCACATTTCTACTAAATAAGTAGTAAGGTTTTAAGAAAACTCAAATCTATGTGTGACTGATCTAACCCTTGAAAAAGAATTGTGGATGTGGAATCTGGGGGTGGAGGCCCAGAAATGGGAAACAGACCTAAGCAGAACAGAGCAAGACTGCAGCCATAGTGTCATTTTCACCAACCCATGCAACCTTACAAAACTCCTCCTGCATTTCCTTGGTCCTTACTGTGAAAATCCATAGGTAAAGTTGGAAACATGCAGGGGCCTCTGGAATAGGAACTGGCAAAGCAGGGATAAGGAGGCGGCAGAATCTCCATTATCAGGGCATGGGGCAGGAGGATTAACAGATACACAGATATTGACATGGTAGGATGTCCAAAGACATAATAAACTCAAGAGACTTTTCTGAATGTGCTGGGAAATTAAAGCTAACCTGCGGATTAGGACATAGTATCAAAGGACAGCGGCTGTTTGAGTTCAGGTAGGAGGGTTTTGAATATTTGGAAATCTTTTTAGTAGACATAGACTAGGGAGAAAAATATCTTGAGCTTATCTATTTGGAAATAAAGGAAACTAATGCATTTAATAGTGGTAGGAACCCATTGTAGAGTTTGGACCATTCAACCTTAGCTATAGGGATTGAGGCTGGATTTCAGGCCCCAGTTCATAGCCACTCTTAATAGCCTTCCTACCTTAGTCAGAATCAGAGTGACCAAGACACAGGGATGTTTGAGACTTGGAAATAGAGGGGTGCATTAGTGAAAGAGTTAACCAGCTACGTGAAGCTAAGTGACTTCTGGAGAGCACATGAAGGAGTCTAAAATTGAGAGTAGAACCCCAACCTTTCAAATCCAAGTCCAATCATTTTTCTGTGGAAACTTGTGTTGTTCATGCTGTTACTATTATTCTTGTTAACAACACTCTGAAGCGTGTTTCATTAGTTCTTCCTAGCACTCCACATCAGGTAGTGTGGCTTTTGTGTCCTTTCAGGACTAGAGATAATACTGTTCCTATGAGAGTTTCATGAGACCCAATTTCTGAGTTTTTGCCACGTCCTGCCTGTTAATATTCATTCTCACATCTCTTTGTGGATTGAAAATAGAATATATGACAGATTTTTTCTTTAAATTAACTAAACTAAGGGAATTTTACATGTAGAAAAATTGACCAAAGGCATCACTTACTGAGTTGATATTATGGGGTCTTCCTAAGTCTCTAAATTATCTCTTGGAATTAGGAGTGCCTGAGAATATGGTCCATCCATTCTATACATTCATATTATTATGAATACTGTTTTATTTATGCTTTGAAAGAAGTTAACCTTATTTTTTTAAAGATTTTATTTATTTATTTGACAGAGAGAGATCACAAGTAGGCAGAGAGGCAGGCAAAGAGAGAGGGGGAAGCAGACTCCCTGCTGAACAGAGAGCCCAATGTGGGGCTCGATCCCAGGACCCTGAGATTATGACTTGAGCCGAAGGCAGAGGCTTAACCCACTGAGCCATCCAGGTGCCCCAAGAAGTTAACTTTAAATGCAATATGAGGAGTAATGAGTCTAGAGCTAAAATTTTTTTTTAATAAGTAAGTCACAAATTGAAAAGCAAAAATGAAGACTTTGCTACCCCAGATTTATGTATAGAATATTCCCATTAATCAATGTAATGCAGACAGGTAATTTTTTTATTTTCTTTTGTAAAAAGGATTAGTCACTAAAGAGACCCATGGTTTTCAGTTTTATCTCATACATTCTCCACAGCTAAATTAGTTGAAGGGTCATAGAATTTATAAATCATGGATTATTAATATTTCATAGAGCAAAATGCCTACTTAATTAATACCATAGCCACTAAATTATATAGTACATGTCTTCAGGGAGCTCAGAGCATCTTATCAGCTTTAATTAATTCCACACTTACTCAGAGTCATTAAGCACGTCCAGCTCTGTGGCCTTTGGTCTTTCTGCAGCATCAGAGCACTTGGGTCCCTTGCATTCATGCCCTCTGAATGCCATCCTTGGCTCACTCCACTGAAATTTGGAAAAGGCATTTAGGAGGACTGAAACTTTGGGCAAACTGTATTCCTCGAACAAGGATATGTCCTTGTTTAGTTGTTAAGGAGCAACCTCGTTTATATAAAATTTACTATGCAACCCCAGTATTTTCACTGTGCTTTCATCAGTATTTCAATGAAAGCTGGATGGGACCAGTTGGAGATTCGGCAAAACATTCCTTATGAAACCTGAAACTTGACAAAGTTCTTCAGATTATGTATGTGCTAGGCACCTTGTTTTTACTTTTCTAAATGAAGAGCAAGAAGCACAAGGCACTCTCTTAAGGTAGTTCAACAAGGACCCTTCCAAAGTGGCCTCACGTCTTCTAGAGTGGAATGCCTGGCTCCAAAATTTCAGATTTGTTAAATTTATTGGAAAACATTGTAGTATTCCAACTTAGTAAAACACTCCCAGATTCTCAGAATTTCTAAAGTATAATCTGAATCAGAAGCGATTTTTTATTTAATTGGGCATTATAGAATGATTCTTTTCTCTTTTTACTACCTACATTTTGGGTTATTTCACATTAAATCCAGTGATGCAGTTGTCAGCATTTTACTTCTCATATTTTCTTGCATAAAACCCCACCTTGACACTGATGAGGGTACCATTCTGCTTGACAGATTGAAGTGGTTTCTCTGGGTGAAATGGGGCTTAAGATTGAGGAAAGTACTTTTGCCAGGCTAACAGAACTCTTTAATTCCATGCCTCTCTTTGCCTACAGATAATGACTTTAAGTAAGGTGTTAGTATGTCAAGTTCTCAATGGAAAGTTCAACATAGAAAATTCAGTTCCCTTGAAACATATTCTTCTAGTGTATTATTATTAAGAGAAGTGTCAGCTTGACAGTGACAAAAATGTTTTCATTCTCCAGGTACTATTTGATAGTGTGATTTATGCCAGATTAATGAAGGGCAAAGCAATTGGGTAAGGCATAATATTTCTAAGCAATTACTAAGAGTGAAATATCATTTTATATCTTCTCAGGTTTCCCGAATCTGCAGTTTCTGTTTTGAAGAGCCAGCACTTACGGCAGAAACTCCTTCAGTCCCTGTTTCTGGATAAAGTTTACTGGGAAAG
Source organism: Procyon lotor (assembly GCA_028646535.1). Taxonomy (NCBI): domain Eukaryota; kingdom Metazoa; phylum Chordata; class Mammalia; order Carnivora; family Procyonidae; genus Procyon; species Procyon lotor. Next base: position 113,724,479 of record CM053604.1, on the reverse strand, counting down.
TCAAGGAGGCAGACAAGGAATTGAAAAGCTTATTGATGTCGTAGAGCAGAGAGCCAAAATCCTTCTTACCTACATCAATGCACATGGGGCCAAAGTATTACCTATGAATGAATAAAAGGATCTTTTGGCTAGAATACTAGATAAAGTTATGCATTTTTTTATTTTTGTTTTTAAATAAGTACACAAACTTCAAGTCTTTTTAAGAATGAGGCAGTGTAGATGAATATATAAAGTAAATGAATTTAACCAAGTGTATGTGATGGGTCTGAGCATGATAAGCAGACTTAAAACCTTTTAAGAAATATACTACTCAACAAATATTTGTTCATATTTTTCTCTAACGTCATGTCACGTGAGTCTCTATATCTGATTATATAGAATAGTTGCAATTATTATTACAGCTAGCTTTGTTAAAACATTTCTCATGCCATTTAAAAGAACAGTGCAAGAGAGAGATACTGACTCCTTCAACAAAGCATATATTATGCCATATTGACTGATCTGGCCAAGTACTGATGGGAAGGGTTCTTAACATTCTTCAGTTGCTAATTGTTAAAACAGAGCCATCCCAATATGACCCAGAGGCAGGTCCGCATTGGAAAACTGAGGCATGTGATCTGCAAAAATACCAGGGTGTATAATAATTCTGCACAGAATTTGGTGGGTTATTTACAAAAGCACCAGTCTATACTCTACCGGATCTATAAATGATTGGCCATCTCTGTGAATCTGAGAAGCAAGAAAATTTATGTATTAAGTAGTTTTGCTTTCTCAATTTTGATCCAGCTTATATCTAGTGGCTTAGACATGAAAAATTTTAAGTTATAAGTTACCTGTTTGAAATTATACTTATAGAGTGCCTTTTTAACAAATTTTGTCATTTTTACAAAGGATATACTTTAGTTTTTATATATTTTCTTAATAGTAGAGGTGTTCTTCAGATTTAAATGATATCCCCAGACATTAACTATAGAACCAGATATTGAGTGCATTTAAATATATTGTTTAGCTTATTCTAATATGAGAAATATGAACAAAATAAATTTAAAACCTGACTCTCCTCAATGAAAGCACATGACTAGAACCAAAACAATGAATTTGGACAATTTTAAGCTTCAGATAATTTTCTCCAAACTCCCCCTACCAACTTCTTAATTAGGCATAGGACATGACATACCGTATTCACATGTTAGGTCTTTGTGTCCTGGGAAGCTATATACGTCATCACATATGATAAATGTTCATACAGAGATTTCAAATCTCAAACAAGTCATCATCCCTGCCCCCTCACCTAACCCACTCCCTATTTAAAAACTGATATACTGACTTCTTTTTTCCCTGAAAGTTGAAAAATACAATCTAAGGATGTTGTAATGCATTCTATTCTCTGTTTTCTCAGTTCTGTATGTTATTGCTAAAACACTGGATTTTCTGTGTTCTCATCAAGGGTCACTTAGTATCACTGTAAATTAGAACTATTAAAGACATTACAATAAAGACTAGGTTTTTAAAAAATATATACCTATAGATTCTTATTTATGCAAATGTGTAGGGGCAAAATGTTAAAACAACACGCGGTAACTAGAAGGAAGATGGCCAGGGAGAGAGGGATCATTTGACCGTCTAATCATAACTTTCCTCGGCTCATATGTAAGTACTACATTTTAGCACCCTTATTTGCTGGGATGACCCTCGGAGACGTGGTCCTCAGACCATTCTTCTCTTCCATTATCTCTCTGAGGTCCTTTCTCTGGTTCCACACATTCCGTGCACTCTTTGGCTCGCCTGAGTTTCCACTTGGACTTGCTGTCTTTGGGTTTTTTAAGATCCTTTTTTCTCTCATTAATCATCATTTTAATAAAAAATTGTCCTAACAAAACCTTGGAGACCAAGGTTTTATTTTGAGCCACTGACTCGAACGAACTCTTTGTCAGGTTGCCTTATAAGATATCTTACTACGCTTTTTATGGGATAGATCATCTTTATCCAAATTTGTAAAATTAGTGGTGGGAATCCAGTCTCTTAGAAATAAGCTTTAATGTTGCATCTCAAGCTACACAGTGTTTGGGAGGCTTGGTTCTCCCTCAAGTGGGTGTGGCTTTGCTTATCTGCCTCCAGTGATTCTGACATGCTTAATATTAAATGAAAGATCCCGAAACACATGTTTATTTTAGTTACCTTTGCTTTTTAACAATGTGTTTTGTTTTATAATCAGTGAATAATTCATGCCCTATTATTGTTGAATAATGGATAGCTACAGGGCCAGGCTTTTAATTCTAAGTAATGCTCTTCTTTTCTCTTACTGAAACAATGAGTACTCTGTGCCTTTCAAATGCACTCCGATTAAGCTGTGGTTTGGTTCACATAAGCATATTATGCGGTTTATTTATAACTTGATAAATTTGAAATAGAACAATTTACCTTGGCAGACATACAAAAGCTTATTCTTGTGTGACTTATTTTCCTTAAGCTGATAATATGAAAATAAATGCATATCTTAAAAATCTGTAATAAAAATATTAGGATTTAAAGATGCGTGCTTTTTATTTTTTAGATGGGTTTTCTTTTGTACATGGGTTACTCTTCAGAAGTTAAGTACAGAAGACTGTTTGCTACCACTGTCCATGATAAAAGAAACAATTGGACAATTAAGAGTTTTATTGGATTGTGTTTGTGTATACACATATATGATATTGTTACTAGTGATCTTATGCTTTCTCTTGGTGTACATAGAGCAGTGACTTAGGTGGTATGCAAATTAGTTAGCAGCTATCACGAACTGTAAGAGACTACTTAATTTTTGCTTTTCTTTGCTGGGGGTGAGTTTTAGAATTACATAGTTAAGGTTATCTTTGTAGAATTCATATTACTAAGTTTATTAGGCACCCTGGGGAATTTATCAAAATATAAAATGCCTTAGACTTATACTCAAAACATTTATAATCTCTGAACTTGTATAATAGCCTGTTTATTCCATTGTACCTTTCAGTATATATTACATTATGTCTAATGATTAAAACAGCCTAGAGGTAGATTTATCTACATAGTATCTTAGGAAATTCTAATGTTTATCTCAGCACAGAACAAAGGAAGGCACACTTAGGGTACCAGTCTGAAAATATGATATGGAAATTGTACGTGGGTTGAAGAAAGATGATAAAGACTGTTCTCTAAAAATTAGTATCATCAAGAATTAAGAACTTTCCTTCATAGAAGATAATTTGACTTATTGGAAAAGTTATCTGACACTTGGAGACAGCCAGAGGAGATTTTTGAGTCTTCTTTCAGTGCAATGCTGGCCTTGCTTTTGTATTGAATGGTCTACTTAACAATGTTGTAGGGCAGAGGTTAATGTGTAGATTTTTATCCCATAGAGATGCAAATAATTTCTGCCTGGTGGAAAAGACAACCCTAATGGTTTTACAGTTTATTATCCTGTTGGACATTAACCAGTTTTATATCTAGTCCAGCAATCTTATCCTGACATTGCCTGTAAATACTTAGCTTTTGAAATACTCTTTGAAATGATTTTACCTTCTTAGTGGGTCCCTCACTAATGAATTATTTAAATAAAATCTTTGACGTTTGTTCATTTTACATTTGCATAGGAATTGAGGTTTTACCTTTTTGAAAATTTTGCCTTAATAAACTTTTGACTACAGAGTAATATTTTATTTGCTTGAGACTCATGATGTTAAATTTTTGAAAATTTTACTTTAGCAATCTTTCAAAACACGGTTATATAATTGAAGAACTGAATGGTACTATGTGATTAGCGTTTGAAGCTTATTTTCATTTAACCTTTTAAGTTTTTAACAGTTATCAGTTGATTATCTAGTTCAAAGGTCTGACTCAGAAGGGCTTGCTGACAAACTGTTTTGCAACCTACAGAAATGCACATGGTAAGTGAATGAAGTCGCAGAGACCTTTTGTTACAACAGCACTGCACATGATTAAATTAGTTCAACTTTTTTTTTTTTCATCTTAGAAAATTACCTTTTTACCATCATGATTCCAAAGTACATTTAGTTTCTTGATAAAAATGTGCACAGCCACACATTAAGAAATCTCTATGCATCTTCTTTCTAAAAAAGTAATCTGTATTTCTTAGCAGTGCTTGTCAAGATTTCTAAAGCTTTTGAGACAAAGAGCTAAAAAATAAAACCTCCCTTGTCGGTGGCTTTAATCACATGCTGCAGCATAGCTAGCTGTGCCATATTTCGAAAGGCAAACTGGGCTGCAGAGAGGGGGACCAGTCACTAAATGAGACTGAAACAGCTGTGATTTTGCAAGATGTGCCAACATTTTCTTTAGCTCCAGGACACCAGACATTATTTGGCTCATAAAGTACCCTATGTTATTGGCTCAACTTCTATTTAGGAGAACAAGAGATCTTGTTCTGTATCCCTGTTTCAAGCCCTCAGGGGTATTAAAATGGAGGTCAACATTGATTTTTTTACCTCCTAGTAACTTAAAAAAAAACAAAACAAAAACCAACCGATTCAGATATCCTTTCTAACTTTGTGAGAATACATTATCATTAAATTTGCAAGATTCAGGTCTTTCTTAAGAGAATGAGGAAATAATTTACAGCCTCTCTTAAGAGTTAGCCTTCCACTCTTTATCAGGTAACAAGTGAGAGTTACAATGTAGGACTTGAGTTTCAGTGACTCTTAGGATAATGCTATTTGCTACTTGTATTGTGTCATTTCCTTTGTCTTACATTTGGTTGCAAGTAGAGATAGCATGTTGTGTTAAAAGAAGAATGACATGGCAGGCTCCCAAGTAGCAAAGCCCTAATTAAAGACACAAGTTCTTAAGTTTTGTCTTTAGCCTGGGCTACCTACTAGATGTTGGCAGTTAACACACCTTCAAGTTGTGACAACCAAAAATGTCTCTGATATTGCAAAATGTCTTCTTAGGCAGCAAAATCATTCCCTGGTTGAGACCCATTAGTTCACGCTTTTATCACATTCATTGATAGAAAGTCTTCTGTAAAAAGTAAACCTTTTAATTTTTTTGTCCTTTCACATTCAGCTTATGAAGGTTTCCTCTGTCAAAGTCCTTATATAGACTTTTTGTTACACTGTATGACATCACTCAGAGGCCTTTGAAATCTGATGGTTTGGAGAAAGAGATCAATAAAAGAAGCCACATGATAGGAAGAAGAGACATTTTATGCGTTGAAATAAAAATTTTAGAAAAGTGTACCATAAATCTCGGAGCCTATGACAAATTAAATATCAGGGTAAAAATTTTAGAATAGATGGTGGTTGAAGTCAAAGTGCTGGAAAATACTCTACCTTTCTCCCGCTCAGGGCCCAGTGTCTGTAGTCTTTGAGAAGATGCTTGGAATATAAAGAAGCCATACTCTTACCAGGGACCCTATAGCCCTGTGGGAACCTCCTCTGACAGAGGGTCAAAAGAAGTGGGGGTATTTCCTTACCAGCAGAAGAGGAACAAGAGTAGCAAAGTACATTAGAGTGGACTTGTTCCTCTGCGATACAGTGAGCAGCCAACGGGCAGTGAAGAATCACAGTGGGCAAAAGAAGAAAAGAATGGAATATCAACGGAGTAGGCTATGTGATGCTGTAGTAACAAAATGCCATCAAATCTCAGTGGCTTAAAGCAATAAAGGTCGCTATCTCACAGCATACATCCACCACAGCCTCGCAGGAGAGCTTTGCTTCCCATAAACACCTAGAGAACCAACCTGTTGAGGCATCCTGGATGTTTCTATTCCTGTACCTGAGGGAAAAAAAGTTCTGAAGGGCTTTGCACTTCGTCACAACTAGACAAAAACAGGAAATCTGAACTGTTTGGTAAGTAACGCTGGTAACTACAGCAGATGGTGACAACTGCAGTAGTGGCTCTGGGTATATTTGAGGCCAAACATGACCTAAATCTATTACTGTCTATCAACTAACTCTCTCCTTTGGGGAGATCCCTGCCAGCGATATTGGCGATATTGACCACTACCAGAGCTTCTAGGCCACAGTTGTTAGGTTCAAGGGTGTACATGTGACTTAACTCTGGGCCAATCACATCTCTTTATTTAGCTCTGTTTCCTGTCATAATTAATTGGTTCAAAATTGAACACCTGACCTAAGTAGGTCACTCAGAAACCTTGCCTCAGAATTTTAGAATGGATAAAGAGAAAAAGAACCCAAGACCCAAGACTAAAGTAATAATGGGTAATGTTCTGGGGAATCTTAGACTTTTCCTCTACGTGAGTGGAGAAAACTTAGTGTAGACAGAGTGAAACCCTCAGAGGTGTTGGCGGGGGAGATGGGGTCTGATATCTTGACTCCTTCACATTAGTTGTTCTGGAGGTCCCTTCCAATTTTTGGTTTCCTCAGAGTCCTTTCTTAACCCACCTTTTTGCTTCAACTTAATCTAGGTTGATAGCTTTGCTGATAATTGCAACCAATGGCAAATCTATAATTAGTTTCTAAGGTAATTAGGTCTTTTTCTAATTTACCAGTTTTAGAAAATATATAATGAGTTCTTCCTATGACAGGTAAAGATGTTCATGCTCTTAAATTCCCTCTCTCTCCCTGCTTCTTTCCTTCACAAACCAACTTCTAAAATATTTATCATTATGCTTACACATTCGTCTTCTTAATATTTACCTTCTGGTTTCCACTTTGTCACAGGTGCATTAATTTTATATTTGAATGGACTTCCTACCCACCATCAATTACAGCTTCTTCATTCCTGAGGTTTTTGTTTGTTTTCCTCATTCATCTCTTTGCTGACTGGCTTCATCAAATGATTTTTTTATAGACTTACCCATGAGTTCCATATTCAGTGAGCCTTGCTCATTTGTGAATAGCATTCTGTTTGTTTAAGTATGTAAAGAGCCTGGTGTTATAAAATTTGGATTCCACACTTTAAAAAAAAATTTTTTTTTCAAAACAAAATACTCTTGGAAGTCTGTAGACATTGTAACACTTATTTGGCATTGAACATTGCAGATAAGATTTCAGAGGCCAGACTGTGTTTTTGCTTTTGTTTTTGTTTTTCTGACTTGTAGGTGATTTGCTTTTTTGATTTTGATGCATGTTGAATTTTTTTTAATCCTTTAATTTTAATACATTCTCAGGATGTTTCTTAAAGTTGGTCATTCTGCATCAAATTTTCCTGTAACACAACATAGAATCAACATATTTATATTTTCTTTCACTTCACGAAGATTTTTACAATATATATTTGAATATTTTTTTTGGTTCTATTCTGTTTATTCTGTCCTCAGGTAAAGAGAGATTTATTATGTGTATGGAATCTGCCACTGAATCAATTGGTTTGTCCTTATTTGCTTACTTCTCTGTATTTTTTTCCACAAAATATACTATTTTCTCAAGGGTTTCCTTTATATCTCTTTGACTTTATTTCAGCCACATTTCTTCTGCTTCTTCTTGCTTCCCATTAGTCTTAATTTCTCCTAATGATTTTATTATTTTCAAATTTCTTTTTAGAGAGCTCAGCTTTTATCTTTGGTGGCTTTATTAACTCTTGATTGACACATTATTTTTCATTCCTTTTATTTGAACTAGTTTTTCAAAGAGATTTTCAAAATATTCTTTGGGGCTGCAGGGAATAGTTTTCAGAACTTTTTTTTTTTTTTTTAGGATTTTATTTATTTATTTGACAGAGAGAGATCACAAGTAGGCAGAGAGGCAGGTTGGGGGGGCAAGGGAAGCAGGCTCCCTGCTGAGCAGAAAGCCATGCTGGCTGGATCCCAGGACCCTGAGATCAAGACCTGAGCAAAAGGCAGAGGCTTTAACCCACTGAACCACCCAAGTGCCCCAGTTTTCAGAACTATTGAATTAAAATTAAATTGGGGCGCCTGGGTGGCTCAGTAGGTTAAGCATCTGCTTTTAGCTTGGATCACGATTCTGGAGTCCCGGGATTGAGTCCCACATTGGGCTCCCTGCTCAGGGGGAGTCTTCTCCCTCTGACTCTCTCTCCTCTCATGTTCTTTCTCACTCTCTCTCTCTCATGAATAAATAAAATCGTTAAAAAAATTAAATTAAGAATTCAGTCACACTTATAGCATTTTAAATGCTCAGGAGCCGTGTGTGCTTCATGGATACTGTATTACCATATTAGTACAGATATAGAACATTTCCATTATTGTAGAAAAGTCTGTTGGCTAGTATTGCTGTAGAACACAGGTACCTGTGTATTTTTTTGTGTGGTGGGGTTTATATTTTCTGTTCTCAGCAGCAATTGCTGGTTCCTCCGTTCTTCTCCCTTACCTTATCTGCCAGGCAGCATATCTAAGTTAGGGTTTAGGTCTCTGTCTTAATTATTTTGAGCTGCCATAACAAATGCCACAGACTAGGTGGCTTTAACAGCAGGATTTTATTTTTCAGAGTACTGGAGAGTGGAAGTTCGAGATCTAGATGCCAGCAGGGCCAGTGTCTGGAAAAAGCTCTCTCTTTAGCTTGTAGATGGCCACCCTTTTATTGTGTCTTCACACGGCCTTTCCTTGGTGTATGGAGGTGGAGAGAGAGGGAGTAAGCTCTCTGGTGTCTCTCTTTATAGGTGCATTAATCCCATCATGAAGTCTCTACCCTCATGACCTCATCTAAACCTCCTAACGTCCTCATTTCCAAATACCATCACATTGAGGATAGGCCTTCAACATATGAATTTTGGAGTGACACAATTCAATCCATAGTACTAGCCATCCTGAATTCATGTCCTTCTCACATACAAAATAACATTAATTCCATGCAAACGGTCCAAAATGTCTTAACTTGTTTCAGCATCAACTCTAAAATCTAAGGTCCAAAGTCTCATCTCAATATCATCCAAATCGCATATGGCACATATGGGGGAGAATTGAGCTATGATTCATCCTGAAGCAAAATTCTTCTCCAGTTATGAGCATGTGAAACCAGACAAGTTATATACTTCTAAAATACAATGGTGGGATAGGCGTGGGAGAAACATTCTCATTCCAAAAGGAACAGATAGGAAAGAAGAAAGGGGTGATGGATCCCAAGTAAGTACAAACATAGGCAGATTTTGGCTTCTAAGTGTCGAGAATCGTCCCCTCTGGCTCGATGTGCCATCTCCCAGGCCCGCTGGGGTGGCAGCATCACCCTCACAGCTGCAAGGCTTGGTCTTGCTCCTTCAGTTTGCCATCGCCCCGTGATTGTCTGCAAGGGACCTGCCCACAGGGCTTGGGAAGCACCTTACCCCAAGGCACCCGGTGGCAGCATCCTGGCCCACTGAAACCAGCAGAAGCCAGTTCTGTCCCCGGGCCTGTGGTGAAAATAGCAGCTCTGATGATCTCTGAATTACCTTCTACATCATTCTTCCCTTTTCTTTCTAAGGAATAGGGCACATTCACAGCCCGATAGCTTTGCAGTCTCATCTTGTCGATCATGCAGTTATGAAAGCTGAGAAGTCTCAAGATCTGCAGTCAGTCAGCTTGACAGCTCTGCCTCTTCTAAGAGTCCTGCTCTCTCTTGTTCCTTTTAGTCCAATCTGGCAGTGTTTTGGCTGGTATTATTCTCATTTTCTTTTAATTAGGTCTCTTAGAACCCTATTATTTATTTTCAAAGAAATCTACACAGTGCTTTCTGGTTTTGGTGGTAATTGTTTTATAGCTTTCTACTAGATATATCATTCCTTCCTAAGAATAAGGCCTTCCTAAGAATAATCTCGAGCCATTTTTCCCTTGCTATGTTTACTTAGAGGCCATTGCAAGTTCCTAAGATAGGGAGCCATGTGTTAGAGTGGTTTGGAGCATGTGTTGGGGGAAACAGTAAGGAAGGTGCAGAGGAGTAATTTAGGAAGGTCTCGAAATTTCTTAGGCATAAGATAATCAAGAGATGAGGTAGGATAGGTCTAATTTTGAAGTATTTTTCATACATAATTGTGGACCATTACATATTTTAAGTTCAAAGGGAATTAACTAACAATTCTGAGAAAAATGCCCTTGCTTTTAGAGATGACTTGAAAAGATAGCCTAGAACACTATGTAAAACAGGCTGCTTAGGGCTTTAGATTTATTTTCTTCTGCTATAGTCACCACACCAGTATTATATAAAGAGGCTTGTCTAAACCAGACAACGTGACACCATCTATATCATTGAAAAATTCAGAAGGATGAATGTATGCCACACACACACACACACACACACACACACACACACACACACGACCATGTGGACCATATACATGAAACAAAAAATCTCGATAAGGAGCTAGATTGTTTCATTTTCTTTTTTCATAATGAAAAAGCTGATTTCTCTTCTCAGTGAATTATAAAATAAGATACTATTATCAGGATTGAGGCTCTGCACTCAGGTTGTGGTGCCCTAAACTGTGAGATTAAATTTATATCTCAGGATGTTCTGGCCCAGTTAGCTCTCAGCTGGTGATGATTGCCGAGTTCATTTGCTAATTTGATTTCTCTGAGGATTTATTTATTCATTCATGTAACAAATATTTGTCAAGTGCCTGCTAGGTGCCAGGCCCTGCTTTAGGTCTTGAAATGTAGCAGAGAAAAATAAGTGAGCACATGCATCTCTAGCAACTTCCTTTCTTCAAATCTTTGAAAGTTGAGCTGTAGGGGCGCCTGGGTGGCTCAGTGGGTTAAAGCCTCTGCCTTCGGCTCAGGTCATGATCTCAGGGTCCTGGGATCGAGTCCCGCATCGGGCTCTCTGCTCAGTGGGGAGCCTGCTTTCCCTTCTCTCTCTGCCTGCCTCTCTGCCTACCTGTGATATCTCTCTCTCTGTCAAATAAATAAAAATCTTTTTTTAAAAAAAGAAAGTTAAGCTGCAAAGTTAATATTACAAAAATAAAAGTTAATATAACAAAAATTGGCATTAGCCAATTTTTTTATACACAATAACTAATTTTATAGCATTCCCCCAACCTTCCCTTTCTGTTCTTCAGATGTTCCTATTGAAGACAAAAACAGTATTTTTCAGATATATTTGTGTACATAATCAGAATCTCTTGAGTAATATCTCAAATGTCCTTCACAATACCTCCAGCCAATGCATTTTATTTTCAGGAATTGCATGTGTCATGCAGTTTACATTCTGTTCTTTTCCCCTTTTGTCTTGGTAGGAAAAGCTACCCATATAAATCATGACAAAGACTACAGAAAGAAATAATTTGGATTTTTGCCAGTCTTGGTAGTATACTTTCAAGTCAAGGAAGTGTTCTACAATCAATATTTAAATAGCATATTTGGCAAAATGTTCTGCTCTGAAAGAAATGGACGACATTTTTTGAAGAGTAAGAGTAATGGAAACCAGACAGCAAAGTTCAAGAAGTCATCCTCCATAAGTCTGCTTTCCTTTGTTGCAACACAATCCCCTTCAAAGGCCTTTAGCATCTCAGATCCCTCTATTATGAAGGCTTCTTTTTTCTTTTCTTTTCTTTTCTTTTCTTTTCTTTTCTTTTCTTTTCTTTTCTTTTCTTTTCTTTTCTTTTCTTTTCTTTCTTTTCTTTTCTTTTTTCTTTTCTTCTTTTTCTTTTTTCTTTGCTTCTCTTCTCTTTTCTTTTTCCTTTACATCTTGCATTTCTGTACATTTTTAAGTGCATTGCAGAATTGTTATTTCTATTTTATCTTTTCTAGAAACCTCTTCCATGTAATTTCTGACCATTGGAATAATTTTTCAGCAATATACAACCAGGTCATTTTTGCAAATCTCCAGCAATTTTTTCCTTTTCTTTAGTGCTGATTTCTCCCCTCTTTCTCTAGGATACAGAGATCTAGATTTAAGAATTCTTTCTTATTCTCATGCTTTCTTCACTTCCTCTTGGGCTCTATCTACTTGCCCCATATTTTTGCTTCCCCAATATTCATAGCTTTGTTTTGCTGCTTAGATACATGGCAGTTAAATTTTCCTGAATACCTTACAAACCTCTTGCTTTTCTTATCTTTTAGCACTTTAAAGTGGCTTATATAAATATTGGACACCATTTAAATCAACTGGAAGAGCATGAAATAAAGCGAGAGGCAAATAATGGATAGTACAGACACAGTCGAAGATCTGGTTGTTATTTTGGCTCATTTGGTACTAATTTTTCATTTGTATTTTGAAAATGATTGCATATGAGTTCCAGAGAGTTGTGGCATAAGACAATATGATGGTTCTCGTAATTTAATAACAACCATCCATATCAGGTTCCTACTATGAAGTTGGCATGGTGTGATGCACTTCAAAAATACTATTCATCCAAGTTAGTCTTGCTATCTGACACATAAGAAAATGGAAAAATGGGGAAGTTAATAACTTGTCCAGGAACAAAGAGCTAGGAAGTGACCAGACTGAGATTCATATCCGAATCTGCTTGACTTCACAACTTATGTTTATGACAATTAGTCCACACTCCCTTCCCAATTCCATCCAGTGTTCTCTCCATCCTTCAAAGTGACTTACCTCCAAGAGAGAATTTGTATTTCTTATGCACACTGAGATAAATTACAGGAACTATGGCCAGTGTTTAAGTGAAAAAATCGACTAATAGACATTTGATAGAGATAAGAAGCAGAAGCCACTCAAGTTTGCCATCTCTCTCACATGTCTGGTTCTACTTATGTATGTGAGATGGTGATCTTTAACGTTTCCCACTATCAGTAACTAATATTTAAAAGTGTTATGTGGGGCCATGTGTTTGGCTTTATGATTCATAGGAGACAAAGAGAATTTCAACTCTCAATTGCAATTTGAACTCATTTGTCATGATGTTGAGTTACACAGAACTCGGGCACATGTAAAACAAATACCTCTTTCTGTTCCAAGCCTTGATGAGCATTTTTCTTGATGCATTTGGATTCCTCGGGTAAGAAAATCACAATGTAAAGCCATTCTTTACATTGGATGTTGAGTTTGAACAAAGAGCTGTGAGACTGCTGTGGTGTGAAAGCCAGTAAAGTTCACAGAACAAAGGAGGACAAAGCCCCCTTAAAATCACAGCATTCCACTTCATTTTACTTTGTGTTGTTATGTTGAAAATTGAATTTGCTAGTTTGCAAGTAGATATAATAGCCAGTAGAGCTTTGGTCAACTGATTAGTTAGTGTGTTTTAAAGCAAGAGATTGAAAAAATAAAGAACACATTTAAACTCATATAAAATCAGCTCTGTGCTGGGAAAGAATTTTTACTTTCACTTAGAGTCATATGAAAAAAGCTGATTTTCATGACCAAACAGTAATACTTTATACAATTTTATACTACTGTGATTGAAACACTCTTTTGCATTATTGTTTCCAGTTGTGTGAGTGACAGCACTCTTAAAAACAGTAAGTCCCTAATATATGCTCGACAATTAAATATCTATTTGGTTGGCTTATATAAACTTTTGGACCTTTATATTGAGGATTGTGGAAGACTGAGAGGCAAGAGTGTACACATCTCCTTTTATAAACAGGCAGGAAAAGTTATTCAAGAACACTGGGATTCTCCATGCAGCCATTTCATCATGAGCATGAAGCAGCATCAAAGCTGATAGCCAGTGGGATATCTGAGACCATGACACACAAAATACTATGAAATTCATGGCTTTAGTCCAGTTTTGGCGGTGGTGTTATGAGGTACTTTTTAAGAATGCCAAATTCTTTTTTATGAAACCAAGATAGTCTCTCAAAACAATTTCACTGCCATAATGTAGAAATGAGAGAGAGAAGTCATTCCCAAATATCTAGTTAGTAAACCCATTTTATAAAATGCTATTGTTGGAAAACAAAGCTCTATAAATAGTATCTATAGCAAGCTGGTACAGCCACTCTGGAAAACAGTATGGAGGTTCATCAAAAAGTTGAAAATAGAGCTACCCTATGACCCAGCAATCGCACTACTGAGTATTTACCCTAAAGATACAAATGTAGTGATCCGAAGGGGCCCTTGCACCCGAATGTTTATAGCAGCAATGTCCACAATAGCCAAACTATGGAAAGACCCTAGATGCCCATCAACAGATGAATGGATAAAGAAGAGGTGTTATATATATACAATGGAATAGAATGCAGCCATCAAGAGAAATGAAATCTTGCCATTTGCAA
>CM053604.1:113690529-113710341 GCA_028646535.1 Procyon lotor | reverse complement strand
GAAATGAAACAAGATGGGATCAGGAAGGAGATAAACCATAAGAGACTCCTAAACTCACAAAACAATCTGGGGGTGACTGGGGGGTAGGGAGGTAGGGATAGGGTGGCTGGGTTATAGACACTGGGGAGGGTATGTGCTATGGTGACTGCTGTGAAATGTGTAAGCCTGATGACTCACAGACATGTACCCTGGGGCAAATATTACATTATATGTTAATAAAAAAATAAATTACAAAAAAATAAAAATATATAAGTTGTATCTATCAACACATGCATTTTATGGTAATTGATTTACTTTCATTCATATATTTCTCTATGTCATTCTAAAAAGGACTTGGAGCACCTCATTTCCAGGTAGGAGTAGCAAAATACTCGAAACTATACACATACAAATGATGAACACTGAAAACCTGAATTTTGGAAAACAGAAAGAAAGAAACGGGGAAATAAAGTGATTATTTTGAAGATGTTGGGATTAAATATAGGATTTCGTGAAACAGATCATATTTCGTGAAAATATGATCAAGTCCCTTAGGGACCAGGACAATCAAAATGTAAGGGATTTATGAATACATAGGAAAGAGATATCTCTAATGTCAAAACCATATAAAAGTTTCATTAATTACAACACCAGCTTTGAAGATTAGAACCAAGTTATAATATGTAAAATATTTCACATTATATAATAAACATAAATATTAATTTAATACATTATGTTAGAAATATTGTTATACATATATTATGTCTACTATATTATATACATATATGCATATATTTAATACACATATATGCCCATAAAATATATATTGTATATACATATATGTGCCTATGTATATGCATAGATATGTATATTATAAATATGTATATTGTATGCATAAATGTACCTATATTATATAATGCAGTAACTTTAGCAGCTGTATATAACTTACTTCATAGTATGTATTCAGTCATACACCTAAATATCAAAGTCCTTATAAATTCAAGATCCACAGAACCTCTTCAACTGGGTTAGCCTAGTGATGATTCCTGTTAAATTTCTGGTACACATTAACTAATTCCTTCAACAAATATTTCTTGAATGCCTGTCATATGCTAGCCTAGTAAAAAGTAGTGAACTCAGCAGACATGGTTCTTGATTATTTGGAACTTACATTTAAGGGAGAATATGAACAATAACATTAAAACTTGCATAAACGTTGTGAGAAATAACAGGGACGATGGGCTGCAGATTGGGGAACAAGTTAAGGCCTTCAGGAGGAGGGGTAATTAAACTGAGATCTGAATGGAGATTGAGCAGCAGTTACCTGAAAAGTGAAGAGAGAACATTTCAGGCAGAAGGAGGAGCATAGAGAGTCATGGAGTTGGAAAAATGTTCATCTTCCAGGAAATAAGAGAAAGTTGAGTTTTCTAAAGTGTGATAAACGAAGGAGCAGCACAAAAGGTGGTTAATGAGATCAGCAGGGCCCAGGTCATGAACACTTGACTTGAAGTCCCTGCTGAGGATTTTGATTTGTGCTAGAAGTGCAATCAGATTACCCTGATATCTGTGTAGAAAAGAACTAGAGACAGAGAAGTTTGCAAGGGAGACAGTTTAAAGACCATGTTGCAGCTCTTGTGAGAGATGGTAGACTGTGAGGAGAACGTAGATGAAAATCTGGTGATGTCAGACATATTTGGGAGGACAAAAATCAACCAGACTGGCAGGAAGGGTTTCAAGAATGACCATCAGGTTTCTAACCTGAGCAATTAGGTTCATTATGGTGCCCTTAACTGAAATGGAAAAGATCAGTGAGAAACAAATTTGTGAATAAAAATAAAAAGAATATTATGTTTGACATATGTCAATATACATTGAAGTGGAGATATTGAAAACAGATGAGATGTATGGGCTAGCCAGGGATCTCTCAACATTGACACTAAGGACATTTTGGGCCAAGATAAAGACCTGCAAATTACAGGATATTCAACAGCATCTCTGGCCTCTACCCACTAGATGTCAACACCACTGTCCTCTTGTTATGTCAATCGTGAACATCTCCAGACACTGCCAAATGTCCTTGGGGAGTAAAACCACCGCTAATTCAGAATGCCTATCTTTGAAATATGCTTTGGGAATTGGTGGAATATAGATGAAATTCCAAAATCCATGAAAGTAGAAGAAATCATTCAGGGAGTTTAGGTTTCAGCAAAATGGTGTATCAAATATATGCAGAAACTCTCCCACTCTGTTTGAAATGCTTGATAAAGTATAACAGTATCACAAATTCGACATTGAGAACATAGAAAGAAAGAAAAGACCCAGGCAATATAATAATAATAATAATAATAATAATAAAGGGCGAGACTTTAAATAAACATGGAGCTGATGCTGCTCTGGCTTTGACACCGGAAATGGAGGGGTTCCTCACTACTCATAAAAATAGCACAGGGCTGGATTTTCAGTTACTATATATGGACTGTTCAAGGCAAAGAGTCAGAACTCTTTGTGAAAAATACTCTTTCATAAAGTCTGAACCATAGAAATAAAAGGTGGACGTAAATATCTGCCCCATGACCCAGCAGTTGATGAGGAAACTCATATTTGTTTAGTGTCTGGGAAATAGGCTACTCTAAGCAATCAGAAGCCTGGAGCCATGTCCCATTTTGGTTTGGCGTTTAACTTCACAGTATCTGAGGCCAGAATCACCCGGCTGAGAAATTAATATAAAAGTTGGTCCTTACAATACCCTTGGGATAAATAGAAGAAGTGATGCAAAACTTCCTCTGAGGATCATTCCCATGACCAGTCAGCAACCAGATTCCAGCAAAAACCAAACCCTTCTCAAAGAAGTGCAGAATTAAAAATTGAAATATAAAGAACTCGTTGATCATGAAACAAAGATGACAGATGCAATGCATAGGAGAATTATTGCTCTAATGATATGAAGCAATAAATAACGTGAAGCTGACTATAAATCAGTAATGTGGAAGATAATTAACAACATTAAAACAAATACAGAACAAGAATGAGAAACCAGGACCAAAAAAAGACAGGATGGAATTCTTGAAACAACAACAATAAAAAGTGAAATTACAAATGCAATGGAAGTTAAATAGTAGGTTCTTGCTTTGCAAAAGCTTAAGATATGGAAGATAGAGCTGAGGAAATATCACAGATTATAGATAATGGTTGGTGACAATTGAAGGGCTTAAAGATAACTTCTTTATGGAAGATAGCACAAAATGAACAAACACATATCTATTAGGAGTTCCAAAAGGCTAGGATAGAAAAAAGAGAAGAGTGGTAATAATAAAAAAGACCATGCCTATGAATTTCCAAAATTGACCAGACATAAGTTCTCAAATTAAAGGAAAAAAAAAACCAAAAAAATAATGAATTCAGCATAGGCGCTGTATTGGGAAACTGCAAATCACTGAAATTAAATATGAAGTATTTTAAAAAGAGTGATCATCTAAGTAAAGGGGACAGAGACAGCTGAGAAGAGGATCTATGACCAGTTCCTGAGGAACCTCAAAAGTGAGAGAAGGCAAATCAAGTTTAAGAGAATGTTTTGGAGGTTAACATAAATTTGAATAAGTTTGTTCCTATGTGGTTTTGCTACTCACTATATACAAGTGAAAAGACAAAAATAGCTAGCCTACCTCTATATCACTTTTTTCCTTCTCGGCACAAGGACTATTTATCTAACACAAAGACTAAAGCTATTCTCTTTCTTCATATATTTGTTTGATCTTGGGACCTTCTGCCTGCTTTAACACACACCAGACTAAGAGCCTCAACCTCAACCCCAAACTTTCACTTGGTGTTAAGAAATGTAAATAGTCTTAAATTTTAATTTCTCTTTTCTTTTATTAAAGTGGTGAGGAATCAACTGCATTACATGAATAAAATAGCTGTCTGGTTTTATTGAATTATGATAATCAAAGATAGCCTTTACATTTTTTTTTCATTTGAGATGTTCTTTATATCTTACATTTGGCAAGTATCACATGGGTAGTTGCAATGGGTATATTCTCCGAATCTTAAAAAATTTTGTATATATGCTAGTGTTATCTTTACAATTAAAAATTTTGTTTTGCTTCCCACAATAGACTGACAATGTTTAGGTAGAAATTTCCTCTTTAATATTATGATTGAGGTTTTCTTTAGTCTCACATAGACTTTTTTAATGTACTTTTTCTGTGCCCTGTATTTGTAACATAAATATGTTATTTTTATATTCACCAGATTCTTATTTTTTGTTTCTGTATTGTTTGACTTTAGATGTATCTCTATAAGTGACAACTCACTAAGTTTTGTTTTATACTTTAATTTTGCTTTTAAGCAAGTCAATTTTAATCATTTTATTTTATTGTCAAGACCATTATTCTTGGTACAACTTTGATTTTGTAACTTAGCTTACATATTTCTGTTTTTTCATGTGTCAAGGAAACTTGCTCTATTTACCTATATTAGTAATTAGTATTCGTAGCTGCCAGATGTTTTTATGTAATACAAATAACAGCTCAGGTTTATCTAGCCCTTTCTATATGACAAATGCTTTGTGAAGATTTTCTCTTTTAAGTCTCCTAACAATCTGTGAGGGATGTACTATCATTACTTCTGACATACAGGTGAGAAGCCTGAGCCTGAGAGAAATTGGCAGTTCACCCAAGATCACAACCCATAAGGAGTGGAGTTGAATTTAAACCGAGTGTTGGACTCTAAAGCTAGTGCTCTTAACTTCTAGGCTAGTTTTTTCCCCCGTATATTAACTTGGCTAATTTTCTTGTTATTATCATATTTTACCAGTGAAGAGAACAACACCCGGAGCATGGAAGTTTGTTGCACACAGCTGGTGAGCAGTAAACTGGGTATTCCAATCCCCGAGTCTGACTGGGAAAATTACAGGCTCTGTGGTTCCTTGGGAAATGAATGGGGAATTGGATGTTTTAATTGTTTAGTAATTTTGCAAGAGACAGCAAGTATAGTAGATAAGAATCCAATACTGGGGCTAGACAAAGCCTGACATTGAATTCCAGTGGGGCTACTTTCTTGCCCCGTGTCTTTGGACAAATTGCCAAGCTCTCCTGAAGCCCACGTTCTTCATCTGTGAGATAAGACTGGAAATAGTAGTGCCTGCTTGATAGAGGTGTCGTTGAGTATTAAATAGGATCCTGCATTTGGTATGCCTACTAATGCCGTGCCTGCTGTAGGGTAAGTGGTATAAGTTGTTCTAGAATAAATGTTATGTTTTAAAATTTTAAGCCATTTAACTAATAGGAGGAATGGATACTGTTTGCCGAAGATGTGAGGACTTTGGAAGCAAATGGAAAATACATTTATATTCAAATACCTGGGGAGACTTTTCGTGGAAGAGGAAAAATAATTATTCAAGGTTTTCCTCAAAAACAAAAACTGAACTTGTGGTTGGAAGTGATAAGGAGCCTGATTTTATTCCAACTTAGGAAATTTTCTCACAATCAAAGCTATCTAAGTTCTCTGCTTCTGAAGAAATTTGAGTAGAGGTTAGTGAATCCCTTCTTGGGTGGGGCGGGTCTGACTGGAGATTTTTAAAGCAGCAGTTTGCAAACTACAGATACATGCCTTGTCAGGCACTCACTGGGAAGGAGAAATTGAGACAATTGAGGAGGAGAAAAGAAACAATATATAGAGAGAGAGATCAGGACCACTATAGGGTACTATCTCCTAGTCTTCCATGAGAAAACAGTGTGTTGTTGCAAAATGAATCATTTATTAATTAAAAAAAATTTATAGAGATCCTAATTTATAAATAACAATTTACAAATCCCTGCCCTCCTAGAGCAAACATTCTAGAGGGAGAGGCAGATGATAAAAGAATTAATGATGTAGAATGTTGAAGGAGTATAAGTAGGATGGAAGGAAGA
Organism: Procyon lotor; assembly: GCA_028646535.1. NCBI lineage: Eukaryota > Metazoa > Chordata > Mammalia > Carnivora > Procyonidae > Procyon > Procyon lotor. The sequence goes on along the minus strand of CM053604.1, from coordinate 113,704,453 downwards.
AAACTAGAATAGCTTAAAGGAGATCAGGGTTGCCAAGGTGAGGGTTGTAATTTTAAAATGAGTGAATCAGAAGACTTCCGGAAGCCGGTGACATTTCGGAAATGTCTGAAAGCAGGGAGGACTGAGTCACACTTTTTGGGAGAAAAGCACTGCAAACTGAGAGAACATTTACTCAAAGGTACTGAAGTAATAACTGTGTCATGTGTTCTGGGAAGAGCAAGAAGGCCAGCATGACTGGAGCAAAGCGAGCCATGAGAAGACTTGCAAGGGATAGTATCAGAGAAGTAACAAAGGGTTGAGCCATGTGAGGACTTTTATACTATTGTATGTACTTCGGCTTTTGTACAGATTGAAGGATTTCAGGGGTGATAAATTTCCTTTTAACAGGCTCTGTTGATATGTGGAGAATATTGTACAGGGGTGAGAGTAGCAGCACAGAGGCCAATTAGGAGGTGGCTGCTGTGATCCAGGTGAGCCATGATGATGACTTGGACCATGGGGTGAGCAGTGACTGTGAAGGGAGGTGATCAGATGCTGAATGCATTTTGAAGGTGGAACTAGCAGATTGCATCTGAGGATGAGACATAGAGAAGCATCAGTGAAGACCAAGATGAAGAAGACTGCAGGCTGGACAGGTATTAAGGTGCAGAGAGGTTCATGTTTGGAAGTTTTAAGATTGAAGTGTTTATTAGGCATAGAGGAGCCTGAAAGGGAGTGACCAGCCAAAGAGATGGAAAACCAAACTATTTTAGTGTCCTGGAACCAAGAAAAATAAAAACAAAACATAGCAAAGAGAAAGGCATGAGAAACCCGAGTCTGAAGACCGAGAATTGACAGGTCATTAGTGACCTTAAAAACAGTTTCATTGGAATAGTGGTGGTGAAAGTCCAAGTGGAGTGGTTTTAAAAAAATGTAGGGAGAGAAATTGGAGATGGCGAGTGTATACATACAGTCTAAGCTAATACAGTGTAAGATAATAAAAGATTAACTTGAAATTCACATTACTTGAAAAATCTAATTTTCTTATATCATTCTTCAGATTTTTCAATACTCTATGACTTTTTTCTTCAGGATATTAAGTCAAGCTTGGCTTGTTCTCCTCTCTTAATATACTTTATGGAATGATCCATTAGAGAAATTATACATTTTCAGATACCTATCATCATGGTGTAGACTTTTAATATTATGAACAGTTATATGTAACAATTCAAATATAAACAAATTGATTTATAATTTTCTTAATGAGACTTCCTAGCTTAATGTTTGATTCTAAAGTTCTTTTTTAAATCTCTCACAAAGCCTAACATGCTGATCTTCCAATTTGTTCTGTGGAAGAATATCCTTATTTGGCGAAGAGAAGAGTCAAATTTGAAAAATACCCCTTTGTATTTCTGACCTTAAAATCAGAAGCTCTTGGGACTTTAATGAGGAAGCCACTCCAATGTCAGGGAGGATATTTTAGTGAACATTCCAGCAGAGAGCCCCAGGCTGCTCTCTTCTCACTAACTAGCTTCTGTAAATAACACAAATGATGGCAGGTTCTGAGTCTGGGAACATAAAGACCAAACTGTACAGTAAATTTCAGGTTACTGTGTTTTATATCAGAAATTCTTGTCCTATGTTTAGTGGATGATCAAACATCCCTGAAGCACCACTTTGGTTTTTTTTTTTTTACATACCTTTTTCTTCCTGCCATACCTTTCTTGACTTATCTCATTCTGCCTTTCCTGGTGACTTTCAATCAATCCAATGACATATGTGTATTGATGATTTTCCATGCCTGCGTCTTCTGTTACCTGCTTAATCACTAAATAGCGGTAGCATTGACAGAAAGAACCAACAAAAGACAAAGAAGAAAACAAAAGCCCCCAAATAGATCAGGAGCAAATTAGGTGGAGGTTGGGGCTAAAAGAAAATCAGCACATCTTGGACATGGAATCTATGGAATAAGCTATTTACACTCGGTGGCTATAGGATCTACCTTTCATGTCATAAGAAGTAAGAAAATACTAGTGAAATATGGTGCTGATCCCTGATTATAGTAATAAGCATTTGTTTATGGCACTGTGTTGGGCAAAGATTGAAGAGATTACAGAGATGAATGTAATGAAATCTCCACTTTCAAAAGTCTATGATCTAGTACTTTGTGGTGTCTCTGAAAAATACCTAAAAAAACAAAACAGAAATAAACTGTCGAGTGGTTCCCTAATAAAAGTAATTAGAGACTAGATATTACATAAGCTAAGTAATCCATGTGAGCCAAAATATTAGTTAAATTTGAGTCAATATTTTTCTTTATGAAATGCCTTCTCATTAAAGACGTTATTTTCTTTAGTATTTTGCAAATATTTGCAATAATTTTTCAGCCACACTGGAGAAAGTAAGCCTCTCCTTCAGTCCAGGTGGGTATTGCTTCAATAACCACCTCCCATTTCTGCTCTGGGCCATGTGCTTCTAGCACCCTCCAACTCCCATCTCCCTGAAGGAGAAATAAAGGAACTAGACCAGCTGTGAAAACTGGAACAAGCTTAGGAACCAATGGTTACGACTACTTCCTGGAACTCGTAAATCTGGGTCAAGATATTTGCCTGCCTGAAATACTAGCAGGAAATAAAAATTGTGCTTCTTTTTTGACTAATCGACATGTTCAGCTTGACCTCAACGTATGCTTTTTTCTACGCCATCTCCAAATACACAACATGTACTCTTCTCTACCCCATCTTCAAACACAGAAATTGCGTGTGAAACCTAGAAATTGACCTGGAAACTCATAACCAAGCTGTCATGGGCAATATCAGACAAGCATAAAGGAACATTAGCAAGTACTGAAATCACGGTTAAGTCACATGCAACAGTTAGTCAGGGAGCATTTATTTACCATTTTATTTTAACAGACCATTGGATTTCCAAATGCTTCTGCAGAATTACTTTTAATTAGAGCAAATGAATCACTTGGTAGGGTTTAGCTTTGATTCTCAATAACCTTGAGATGATGTTAATTTTTTTTAATTTGCTGAGGATTAACCCATTCCCTAAATCCAGGTAGGTAGTAGAAATATCTAAACAAAGTTGCAAAAGAGTAGCATTGGTGTCATTGGTGTGGCATTTCCTTTGATTTGTGTGGCTATGAAATAATTTTCACAGTTCCTTCCAAAGACATCTGTCATAATAGAAGGTATCCCATTTAATTCCAGTAATTTGGTATTGGATGAATTTCTATTGTTCCTTGATGCTCAGGGTAAATGGTCTGTTTTACAGATTGGATTTGATATTTAATCATATTTTTAAAAGTTATTTTATCTGAACGAATAGTAGGAAAAACTACAACATTTCACAAAACTGGAATTGTGATAACTTGAACCTAACTACAAAGCTCTTAGCTAATATTTTATAATTCCAGGTGAGGAACTCATAATAAGAACAAATCATAATGAACACTACTAGACTGTCTGCTTTCCACCTTTGGTGAACAGGTACTACCCAATTCCACGTGATTCAAGTGATGGGATCACTGGTTCCTGACATTCTTATTTATTTCTCATTTTCTGTTATTTTCTTCATCTCTCATTTACTGGATTTTGTTAAATAGCTCTGACCTTGTATTTATATATTTATTTACTTACTTCCAGATAACAGTGTGGACAAACATTTGCTTCTGCAGTTGGTCAAGTTTATTTGCCAAGAACAAAATGCAGGTTTCTTAGCATATTCAAAGAAAAAAGTCCTTAAAAAAAAAGATTTAATGGGAATAAGAATATTTTGCAGTTAAAAAATAATGGAAAATATGTGCACTATTTTTGGTGAGGAAAATTTTTATAAATTATACATTTCCTTGTTGGATGGGCATAAAACCTCTGACTCTCACCTTCCCTACTTGGAGATGTCTGCATTTGATCTTGTAAAAATTTCAGAATGATAGCCTAAACAATAATATTTCAAAGTGCTTTCTTGGTTTGGTTGGTATTCACAAATCTCTGTGGGAGGTAAATAGCACTTCATTTGTCCATACTTTTTCATTTTCGTTTCATTTATTTATTCATACATTTCATTTCATTAAGAACTTGTGCCTCCAGGGTTACTCATATTTTATACTGATGTGTGTAATATTGAGAATAAATTACTTCAGGGATAAAAATAAGGAGGTGGCCCCTGTGTGTAGGTGAAAAAAAAAGTCGTTGTGTGCAGCCAGTGCAAAAACTCCACTTATCATCTTAAAGAGGCATCTGTGGCTAACCCTTCTTGTGAAAGACCAAAGACCCTTGGGGCAAGGGAAAAGAAGTCTTGGAGATGTTAGGTTGCTAGATTTTACGTATGACTTAGTTGTCACTTCATGATATCTTTGATATTTATTTTTACCTAATTTCTCCTGTACAAAATGTTGTTAGGTGTCACACTGTGTTTGTCTGTCTTCTCTATTCATGTATCTCCAGAGAAGGTAAGTCAAACAATATGCTGATATTTCACACGTTTAAATTCCAAGGGAGAAAATGAGCCACTTTCTTAGAAATACTACCAGGAAAAAAAAGGAAATTAATTCAGATTAAATTGTATGGGTCATGGCCAAACTCTCATGTTTTATAAACCTTATTAAGAAATGTTATGATAAGCTTCTTGTCTATCTTTATGCATAAGCTTTCTGTTCTTTTTACAAAATATTGTTTCAAAAGTCATGTATGAAATCAAATAATCAGTTTTAACATGGTAACTATGTATGGCTTCTAAATACTTTTAAAGTGAGTTATTCATAAATCTACTAATTATTTCCAAGGAGGCTTCTCTTGTATGGACATAGTTTTTTCACTAAATGTATTTGTGTAAGTTGCCTTAAGTTATTTTTGACTTTCTTATTGTTAAGAAATAAGTGAGTAGATTTTCTCCCATCCCTCACCTGAAATCATGTATTCTTTTGCCTAGATTTCCAGGTATCAAAATTGACATGAATAATATTGATGCCAAAAATGTCATCCCTAAAATTAAATGAATATCTATTTACCCCAGTTCCTTAACACAATATTCAATTAGTAGCAGTTAGTTTTAGTAAGATCAGGTTTGGACAATATATTAAAAGGAAATGTTTAATGCAGATCCAGCATTTGATGTAACACCAATCCATATCTTATACAAATGAGTCAGCTCTATTTTCCTTGAGTTCTGCAGAACATGAGTCTCTAACCCTAGGAATGTTTTAAAGCAGAACTTATAGTTGTAAGGGGCTGGTTGAATCAATGTCAAGCAGTGAGTTCTCTGCATGTGCCCTGTGGGGCTGAGGCAGTAGCAAAGTCTCATCTTGGGATGAGAAGTGATGAGAAGTGTGTGTGTTGAGGGGAAGACGCTTATTTCTAGAAATTGAATATTCCATACATTGAAAAATATTAAGAAGAACTTAAAGTTTTCCATTGTAACATATTTCCTCCAATGACTTTCATAAAATCATATTCTATTTTAAATACAATTATAAGTGCATTTAAAAATGGAAAAAAGAAAAATAATCATAGTTGCACTACTTTAATGTTAACCACTGCTCACATTTTGCTGCATTTTATTTCCATTATTTTTCATTTTCCATTATTTTATGTTCCAGATGCCTTATTTAACAAAGTTTTTCAGGCAGATAATAACAGATAAGCTCTGGAGCACTTACTATAAGTACTTTATGTGCATTATCTCATTACATTTGCACAAATATACCTTTAAGGCAGGTACTATTTATTGTCTTTGTTTGATGTACAAGAAAATTGAGGAAGGCTTATTAAGGTCAATTCATTTGCCCAAGGTCATATGGTTAGTACTTTGTGATGTCTCCCCTTGAATCCAGGAAATCTAACATCAGAGATCTTGATTTGAATGTTATGTCACATTGTATCTCTGCAGAGTTATTTTTGTAGATTGAAGTTAATGAATTAATGTAGATTGGAAATAAAATTATCTGTTTTTTCTCCAGAAAGACTTAACCATTTCTCTGTTAAAGATATGAGTTATGGGCTCTAAGATACTTTATATAGATGATTTTTTTGTTCAAATTATTGGTCTATCAAATAATAATAATTATTTTTTTAAAGATTTGGTTTATTTTAGAGAGAGAGTACATGCACGTGTGGGGAAGGGCAGAGAGAGGGAAAGAGAGAATCTCAAGCAGACTCTATACTGAGTGCAGAGCCCAAGGAGAGGCTTGATCCCATGACCCTGATCATGACCTGAGCCAAAAATCAAGAGTTGGGCCCTCAACTGACTGAGCCACCCAGGCGCCCCATCAAATAACTTTGATGTAGTAAAAACAATAATTTTAAAAATAATGGTTACCAATATTCTTAATAAATATTTGGCTTAGTAACTAAGTTAAAATATGTTTAACTGGATTGCTTTACCTTTATTTTTGACTAAATTTTCCTTTCTCCTGTATAGTGTCTCAATCCTTCCCTTTTCTTTGTGGATACTTCGCTTAATAAATGAACGTATTTAGTGCTGCAAAGATACTTGCATACTGTGAAATATTTCCTTTTCGATTTTAAAAAAGGGATTGAGGCAAAATTAATCATGTCCCCTCTTAAAATTTATTCCTGCAACTATAAAGCCACAATAGTGCTTGAGATTTCTGATTGTACAGAAAATGAAAATTGGAGAAAGCATGAGTGAATTGCAGTAAAGAAGGTGCCACTTACAAGAAGTCAATCTGAATTTTTATTGCCCAGTTTCAAGGGCATAAATCATTATTTGATTAAGAATGTGATTGTTCTATGGGGAGCTATCTTTTTTATATTCAGAGCTAGACATCAGCACCAGCCCAAGCAAACCCCCCTAGTGCTTTTTGAGCAAACTGAAATGTTGAGAATAAAAGTGATGTGAAGAAAGCTAACTCTGAGAGAGTTCAGCAGCTGCATAGGATCCAAAAGAGGTTTTGGCTTTTCCCATATGCTTATTTATTAGACAGAGTACAGAGTGTTAATAACACACATTTGCCATATTGGCAAATTATAATGTACTTTTAGGCCCTTAGAGTGAAATGCAGAGGGGAGGATTCCTCTCTTGGCCATGAAATTGGGAATCCTCTCCTCCACATTGGCTATAATCAAGGATGGAGATCAAAAATTGAAATGACACTACCCCACATATATTTTTGTGAGTTATACTGGCATTACAGTGTAATAGTCAATTGAGCAAAAACAGTAAGTAAGATACAACTGATACCTGGGCATATCAGGCTCTGTCCCTAACCAAGGGGTTAACTTAAGGAACAACTAACTAATCTCTATGGTCCTAGTTTCCTCTTCTGAGCACAATAGGAAGATTCGATTGTTTGATGTCTTCTAGTAACACGTTTATAGCATTTCCAGTTCCTCACAGCTCTTCAGTATGGTGGTGAGCACATAGGAAGTCATGAAATAGCTGCTGATTAAGCAACTGTTAAATCAGGTGTAGGGGAACCTGGGGGTAACCAGATAACACAAAAGGGTAAAGAATACAAGCTTTACATGGCTGACGAGATTATAATAATGCATAGATGAGATTGAAGAAAGAAGGATTAGACATCTCTTATTTTAATAGACAATGTCTGACTTGAACATTCTCCTTAATTTCTATCCAGCAAGTCTTTGATGCCTGAGGTGATAGTCTTCAGAGTAAAATCAAATCATTAAGTTTTATAAAGTGTCCAGAAATTTATGCCTAAGTGGATTCTTGGCTTAAGTGATTCCTAACGTAACTTTTAAATTCCTTGACAGGTAGGGTAGTGTTATGATTATACCACCCAAAGATACGTTGAAAGCCTCACCCCCAGTAGCTGTGAATCTGATCCTGTTTTGAAACAGAATCTTTGTAGATTTAATCAAGTTAGGATGAGGTCATTAATCCAATGTGCTTGATGTCCTTACAAGAAGAGGGAAATTTGGACACAGACGCAGTTACACAGGAAAAGGCCATGTGAAGGGAGAAGATGCTATAAGCCAAGGACCACCACAGACTGATGACTATTATCAGAAGCTAGGACACAGGCAAAGGAGAGATTCTCCCATAGATCCCTGAAAAGAAACAAACAATTCTAATATCTTTCTTTAGAAGTTCTGGCCTCCAAAACTTTGAGAGAATAAATTTCTGTGGTTTTAACCTACCCAGTTTGAGATAATTTGTTATGGCAGCTCTAGGAACCTGGTATAGGTAGGCAACTTCTTCCAAGTCATTTTGCGTTGGATGATGGACCTAAAATGCATCTAAGTAAGAGAAATAAGCCTGGCTAATCAGCTAAATATTTCCTTTCTAACTGAGGGAAACAGAGTTGTGAGAAACCCGAGGATTGTGGTCTTGAACTAAATATTCTCACCAATGACTAAAGAGAGAGTTCTTTATTTTCACTTGTGTTTAGAAGCTGTTCCCAGCAACTACTTGAAATGTCAACAGTTGGTAAAATCTGCAAGACTTTCCTGTTTTATTTTAGTAAAAGCAACTTCAAAGTTTAACTATTTCAAGATTTAAAGAATCTTGCCTAGTACTCAAGATTCAAGTATTCAGGTATACATATATGTGTGTTTTTTAAGGTAAACAACAAGAATCTCAATGAATTATAATGAGGCTTCCCAATGTGGCAAACTACCATTTGCAGCAATAATATCACAATATTTTTCTACCAGTATATAATGGTAGGTATATGTTATGTTCCCTGTCCCTCTTCCACGTTCACCTTTCCCCAACAAATCATGGTGACTCTTTGGGGTATCAAATCCATCTAGATGGTCTAATAGTTAAAGACATGAAGAGAATAATTGTTAATTGAGCAACCAAATGTTATACACTTAAATGTTAGCACTGTGAAAGATGCATTGGAAGAATAAACAAAATATTAAGGAATAGTTCCTGCTTTCCAGGTGATTAAAATGAAGTGAAAACATAGATTAAGAGTGCAGACCCTGGAGGCAGATTGCCCTGGCTTTGACTGACCTCCACTCATACTGTCCTTAAGACATTGGGCAAATGACCTTTCCTCTGCTTCATCTCTTCATGCATAAAATGAGGTTAATAATAGTAGCTATTTAGCTATTTATTTATTTATATAATTTAAAGATCTCATTTTATTTATTTATTTATTTATTTGAGAGGGAGGGAGAGAGAGAGAGAATGAACGGGAGAAGGGGCAGAGGGAGAGGGAGAAGCAGATTTCCTGCTGAGGAGGAAGCCCCACACAGGACTTGATCCCCAGGACCCTGAGATCATGAGCTGAACTGAAGGCAGATGCTTAACCAACTAAGCCGCCTAGGTGCCCCAAATTTTTATATTTTTTTAAACTTTTAAGTAATCCCTACACCCAAAATGGAGCTCAGACTTGCAACCCCAAGATTGAGAGTCACATGCTCTACTGACTAAGGCAGCCAAGCACCCCTGATAGTGGCTACTTTATATGCCAAAAGAGTTATTTGTGTTAAATCAAGTGCTTGGCTTATAATGAGTTTTTAATAAATATTGACTATTGTTATGTTGCTGATATTACTTAAGAAATTGATTTTAAAACAATATTGACCATATATTCTTAAACTATATATATATGTTATATATAAATATATGTAAATATATATAATATATTAAAATTTTACACACATACACATATGTAATTGCAGAAGACTTTTGGGAATAAATGCTAAGAAGCATAATTAAACTGTGAAACATATAGAGCTCACTGCATGTTAGACTTAACTATTTAAATCTTGATAAAGAAACCAGTATCATAGACCAAGAAAGAAGGACATAAAAGTGAGTTGTGTAAAGAAAGCCTCTGCCCAATTAACTTTTTTTCATCAATTGGGTAGAAAAGAAAATCTTGCAAATTTCTTTTCTTAAAATTTTGTATTTGAATGTTTTTCAAAGGAGTTCTGTGAATGTCATTCTCATTGCTTAAAAATATGTTAAAAAGTAAAATTTAAGACATCAAATCTCAGCTGTGGTAGGAAAATAATCATCCCTTAGAGATATCCATACGTTAATCATTAGATCCTGTGAATGTTTTACCTTATATGGCAAAAATGACTTTGCAGGTGTGATTAAATTAAGAATCTTTAAGTGGCTGAGAGTATAGTGAATTGTCTAAGTGGACACAATCTAATGACATAGGTGCTTAAGAGCAGAGAATCTTTCCCTGCTGTAGTCAGAGGGAGATGTGACTACAGAAGAATGGTCAGATAGGTGAAAATTTCCTGGCTTTGAAGATGGAATGAGGAAGCCATGAGTAGAGGAATGTGGGTGGTCTTTAGAAGCTAGAAAATGCAAGAAAATGGATTGTCTCTTAAAGTCTCCAGAAAGAAATGCAGTCCTGTTGACATCTTGATTTTAGGCCTCTGAGACCTGTCAGACTTCTGACCTACAAAACTGTAAATAATAAATCTGTATTGTTTTAAGCCACTAAATGTGTTATAATTTGTAACAGCAGCAATGGAGAGCTAGTCCATCAGCTACTGCACAACATCAAAACAAACTAGGAAAAAGAATTCATCCCTGCTCTCTTTTTATCTACTGCTTTGTCATTTGCTTCTTTAGTAGTTTTTTAAAAGGTAGGAGGGAAGTTCCTTTTCTACACAAGATATAGTAGCAGGTGCTGAAGATACTCGCTTGCTTTTCAAACAACACACACACATGTGCACGCATGCACACAGGCACACACCACGAAAATAAATCTGGTACATAAAAATTGTTTTCAAGACACTGGGCATCAGACTTCAAAAACAGTGATTCTTGAAGGACACAGATAAAATAAGGCTCATTCCCCCAATTTACTACCCCAGGTTGCAACATAGGGTGGGGACTCTGTTGGATTCCTTAAGTTGAGAAGTTGGATCTAAGAGAGTTGAATCTGAGAACAGATTAGAGTTCTTAGGAAGGAGTACTGGAGACAGGAGAGCTGCGGAGTATTAGATCCCTGGAGTTCTTAAGACGGCCCCTCTGAATATTCAGCAGAGCACTGATTAGTGCATGCAAGTGAAGAAGAAACTATCCAAGGCTGAAAAAAACAACTAACGAAAAGGATTAGAGAGAACAGTGTTTGGCACTCACACAGGCCTGGGAATGATTCCCATTTCTACTAGCCAGAATGGAAAAACTCATAATTCAAGAAAGGTCTTGCCCAAGTACTAGGAAATTATTAGCCCTAGAATGAGCGCCCCACTGATTCTGCCTAAAAAAATTCAGGAAGTCAAGATCCAAAAAGCTTAAATTATTTCCAATTTCTTAGTTGCATCTCAGAATAAAGCAACAATCTAGGCAAAATTCATCATGTTTGTTATTAAACAAGATTACTGACATCCAAAGTAGGAAAACATAATACATAATAAGGAGACTATTGAGAAAATCAAAATTGACTGAGAACTGCCACAGTGTTAGAATTAGCAAAAAAGGACATTGAAACAGTTCTGACTGTATTTCGTATGCTCAATGTCTTCAGTAGGAACAAAGAAAAGGATTTAGTTCTAATTCAAAATTTTAGAGGTGAAAGTTGCAATGTACGACATGAAAAATATCTTATAGAATTAACCACAGATGAACATTGAAGAAGAAAACATTAGTGAACTTGAAGACATAATAACAGAAATTATACAAAATAAAGGCAGAGAGAAAAGGATTTTTAAAATGTAAAGCCTCAATGAGTTGTAGGAAAATTTCAAGGAGTCTCATGTAATTTAAGTACCTGATGGAGAGATTTGGAGGGGCAGAAAAAATACTTGAGATAATGTTCAAAATTTTTCTGAAGTTGATGAAAACCTTATTCTACAGATAGGAATGAGTATATCAAAAGCATATAAGAATTCTAAACATTTATGGTTCGAGTAACAGAGCTTCCAAATACACGAAACTAAATAGATAAAACTACAAGAAATGGAAATATTCTCAGCAATAGTCAGAAATTTCAATACTCCTTGCTCAGTAAATGATAGAACAAGTTCTGAGAAAATCAGCAAGAATTTAATAATTGAATAGACTTATCAGCCCTATTAACCAACTTGAACTACTTAAATACTGTACCCAACAAGAGAATACCATGCTCTCTTTTCAATTGCGCATGGAATATGTACCAAAATAAATCATATTTCCAGCCATAAAATAAGTTCCAGTCAAGATCCCAGTAGGTGTTTTATTAAAATTGACAAGCAGATTCTAAAATTCTTTTAGAAGTACAAAAAAATTTAGAATAGACAAAACAACTTTGAAAAAGAACAATTTAAAGGACTATACTAACTGGTTTCAAGCCCTTTAATAAAGCTATAGCAATCATATAGTGTAGTATTACCACCAAGATACACAAAAAAAGGGCTCCCTGCTCAGTGGTGAGCCTACTTCTCCCTCTCCCTCTGCTTTTCCTCTTGCTCTCATGTTCTCTCTCTCAAATAAGTGAAGTCTTTTAAAAAAAGAGAGAGACAAATAGTTCAATGAAAAAAGAGAAGATCCAAATATAGACCCACACATACATGGAAAATGAATTTTTGACAAAGATGAAAGAGTAATTTCATGGGAAAAAATAGTCTTTTCAACAGCTAGTGCTAAAATAATTGAATAGCCATATGTAAAAATAAAAGAACAAAATACTTTGATCATACTATCTTATAATATAAAAAATTAACTTAAAATGGTTTATAGGCCTAAATGTCAAAACTAAAATGGTAATAAGTCTAGTGGTAAACATGGGGGAAAACCTTTGTGAAGCAAAGATACCTCAACTACATTAGCAAAAGCATAATTTATAGAGGAGCAAATTGATAAATTGGATTTCATCAAAACTTTAAAAATCTGCTCTCCAAAAGACACTCTTATAAAAATGGAAAAGCCATATACTAGGAGAAAATTCAAGGACTTGTGACTAGACTGTATAAAGAACTCTCACAGCTGAATAAATTTAAGAAAAAACATAAACCCATAAAAAATAGGCAAAAGAAAAAAAAATCGACAAAAGATCTGGAGAAACAGCTCATTAAAGAAGATTTATGGATGACAGATAAGCATACAAAAAGATGTTCATTCATTCATTATTAGACAAATAATAATTAAAACCACAATACAATATCACTGTAGAAAATGTAAAAATGATTAAAACTTAAAAGACTGACCATGCCAAATGTGGGCAAGGATACAGAGGAAGTAGAGCACCCATTAATTCATGGCAAGAATGTAAAATGATACAAGTGCTATGTATCTATGTAATTGAATGTAAAAAGATACAACTGTTTGGCAATATCTTTGAGAGTTAAATACACAACTACCACATGATCTGGCCATTCCATTCCTAGGCATTTATCCAAGAGAATTACCAAAAGTCTTGTATACAAATGTTCATAGCATTTTGATTTGTAATAACCAGAAACTGGAAACAATCCAAACGTGTATCACCATGTGAATATAAACAAATTCATGCTATATTGGCATTATATCTATACAATAGAACACTACCAAGTAATAAAAGTAATAAAAAGTAATGAACTATTCATACATGCATCAAGATGGATGAATTCCAAAATAACTATTCTGAGTGAAAGGAGCCAGACAGAAAAGGAGAATGTATTTTATGATTCCTTTTATGTGTAAGCCTAGTTATATCTATGGTAACTAATACTAGTCTATAGTAACATAAAGCAGATCAGTGTTTACCTGAGCAGGGGAAAGGGAGAGAGAAAAGACAAGTTTGGGGGTGATGGATGTATATGTTATTTTTTGGTTGTGGTAATGGACTTCCTAATATGTCCATATGCCACTCAGTATAAGCTGTGAGGATTAAATGCATTTATATAAGAAAGGCCCTGAAAAGTGTGATAAGAAGTAAATGCTTACGATTATCAAATATTAATAAGATATCTGAATTAACTGATTTCCTGTACCGGAGTTTTATCATTTCTTCTCAGTGTCTCACACAACTGTTCTCACCTTCAATGGTTTTGTGTTTCATCCTATTTCTCTTCTGAGC
>CM053604.1:113647809-113690029 GCA_028646535.1 Procyon lotor | reverse complement strand
TGCCCCTAACCCCCATGTTGTTCAGAGGACAACTGTACTTAGATCCACTTAACAGAATGATCTTCTATATTCCTCAATATTTTCAAGAGGAGGATTAAATCACGCCTGTGATATATCCACAAAGCTGTTTGGTACTCACCCATCTCACCAATCCTTGTGAGAGATCAAAAATTTCTTAAGCACAGGGTCTGACTTTGCCGATCCATCATTCCCGTGTCATTACACATATGGTTCCCAGGTGAGTTAACAGTTTAAGGCTGTGTGTACTTGGGACTACCAGATCTCTTCTGCTATCTTGAAGTAATCATTGAGTCCAATCACAGGCTACTAAAAAAGCAGCATTGCAGTATGCTAGTATGTTGCAATTTGACATGGAGCAAATACCAGCCCTAACAAATCTTCAACTCAGTATTGTTTTCAGTAAACTGAAAAGAAAATTCTCACCACTTTACCACTTCAGTTAAACAATTCCACAATAATGCAGCTCTCCACTTAATTTTCAGTCTGTTTTTAGTAAAAGGTGCATTTGAAGATTAAACCCTTCTCTGTATATGTCTCATTCCAATAAAAGTACCTAGTACTTTTTTTGTTATAGCTGCTTAATATTTTTATACCTTTTTTCCTCCATTTCTAGCAATATGTTTACTTAAACTTTATGAAGGGACACAGAGTTTTTTCATTCCAATTTCACACACGGTGCTTCAGAATGGAGTTTGGAACTAATCACTGGGAAAGAAGGGAAGAGAGGAGAAGCTAGAAGTATGAATCTGCAACTGATCACTGAAACACTGCATTTTGAAACTGAATTCAATAAAGCAATCATTGCCTATTCTGATAATCCTGCAAAAACGATTGGTGATGAACTAAAATTAAAAGTAAATAAGTATAAATAGCCTCCTCCAATAAAAATCCATAGTTAATTTTTTACTCATGTGTAGTTAGTAGAGAAACTGGAAAATAATTAAAATAAAAAAGAAAATTAAAATCACATAATCCTTTCATCTAGTATATTTCCATACTATTAACATGTTAGAGTTTTACTTCCAATAATATTAGTTTTTATGTGTGTGTGTGTGTGTGTGTGTGTGTGTGAATGTGTCCCTTAAAATATTGCTGTACGTTTTGTGTCTGCATATAAAGATAAATATGCAAATAGAAGTATGCTGCTAGCTTTCACTTTACTTAGTGTTATACTTTAATTTTCTATGCTGTTAAATTTCCTTCAAAAATACTAATTTTGGGTCACCTAGGTGGCTCATTCAGTTAAGCAACCAACTCTTGATTTCAGCTCAGATCATGATCTCAGGGTCCTAGGATCAATTCCTTTGTCCAGCTCCACACAGCCTTTCCCTCTGCCCTTCTGCTGACTCATGTGCTCATACACACACTCTCTCTCTCTCTAAAATAAATAAGGTCTTTTAAAAATCTAATTTTTAAAAAAACCTAACTTTATGTAACTAAAAAATTCCCCATATTATCAATATGCTACAAATTATTTTTCCCCTATTATTGAACATTAAGTTTGTGTCCAAGGAGAGGGTTGAAAGCCTTTGTCATAAATAATATGTCAATGGTCATATTTTGTATATGAAGATTTGTACTCATCTCCTGGTATTTCTTTTGAGTATAAGAAGTGATCTTCGGGGTCACAGTATTTTGCCATTACACACGTATCCACATTTCTTCACAAATGTGTTGCACCAGTTTACAATTCCATCAGCAGTTCATCATAATGGCTTTGCACCACACCCTTACCATCAGTGAAATTGCCTCCTTAAAAAAGAACTTCTACAATGTTATACAGGATCATGATACTGTTTCAAGACTATGTTAGATTTTTCTATGATTATTTTTCCATGATTTCTATGAAGCCAAGTATATTTCCTTTCTGTGACTTAGAGCTCCATGTTCTATTTTTATATTGAGTTACTAAAGAGCTCTTAGTTATTATGTACTTGTAGGGACACGGTTCTTAAAAACTAAGTATTTTTAAGTTCTATG
Source organism: Procyon lotor (assembly GCA_028646535.1). Lineage (NCBI taxonomy): Eukaryota > Metazoa > Chordata > Mammalia > Carnivora > Procyonidae > Procyon > Procyon lotor. Next base: position 113,688,028 of record CM053604.1, on the reverse strand, counting down.
TTCATTGTCTAAAATCAAATGTGTCTTCTTCAAATAAGCTTTAGTAACTCTCCTATGTTTCTAAATAAGCAAAAGATTGGACATAGAAAAGAATACATCAAAAGAACATTTCTTGAGTTCTTCTTTCACAGTGACCTTTAGGCATAGTTTTTGTATTTGCATCTTTAACTTGAGTAGAATACATACATTTTGTATGAGATCGGGAGTCATCATTTTTCTCTGACATCCTCTTCATCTTTTTGAGACCTCACTGTGTATAATGGATGTGTCCACTTACACAAGTAGAATGAAATTTGATGAATTGTGGAAAAGCATTCTTTTGTGGGGAAAGAGTGACACACATGTCTTTGGAATGTAAGGAATTTGACCCTAAATAGACAGAGTCTCATTTTATATAAATAGTGCTCAATGGCAGTAACTTTCATCAACTTAAACCATTATGTTCATTTTACAGAAATAACAAAAGAATTGCTAAATTTTTCATAAGCTTTCATTAGAGAGAAGGACGATGTTCACCAAGCAAGGGTTGGTGTTGAAACTATAAATACAACATTGTGTGGGGAATTCCATGTCCAGAATCTGCCCTCTTGACAACAGGACAGTTTTTGACCTTTGACTTTTAACAAATTGTGGTCAAGTTAAAACACTCTCTGGAAATCCTCCAGTTAACATCTGCATTATATTGCAACTATGTTAAGAAATGGGAGAGAAAGATACTGAAATGTGAAAATCATTTGATCAAAATATTTCACTTTTGTTAAATGTCATTAATTACTTATAAAATACACTATTTTTAAAAATCCACCAGCCACTTAAAGACAGATTGTATGGATAAAAACACATGCAAGAATAATGAAGACCTAAACAATATATTTTTTAAAGTAGGTTTGATGCATTTATGCAAATATTTCCTTGATAATAGGCACAAGGGCCCATGCCATATGCATAAAAAAAGAACATATATTAGGTCATAAAAAACTCCATAAATCTAAAAATGTAGAAATAATACAAAAAAATTCTCTGACCATAATAAAATAAATTCAGTAATTAATACAAAATAAGGAACAAAATTTGTTCCATTTAAAAATCCTTTTATTTATTTAAATTGTTTAATTGTTTATTTGTTTAAAAATTTGTTTAAATTTTATTTGTTTAAATTAAAATCTTGTTTAAAAAACTTTTAGATCAGGGGCTACTGGGTGGCTCAATCTTTGAGCATCTGCTCTTGGCTCAGGTCATGATCCCAGGGCGCTGGGAGAGAGGAGAGCCTTGCATTGGGCTCCCTGCTCAGTGGGAGGCCTGCTTCTATCTCCCACTTCCCCTACTTGTGGTCCCTCCTATATCTCTTCTGTGTCAAATAAATAAATAAAATCTTAAGAAAAAAAAATCTTTTAGATCAAAAAACTGTAAACCAAAAAATCAAAATATCCAGAAAGTAATGATAATGGAGATAGTATATATTTTGGATATAAACCATAAAAAATAAGACATTAATAAATACAGAAATAAAGGCAAAAATGAATGAAGTAGAACACAAAAAGTGGGAAAAAGCAGATTAGAACTAAAAACAAAACTTATTTATTAAAATAAAACAATAAAAGTAGTAAAAATCAAAGCTAGGTCAAATCTTAGCTATTCTAATCAAGAAAAAGAAATGAAGAAAACCAGATGCACAGAAAGAGAGATCACAAGAACAAAATAAACATAGGCACAGAATAATTTTAAAATGTTAAAAACTTTCCTACCTCTAAACATAACAAATTTAAATCTTGGATGAAATAAGTATTTTCTGGAAATATTTCTGGAAATATATGGTATATCAAACTTGGCCACACACCCTACATCAAACTTTGATAAAAAATCAAACTAAAAGTTAAATATAAAAGATTTTCCCCCAAATAATAAACAGTATACCTTAACAGTTTCACAGAGCATTTTTCTAAACTTAAAAAACAAATAAACTATTCTAAATCACACTTAAAAATAATATTGCAAATTATTCTGATAAAGTGTGAGTTACATTGGTATTCAAATACAAAAAAGATTGCAAACTGGCAAATAAGCAAAAAAAAAAAAAAAAATGCTGATCAATTTTCACCAGTTAAGGAAATCTTAAGAAAATAGCTGAATGTTAGAAAATCTTTTATTATATTTAATTCTCTGTATTGATCTATGGTGAAAAATTACATGATAATTTTCCTGGTTGCTGAAATGGAATTTGATAAATTCTCTGCTTACTTTTTTTTATTTACCAAAAAAAAAACCTACAAAAAATAAAAATCAGTGAAATGTTCACTAGCACATGGGTGCACACATGTGCACACATATATACATCAAGCCCTGAAACCAGCGCACAAGATAGGGAAAGGACACTGAAAGCAGGAACAAGATGAAAACACTCACCATTACCATGAATAATAAACAAGGTGCTCGAGGTTAGCCATTGCAATTATAGTACAAAATATATTTATTTACTTATTTATAAAGATTTTATTTATTTATTTGACACAGAGAAAGAAAAAGAGTACAAGCAGGGGGAGTGGCAAGCAGAGGGAGAGGGAGAAGCAGACTCCCCAGTGAGCAGAAAGCCCAATGTGGAGCTCCATCCCAGGACCCTGGGATCATAAGCTCAGCCGAAAATAGAGGCTTATTAACCAACTGAGCCATTCGGGTGCCCCTACAAAATTTATTTTTTATTTAAAGTTTAAAAATGAAAGAATGAAGTAACATTAACACTCTTTGCAGATGATATAATTGTACAATTGGAAAATCCAAGGTAATTTATAAGTAAAAAATATAACTACACAACATGAAACCATAAGGTATTAAAGAAATGTAGTTGTATTTTTTGATAACAGAGTAGAGAAGGAAAATCTTTCCAATCATGGCTCAAAGTGCAAAGGTCATTAAAGTAAGATTGATAAAATTACCAGTGAGGTTTTTGGGGTTTTTTTTGCCTTTTTTTTATTACGTTATTGAATGTGAGGGGGATCTGGCTGCAACATATCACCCCATTGATCGCCAGGGTTGATTAGGCTGATCTGGTTGGCTAGGCCGGTGTCCCCTTCCTCCCTCACTGCTGCATGTGCGTCTCTCGGGAAGCCACGAGCTCAGTGGAAGAAGACGACCTTCCCTTCTAGAGGAAGACTGCTCTTGGGTCAAGGGTATAGGAGTAGTTGCTCTCCCCAGCTAAACCCTCCAAACAAACTATTCAGTGAATTTTGTTAAATGCCTCTGTAAGAAAAGTGAATTCCAAAGTGAATTCCAAAGACCATAAGCAAAAAGAAAGACACATCTCATACCTAAAAATAAAAAGAACCTTGCTGCAGGTAATGTGTAATCCCCAAATGTGTAAATACCTAGAAATCAAGAAGAAAAAAGCCAATAGCTCATAGAAAAATAAGCAAAGACATGAACAATTTGTTGAAAATTAAATAAATATATCTCCTGAGAAATAAAAATTGTGTAACATCATTTATCATAACTGAAATCTTCACGAAAAAACAATAAAATTGGGGCACCTGGGTGTCTCAGTCGTTAAGCGTCTGCCCTTGGCTCAGGTCATGATCTCAGCATCCTGGGATCGAGCCCCACATCGGGCTCCTTGCTCAGCAGGAAGCCTGCTTCTCCCGCTTCCATTCCCTCTGCTTGTGTTCCCTCTCTCACTGTGTTTCTCTCTGTCAAATAAATAAAATCTTTAAAAAAAAATACAATAACATTTTTACCTATTATTTAGGTCAATATCTAAAATGTTTCACATAACACTCTGTTGGGGAGGTTATATGGAAAAAGCATTTTCATCCATTCTTGGTAGGAATATAAAATACCACAACTCTTATAGAGGACAATTTGACAAAATTTAACAAAATTAAAAATACATTTATATCCAGCAATTTTTCTTATGGGAATTAATCCTAAAGGAACACCTGAAATGATTTACTTAGAGGGTTATTTTCTTGTAGTACTTTTGTGTTAACAAAAGAGTCAGTGACAACTAGCTATATTCATCTAAAGAGGACTGATTAAACCTCACAAATGTAAAGTTTTTTACATATTACATATTTACATATGTAAATTAAAGTTACACATTTGAAGATTTGAGAAAAGGAAAAAAAAAAGAGACCGAAGAAGCTTCTATACCCTGCTACGGAAAATTTCCAGGACATACAATTAAGTTAAAAAATATATTCATATAATATATTCATAAATTCATATATATTCATACGTTAACTCATATAATATATTCATATATGTTCATATATTCACATAACTGTGTCATATCTTTTGAACAGGAAGGCAATAATATATCTTTACCTTTGCCTGTACTTACATAGAGAAACACTGGAAAGTTATACAATAACATAATAAAACATAGTTCCCTATAATATAGGGTGACCAGGGCAGGGGTGATAGCTAAATGGCTAAATGCATATCTTTGTATATATCACTTGGATTTTGAACTTTATGAATAGACTGTAAACTCAAAAATTTTTTTTAATTCAATGGGTATCTTCTCAAAGTACAGAATATTATATAATAGAAAGGCTCTGTAGCAGGTCCTCAATGAAATTTTGTTCAGAGAGTGAATACATAAGAATAATTGTCTCCTATGTAAACAAATGGAAGGAAGGAAAGATTAGGGGAATGTAAGGAGACCAGACAAGGAAAGAGGAGGGCAAAGATTCCACTTGACTTTTAAAGTGTTTGCACCTTCCACTTCTATTTGAAGTTAATTTTCAGTATAGCATTAGTTGTCCTATCAGTGAACATTTCATGTGAGTGTTAATAGAGAGTTTCTTTAAGTAATGCTATTTTGAACCTAAAAGCATATATCTTCTTACAAATACATATTGTGGGATTAATGAGATACCATTCAAATATACATAGCACCATGCGTACAAAGCATTAAGTGTTTCATTCAAAGGAAAATTTGAGGTGGAGAGCCCTATTACTTCACTTGGCTTCTTCAATCATAGTAAAATTTCATTTAAATTCTCAAAATTAGTTTCCAAGAGTTATATTTCCATTCAACTTGGCTGCATGTTTGAAATGTATTTTAGTCTCATTCCTCATAGGATGCTTTTAGAAGTTATTAAAACTGTGCTCCATTTTTCAGATTGGCATTATGAATGTGTTTAAGTAGAAATAAGAATGCTTATATATTTATTACTACTGCTAAAAAAACTTATAATAGAAAAAGTAAATTTCAGGCAGTATAATGCAATTGGAGTGAAAGATTCAAACAGTAAAAAATTAGATGTTTTTGAGAAGATGGAGAATTCCACAGATATATCATCGGAACTGTGATTCTTTGCCTTCAATAAGCAGTTCCCAACTGGACTTTAATCACACATATTTAATTTAATTAACTGCTAAATGTATCCGGCCATGTACAGGGACGGCTGTAGCTGCAGAGAGAATGGACATCATTCTGCAGAGAGTAGACTTTGTCCAAAGAATCTAGCAATAGGTATGGCATGCCGCTAACTTTCGGACCACACAACATGTGAGTGTATGAAGAGTGGAAGAGTCCTCGATATGTTGCCCGGTAGGATGTTATCACTGTGTGGACGAGGTGACTGCCATTCTTCCCCTTTCCCACAGACATGTTTATCATGATTGTCCTGAACCTGTGCAGTCATTGTGTACTGAGAATATGCAAGGCATACTTCCTATATTCACAAAGGTCTGGATCAAGGGGTGCCATACCTGGACTTCATGGAGCGACCCCCAGCACCATGCCGTGAAGGGCAAGTGTTACATATCACTAGAGACCTGCTCTTGCAGCTGTGACTAGATCTGGCTTTTAGGTTGTTTCCCATAGAGAAGTATTATATTTTTAATATTGATCTTTATTCATTTTATCCTGAATGAATAAATGTGGTGGAGGTATTCTGGATCAGAGCCAGATGATCATTATTCACTTAAAAAGTATATAATGACATTGCGATCCCTCATACCCTGGTTCTTACCTCAGGGGTGACACGACAAAAGTCAGACGAAATGTTCTACCAACACAAACTTTGAAGTCTGTATCTCTGAAGGAGTGAAGAACAATGGATTTTCTTTGTTTATATCCAGTAGAAAGACAGCTGTCTCTGTCTCTCTAAGGGAAGGAGAAGAAGAAAAACAAAAACGAAACAAAACAAAACAAAAATCTTTTGCTCCTCTGAGAGGAGATGTCAAGGATCCTGAGAGTGTAAATACATCTTCCCAAGGGCCAGATAAACACTGGATGTCTCCTGCTTTTGTGACCTAGAGATATTACCACTCTCTGGACTTCAAAGATTTGGGAATGCAAATGCCTAGGAAGAGAGCCCTCCAGTCACTCTAGTATCTTGAAGCTTAACCTAGGGACCTAATCCAAATGGCCACAGAAATAATTTTCTTGATATATGAAGAGTAAAATACTTCCAGGAAAAGTGAAAGCAAACATTTCCTAACTTTATGTTCTGTTTATCTCCCTTTCTCAGAAGGCTAGGCTTTTTAACAGGAATACTGAGAAATCCAGGGAGTTTTATTTACCCACGAGAGGGAGAAAGTATATTTTTATGCAGCAATGAGAATAATAAGCTCAAAATTGGTGACCAATATTCTCGGCAGTCACAATCACTACTATTGTTCACTGGTATTCTTACTACCATTTCTTGCTCTCCTCTTTCAGTCATGCGGTAAAATTGTGCTTTACCCACCCTTGAAGTTAGACATAATCATGTGATTCCTATTGGCCCATAATACGGGAGTGAAAGGAATATGTGTCATTTGCAGGTAGAAAGCTTGAAAAACCGGGGCACCATGATCTCTTTCCTAAATGACAGACACCCTGACACCTGGCATTCCTGAGTGAGGATGATGTGGCCTACAGCCCAAAGCTAATCCTTGAAATACATATAGAGTGAGCAGAAAACTAAATCTTTGATGTTTTAAGTTATTCAGATACTGTGATTGCTTGTTACACAGCATACATGAAACTATCCTTTCTAACATAAATACATGTAAAGTGGGGTGCCTGGGTGGCTCAGTCGTCAAGCGTCTGCCTTCGGCTCAGGTCATGATCCCAGAGTCCTGGGATCGAGCCCCACATCGGTCTCCCTGTTGGGCAGGAAGCCTGCTTCTCCCGCTACCATTCCCTCTGCTTGTGTTCCTTCTCTCGCTGTGTTTCTCTCTGACAAATAAATAAAATCTTTAAAAAATAAAAATTAAAAAATTAAATAAATAAATACATGTAAAGGAATCGAAAAAGTGTTATGGATCTAAAGTTCTAAAAGTTGATACACTTTGAGCTGTTTTCTCCCCTGGGATATGTCCTTCCCTTCCTCAAGCGAAATGAAATGCTCAAGAACTCAATTTTCCAGGGGCGCCTGGGTGGCCCAGTTGGTTAAAGCCTCTGCCTTCGGCTCAGGTCATGATCTCAGGGTTCTGGGGCTTCCTGGGATCAAACCCCGCATCAGGCTTTCTGCTCAGCAGGGAGCCCACTCCCCCCTTTCTCTCTGCCTACTTGTGATCTCTCTCTCTCTTTTTCAAATAAATAAATAAAATCTTTAAAAAAAAAAAAAAAGAACTCAATTTTCCAGAGGTTGCCTCCCTGGGGTCAGCTCAACCCAAGGATCTGATCCATTTCTCATCAAAGCACGTTAGATATTCAAGTTAAGATGTGAATTCTATGAGAGCTCTATGTCAACCAACTTCTAGTCAAATGTATACTTGTACACAGTAGAATTTGAACTCTCTATAAGTGAGTTGCTTGGTTTGAGGAAATCAATCTTAGTTCATGTGCATGCAAAATTTGGCAACAAATGTTATCTTTAGCTTATTTAAATACAAATAAGGATTTATTTCAATATATAAGACAGTAAGTGTGAAGAGTCCACAGAATATTTCCCTGACTTTTCAATATCCCACAAACATGGTCATTTCAGAAGAATTGTCTGAAAACGTCCTTAAAAAAGTTTGTTTACTAAATTTTCTTGAGTCAAGACTATTTGTTTCCTATGGTTAATCCTTTATTGAGTTTCCATTAGTGAGTTTTATTTACTATCTTGTGATGTCCCATAGGTAATTAGTCAAAAGAATCCTTCTAAATGTCAATCATTTACTTACACTTAAAACGTTTAACAGCTGATATCCATAAGCTGCTGTGGCAATTCAAGCAATGTGCTGCATTCATAAATTGTGTTCATGAAACTGGAAGCCAGGAAATAATTTATTAATAAATTAACTTCTCATTTTATAACCTCAGATTTCAAAACTGGTTGTTTTTCATTTTTTTAAAGATTTGATTTATTTATTTGATAGAGAAAGATCACAAGTAGGCAAAGAGAGAAGGGGAAGCAGGCTCCCTGCTGAGTAGGGAGCCCGATGTGGGGCTCAATCCCAAGACCCTGAGATCATGACCTGAGCTGAAGGCAGAGGCTTTAACCCACTGAGCCACCCAGGTGCCCTGGTGTTTTTCATTTAAAGAGACAGTTGTACCTCAGAGAACAACAGATAATTGTCCATTACATATGTGAAATACAGTGGGGAGAAATAGATAAATTACTGCTTTTAAAATTTTTACTTATTACAGAGTTTAAGATTAAACATAAATGCAGAGCAGGCAATTACTTATACAATTCAGCACAAAGATACTTCAATAGAAATGCCCAACGATTTACTTTGAGCCAGGAGTATTTGGAAGACTTCCACTTATAACACCACTATCTACCTTTGCTTTGACTGTTTTGTTTTAAATGAGAGAAACCAGATCCTCTTTCTGATGGCATCAACTAAGTAAGCAAGTTTTGTTACTTTTACCCTCATCCCATGGAAAAAATAGTCTTGAGAACTGGTTTGACGTCAGTTCTGATTAAATTAAACCTTTTTCAAATTCATTATTTTTCCAAAATTATTTACTTTCTGAATATATCTATAGAGCCTAAAAGAATAACTTTATTAAACATTAATAAGACACAAAAGAATAAATCTGTTTTTACCTAAAATGACTTTTAATAAAAATCCTGTTTTTTGTTCTGCTTTTGTTTTAATTAAACTGACTTTTCGGGGCACCTGGGTGGCTCAGTGGGTTAAAGCCTCTGCCTTCGGCTCAGGTCATGATCCCAGAGTCCTGGGATCGAGCCCCACATCGGGCTCTCTGCTCAGCAGGGAGCCTGCTTCCCCCTCTCTCTCTGCCTGCCTCTCTGCCTACATGTGATCTCTCTCTTTCTTGAATAAATAAATAAAATCTTTAAAAAAAATAAATAAAAATTAAAAAATAAAATAAAATTGACTTTTCTTATTAAGTCATAGATAAATCAAAATGAGGAAAAATACAAAAAATTTTTTTAAATAGACCTGGTCAAAGACATATCTGTTATCAGAGATGCAAACTTGGGGAAAAGTCTTATTTTCGATATACTTTCACAATTGTTTTAAACATTTATTTTAATGTGTCAAGACTGATTTACCTTCACAGATATAACTAGAGGTAAGTTAAGATTTAAGAATACTAACCTTAAACTTTTTCAGAATTACTTCCACACTTAGCTAATCACTAAGTAAACCTAGATTAATGATGGACACTAAATGCCCTGGATTAATTGAATAAATGAATGACTTTACTGAATTCTTCTGTATCTAAATCAATTCTGTCCATTCAATCAGTGTTTGAAGACATTTTTAGTCAGATCTAATTAGACCAGCTCTCGGGGGACATGGAAGCCAATCTCTTGATGAACAAGATGCAATGAGTTGATGTTTTTAAAATAATACTGTATCAAATCACATAAATATGATTTTGTAACCAAAAGCAATTCAATGTGGGAGTAACAAAGACACTCTGGATGTTAGTATTAACCTCATCTTAAATTTTAAAATAATCTAGCCCGGACCAAAATGTGAGAGAGAGAATTCGGTGTTTGCTGTCTAAAGATCGTGGCTCTTTTATTCTGAGAACAACCAGAGAAGGGAAACTTAGAGATTCCATCATTTTGCTGTTTCAGAAAAGAAGGCAAAACCCCAGTTTCAACATGACGCTGAGAATGGCAGAGGAAAGTGATGCCACGCTAGAAAGCTCTGTTATATAGTTGTCAAAATCTTAAAAAAAAAACAAAATCTTTTAAATTCTAAAGAATTAGAATGCAGTCAGCTAGATATGCAATTTATATTATCAGAGATAAAACAAACAAAAAAAAGTATAATACTTTAACCACTAAGTAAGTGTTTAGAACAAATGATCTATTAAGCTTCTTCTTTATATTAGATCTTTTTTTTTTTTAAGATTATATTTATTTATTTGACAGAGAGAGAGATCACAAGTAGGCAGAGAGGCAGGTTCCCAGGACCCTGAGATCATGACCTGAGCCCAAGGCAGAGGCTTTAAACCACCGAACCACTCAGGAGCCCCATATTAGATCTTTGATTTTATAGTGCACAAGGAAGCAAAAGAGTTTGGATTTTTCTCCTCCTTTAATATCTAAGTTGTCTTTTTTTTTTTTTTTTTAAGTCTCAGAAGAGTGAGTATGAACAGACCTTGAGTTGAGTCCCAACTTTCTCAGCTCTGGCTCCCACACCATCTCTTGGGAAAGAGCTCCCTCCCTCATTGTGAGTGTTCAGTGAATCAACCCCTCCAAGGGCCTTGGGATTCAAGTGGAAGTTTTGCACTGATGCTCTGAGGTTTTGGCTCTGAGGAAGGAAGCAGGAATTTTAAGAGTTTTGACATATTATGTATTCTTTTGTCCCTGCTCTCCCATAAGTTAAAAAAAAAAAAAAAAACGGTTCAGACGAAATTTTTCCCAAATACCCTGACACCAACGTCAGCCCAGGGACCTCATAGGGGACTTTAAAGGAATAGCCATCCCTGTGTCCCATCCTTGATGTCGTCTCAGGATACTTGTAGTAAAGAGCATTGGGAGGGGGAGAACGTTAAAGTAACCCAACACTTGCATTCCAAGCAGCTGAGACTTGGAATGAGACCTCATTTCCTCACAGCATTGCAAAACTGTACCTCTCAAACTTCTAAGGGACTTGGGATATTTTAAGTTATTTCTGTTGGCATCATATAGCACAGAATAGACGTTCTATAATAAGAAAACAGAGTAATTTTGTCCTCTCTTCACCTCCTTCCCTCACTATTTCTCAAACCAACAATAAAAAAATTTTGGTGATATTTCAGAAAAGGAATGTGACAAGGCCTGTTTCATTTTAAAACAGTAGTTTCGAAGCTATTTCCTTTGACTTAAGCATCATGATGCCATGTTGCATTCCTTCCAAATTAGAGGCTGATATTATTTGTTTTGTTAATCTACTAAGTCACATCTCTGAAAAAAAAATATTGAACTAATGGATATAAAAACGTCTGAAACGGTGTCTGGCACTTACAAGCCAGTTAATAAAGGTGCACTTTTTGAAATAACTGACATTATTGCATTTATTTGTAAAACAAATATTCTTATTTAATAGATTTTATGTAACTTAAAATTCCATTATCCACATGGCTGTCATGGGTCAAGGCTTTACAATGTCATACGAATTTTAGATCAACAAAAGAATAAGAAAATATGACATATTTGACAGCTAATCTATATGGTAAAAGTACATACAACATATATGAAGACAACTCTAGGAGTTGTCTTCAAATCCTACTGGAAATGAAACTATTTTAAAAAAAGTCCTTGCCTATTACAGAAATCTGCATCTTGAGTATAATCACAATAAGTTAAATGTTGCTATTTCTAATAATTTGTTCAGGAACAAAATGTTGATGTAAAGTCCTCATTAGGATGCAAGATTGTTATAAACATGAATGCCTAAGCCATTCAATCATATAATGATGAAATCTAACCCCTGAGGATGAAGTAACATGAAGTATGAATTAAAGCATAATCAATGAGTGATGAAAATATAGCTTACCTTGAGTTATATTTCATTAGTAGTTTACTGGCCATTGACATTAACACTTTCACCAAGATAAATAACTACATTGATGCAGGACAAATAACACACAGCAAAATGCTTGGTGCACTGTACTTGTATTTCTCAAGATAGCACTGGTGACAAAGTCTCCATGTGTTACAACAGAGCCCATCAGGTATTGGAGAGGGCTCTATGTGCTGTGCTGACTGGTTTTTAGGACACTATGCTGTTATCTCTGTGATGTGACTCAAGGATACTAGACAGGCCAGGATGCCCTTCCTAACCCTCCATATGTGCTGACTGACTCAGGACATTCCAGAATGTAATGTAATGTAAGCAGGAGTGCCCTTCAGTGTTTTAAAATACTCTATTTAAAAATACAGATGTCCCACCAGACCTGCTGAATCAGAATATTTAGGGATTGCATAAAGTATGTGTGAAACTTTGATGTCCCATAAGACCAATCCCTCTCCCCATCTTATCCACACACCTACTGGAGCCCTCACCTAAAGCTATTTCCAAACATTTGTATTTTAGTATGAATTTTCTGAACGCAGTTTTTAAAGCGGTAAAGAAAACAAGAGTCCATCAGTGTAACTGTGGAAAGACCGAGGTAAAAAAATTCAGAAAACGATCTTCATCTCATGTGTTACATCGAGCAGAAATTTATAAGAATAAAATTTTACAGGACTTAACATGAACAAGACTTTATGTTCCTTACAAAAAGCAATCTATAAAACAGTAAATATCTGTAATAGTTTGAAAAGCTTTCAAAATTTACAAACTAGAAGAAAATTAAGTAGAAAAATTACAAAAAGTTTCCCTGCTACAAATGGACAACAACAATTCATAGAGATAAATAATATTTTACAGTGCTTATGGATATTTACAGAGCACCTTTCACACACTTCGTATCATTTAGGTATTAAAACAACCTTATTGTTTGGTAGAGGTAAATGCAAGTAGATATTGATTAACACTATCTTACAGATGAAGAAACTCAACTTCCTCAAAGGAAAAATATTCTTCTTGTGTCCCTCATCAAACCCTAGAAAACTCTCTTGCTAACCCTTTCTTAACTAGGTTCCAAACCTTTCTTAGTGGCATGGGTAACATTTGGATCTTCTTCTAAAGTTCTTTGGCATTGCAGGAGGCTGTGAATTATGGCAGGCCTTCTCTGTCTATTGCTTCCACGTCATTATGTTATAGGAGATATCTGTTTGACTAACATGACCTAGTATTCCAAATAAAATGTGAGAAACTAGTGGCCTCCAATCTTGGATTTTAAAATTTATCTTTGGAATTCTACTATCCGCAATCTCTGACAGAGGTAAGTTGAAGGTCAACATCTAATGTTGTTCTGCTCTGGCTTCTATGTCTCTCTCTTTTATTTTTATTAGTCTAGCAAAATAACTATTGACTGTGTTGATCTTCACAAAGAACTAACTTTTAGTCTCATTGATTTTTCTCTAATGGTTTTCTCTTTTCTCTTTCATTGATTTCCACTCTGATTTTATTATTTTCATCTTCCTCTTATTGGCACTGGATTGGATGCTCTGTTTTTCTAGCATCTTAAGGTGGAAGCTGACATTATTGATTTTAAATCTTTCTTCCTTTCCACTATAAGTGATTAAAGTTACAATTTTTCCTCTAACCATGGACTTCTTTCTGCTGTTTATTTCTAATTCAGTTCTGTTGTGGTTGGAGAATATACTTGACATAATTTCAATCCACTTGAAATTATTAAAACTTGTTTATGTCTTAGCATGAGGCTAAACTTGGACAATGGGTCTTGTGCATTGAAGAGTGGGTGCATTCTACTCTTCTGAGGTGAAAAGTTCTCAATATGTCAAGTCAAGTTGGTTATAGAGTTAGTCAAGCCTTTTGTAATCTTACTGCTTTTTTTTTTCTCGTTGCCTTGTCAATTACTGTGAGAAGAATATTGAAATCTCTATAATTATTGAGGTGTCTATTTCTCTTATAATGATGTAAGATTTTGCTTAGTTTATTTAGGGACTCTGTTTAAGTGTATTTATTTAAGTATAGATGCTAAATCTTTTTAGTGGATTGGCCACTTTATTAATTAGAAAAGTCTGCTTCTGTCTCTGGTAATATGTCTTGTCTTAAAGTCATGTTAGTATATTATTTGATGTTAGTATAACTACTTCAGTTTATTTACAGTTACTGTTTGAATGGCACATCATTTTTTCCATCTTTTACTTCAACTATTTATTTCTTTGGTTATGAATAAAGTATTTCTCTTGCAGAAAGCGTAGGGATGATTCTTACTTTTTTATTCAACTTGAAAACACTGCCTTTGATTACAATTTAGTCCATTTACATTAATATAATCATTGTAAGGGCTGGATTACACTTTGCTGGGGGTTTTTTCCCTAAATCTCATATCTTTCTTATTCTTCTTTCATTGCCTTCTTTTGGATTAGCATTTTTAGTTTACCATATTGCTTTCTCTGATGATTTTTAGTTTTATATATAATATATAATACATATACAAACACATGTATAATATTTAATTCTTCATTTATTTTATTTTTCTTCATCAATACCCAGCATATTTTATTCCACACTGCATTTGCGTCTCCATTGTTTCCATAAGAAATTAATTATTAATCATATTGTTGTAAATCATTTTTATTTCACTGCTTTCAAGATTTTCTTTTATGCCTTTGGCTTTCACATACTGACAATGCATACAGGTATTGTTCTTCTTGTGTTTATCTTTCTTGAATTTCTGGGACATGAGGCATTAAATTTTTCATCAAATTTGGCAAGTTTTTCGCCATTATTTCTTCAACTCTTTTTTTTCTGTTCTTTTTTCTCTCAGTTGGAGATAGGAGATAGTTGGAATTCATGGTGATTCTCACATTCATGGTGATTCTTTCTCCTGCCATTTCATATCTGTTGTTGGTTTACTCATTCTAGTTATAGTTTTCAACTTTAGAATTTATTTATATAGTTTATACTTCTTTACTAATATTCCTTATTTACTATCTCATTGTCATCCTAATTTATTTTTATTCTTTGAATAGCATTTTCTTCTATTCTGTGAATATATTTATAATGGGTGCATTTAAATCTCTGCTAAATCTAGCAGATGAGCCCATACAGAGTCAGATTTTATTTACAGCTTCTGCTTCTGTAACTGAGTATAAGTCATACTTTATTATTTCTTTATAAGTCTTTTTTTTTTCTTTCTGAAAGTGCTCCTTTTAGATTATCTATTGTAGCAACTCTTGTGTTCTTTTTATTATTTTTCTGGGTTTATTTTGAAACCTTTTAAAAGTCCTTTGTCTTTTAAAAAGTCCTTGTCTGTATTTAAACTGTAGAATCTATTTGCTCCAGATTCGCTGATGTCTCTGTTCAAGTTTTTCATTCTTATGTTGATTTTTTAGCCTGGCTGCCTAGATATTGCCCTCTGTTTTTGCCTAAGGGGTTAGATAATATTTGAGACTGACTAATTTCAACTACCTTGACCATGTAGTTTCCACCCTCTGCCAATTTTTCTGTATTGGTTTGAGAAATGCAATTGATGTTTCAGCCTGTTTTCATGTCTTTCTGGGCCGCCTTCTCCTTCTCCTTCTTTTTTTCCCCCTGGAGCCTTAGATCTCTCTTGTACATGCATAGGTTCCCAGTCGGCCTGTGGAAACATGGAAAGCTTATCTCAGCACTTCCATGGCTCCCTCATCTCCCTGTGAAATATCTGGTTGGAAGATTTTCCTGCCCATTCCCTACTGACCCTATTACTACTGCTAATCAGCAAAGCAGGGGTTTTGCCTCCTACCTTGAATTGTGTCAGTCTGTCCACTTTGGCAGCAAAGCCACAGGTTTTTGCACCCAACCACAATTTGTGAATCTAGTTTCCATCATCCAACCAGGGACTGGGAATGCGAGAAGTCCCGGGGAAATGGCCAGAAACTTCTGCCATCCTTACCCAAAGCTCTCAACAAGTTTTTAGGAATTAATACTTGTCAAGTTGTTATCTGCTTTGGATCAATTTTCTGGGCCCTTACATGATTGGTTTTGACCATTTTGTCCAGTTTTATACACTTTTTTGTGGACATGAATTGCCAAGCTATTTACAAAACTATTATTTCATTGATATGTCAATCTGCAAAAGACAAAAATCATAGAGACAAAAAAATAGGTCAGTTTCTGGGAACTTGGCTAGGGTGGGAGAAGTTCTAACTATAACGGAGGTGTAAGAACTTATTAAAGTGATGGAAATGTTTTATATCTTCATCTTGGTTGTGGTTTCATGACTATATGTATTTATCAAAACTCCTAAAATTGTACACTAAAAAAAAGGGTAAATTGTACTATTGGTAAATTGTATATTCGTAAACCTGGCTCTAAAAAAAACTATAATATGGTTCCTTAACCTTTGTTTCTTATCCCATCATTGCCAAATAAGTATGATAATTACATTAGTTTCCCATTGTTGCTGGAACAAATTACCATGAGCTCAGTGGCCTACCACAACGCAAATGTATTATTATATAGTTCTGGAGTTCATAAGTCCAAAATGGATCTCACTGGGCTAAAATTAAGCTCTCAGGAAGGAAGTGTCCTTCCTGAGGCTTGAGAAGAAAATATGTTTATTTGATTTTAACAACTTCTAGAAGAAGCCTGCCCTCCTTAGCTTACTTCTTTCTTCCTTATCTCTTCCTTTATCCTCAAAGTGTGCCACACAGCTTCTTTAAATCTCTCTCTGACTCTGACCTTCTGCTTCCCTCTTCCACATTTAAGAGAATGCTTATGATTACATTGGGCCCACCTAGATATTCGAGGATTATCTCCATATTTTATGAGCTGATTAGTATCCTTAATTCCATCTGAAACCCTTTCCCTTGCTACCTAATATAATATGTATTATAACATATTCACAAATTCTGGAGATTAGGAATTGAACAACTTTGGGATGCTCACCACAATAATAGTACTTACTTCATGGGTCTGTTGTGAGGACTCAGTGAGTTACAAATACAAAAAAAACCTAAAACAATACCAGGAAACAATAAATACTCAGTACATTAGCTCTATCATTATAAATTATTATTTCTGTGTAGCTTCTCAAATTGGGGTCGGGCACGGACAAAAAGGGGAGTGTGGGAAAAGGTGGGAAAGCACAGATCAATAAAATCCTGTCATGTTCTCAATGGTACTGAATATGGAAATACCAATATAATAACTTTCACTCAAAGAGTTATTATTTATCCCTTTATCCCTCTGGCTTTCTATTCTAATGTCAAACCTCTACATAACCAAATCACTAAATAAGCTACCCAACTAATTTTGTAAGGGAGAAAAAATTTAAAATCCCATTAATTTCTAGATCCTCAGACCATTACCAAGGTGAATAAAGTGACTGTGTATCATGAAAAATGCGCTTATTCTCAGAATTCCCATAAAACTCAATTTAACTACTTTTTATGAATCCATCCATAGACATATTCAGCCTTCAGGCACTGTGAAGTTCTTTGTTATACCACAGCAGGTTACGTCATTCTCAAGCTTGTGGTTACATGTAAACTGGAACAGGAGCAAGCCAGTTGTATTTTTCAAATTACTAAGAGGTTAGTTAGAATAGAAGTCATTATTCTCAGTCTAGGATATACAAACCAGTCATGCAAAAGAGAATATTAAAGATTCAAACTTAGAACCTTCATTTATTCATTTTTTTATTATTGCTACTCTGTGCAATAAAAATGCTTCACTCTTCCAGATGGGGAAAAAATATATTTCCCACATATGTACTCAGTACCCTATCATGTTATATAGATATATTTTTATTAAGTAATTAAACAGAGCTACTCCAAAGTAACTAACATATTTTAAGGTTAACTTGTCCCAGTAAAAGCAAATATTAAAAGTGTGTTTGGCATAAGGAAGTAACTTCTGAAAGAAATGCAAGTTCACACTGGAGTAGCAAACTTTGAACAAACATATGTAACAGAACTAAAGCATTGTCAGAGGAAAATTCATAGTTTCAAATATCACATTAATATACAAAATAAAAAAATATACAAAATAATAAAATTAATAAAATAATAAAATTAATGAATATAACATTATATCTTGAGAAGTTATTTTAAGATTTATGAAAAGTAAATGGAAAGACTGAAATATAAACAGGCTTTAATGGGCACCTGGGTTGGCTCAGTCAGATAAACGACTGACTCTTTGTTTCAGCTCAGATCACTATGTCATGGGTGGTGGGGTTGAGCCCACATCAGGCTCCATGATCAGCAGAGAGTCTGCTTGAAGATTCTTTCACTCTGCCCCTCCCACAATTTGCATACATGCTCACTCTCTCTCTCTCTCTCTCAAATAAATACATAAATCTTAAAAAAAAAAAGACTTTAATAGATTAAAAATCATTAAATTAATAGAATAAAAAATAAATCTAAGAATTTTGTCTTCATTTAAAACACAAAAAAATAAACCATTAATAATCTCATCAAGGACAAAAAAGTGAAAGCACAAATACAAAATATTGAAATGTTTTTGTGGAAATAACCATGAATAGAGAAAACACAAAAAGAATTAGGAGAAAATGTTTTGCTTATAACTCTGCTCAATGACAATAAGAACTTGTATGAAATAAATTATTTTCTGGGAATACATAAATTAAAATTAAACTCTAAAGTAGTACATAATATTACCAGACCAATTACTGTAGAAGATGTCACTATAAATCTATTCTTTCCAAAGATTTAAAAAAGGTTCAAACATTTTCATAGGGATTTCTACTACACTTGTGAAGAAAAAAATAATTATAGTAAATTTCATATTATTCAAAACTACAGAGAAAAGAATGGGAAGAACTCAAATACTCTTTAGAAAATGATCAGAGTATGGATCCATAACCCAAAAACAATAGCAGAAAAGCAAAGCAAAGTAGAAATCATTCTTATTTAGTGATTATGAATGAAAAAAAAGTTAAAAGAATCCAAAGCACAGTAAAATAATAATGCAACGTAAGAAATATTTTTTAAAGATTTTACTTATTTATTTGACAGAGAGAGATCACAATTAGGCAGAGAGGCAGGCAGGGTGGGGGGAGGCGGGGGGAGCAGGCTCCCTGCTGAGTAGAGCCCGATGTGGGGCTTGATCCCAGGACCCTGAGATCATGACTTAAGCCGAAGGCAGAGGTTTTAACCCACTGAGCCACCCAGGCACCCCCTAGAAGTATTATTAATTCTAAAAATGGTTAAATGTTATTCTATTTATATAAATTTGCATATTAATTAAACCAATGAAGAAAAATTATACAGTAATTTCCAATGTAATGAAAAGTCATATTAAAAAAAGCTAACATAATTATTTGCATTCTCAGTAACATAAGACATTTCAGTTAGTTAAATCATACTTAATTGGGAAACATTAAGAGCACTTTAATTAAAATCAAGAATAAAACAAATATGTTCTTTTCCACCATTATAATTAACATTGTTCTGAATATATTCATACAATTAGATCATAGAAAAAACATAAAAATTGAAAATAAGGAATGTTACATCATCATTAAATTTAAATTACATTTTTGTTTTCTGGAGAAAAAATAAGAGAATCAGGAAAAATATTACAAACAGTAAGAAAATTTATTGAAGTTAAGTGGGAAATTAAATATATAGAAACCAATGATCTGCACACCAACAAATAACTGCTAATTGTAAGGCATAATCTATTTAAGATAACACAAAAATAAATAAAATATCAAGAAATAAATTGAAACATGCACAATTTACATAAGAAACATTTTAAATCCTACTGGAGGATGCAAAAAGAGGTTTGAACAACTGTATGGCACAACTTATTATTGAAAAAGAAGACTTCACATAATAAGATCTTAATTCTCTACAATTAACTTACAATTTTTTAATTATAATAAAAACACAATATTGATTTATTTTTGGAATTAAACACACTGACTTTAAATTTTATAATAAAAATTAATAAGCATATAACACAAAAGGCATAATCCATGAAGAAATAGTTGATAAGCTGAACATATTACATTTAATTACCTCTACTCTGTGAATGAAATGTCAAAAGAATGAGAAGACAAGTCACAAAATGAGAGAAAATATTTGCAAAAGATAAAGCACTGTTATTCAAAATATACAGAGAACTCAAAAATAAGAAAACAAACTAACTAACAATTAAGCCAAAGGCCTTAACAGATACCTTACCAAAAAAAGGTATGCTGATAACAAAAAGTACATGGGAGCACCTGGGTGGCTCAATGGGTTAAAGACTCTGCCTTCGACTCAGGTCATGATCTCAAGGTCCTGGGATTGAGCCCCATATCGGGCTTTCTGCTCAGCAGGGAGCCTGCTCCCCCACCCCGAACCCCCCCACCCCCCGCCTGCCTCTCTGCCTGCTTGTGATCTCTTTCTCGGTCAGATAAATAAATAAAATCTTTAAAAAAAAAAAACAAGTATATGAAAAGATATTCCATACTGTATGGAAATGCAAATTAAAGCAATAATGATATACCACTACACACCTGTTAAAACATACAAAAGCTAGAATACTAACACCACCAAATGCTGGCAAGGATGTGGAACAACAAGAATTCTTATTCATTGCTGTGGAAATGCAAAATAGTTCATACTGCCAGTTTGGAAGGTACTTTGGCAGTTTTGGGTGTGTGTAGGGAGGGTATATGTGATATGTTTGAAGAAACTCAACATAAGTATTACTATAAGGTCTAATAATCATGCTCCTTGTTATTTACCCAAAAGAGTTGAAACAATCCGCAAGCACATGTACATGGATGTTTATAGCAGCTTTATTCATCATGGCCAAAATGATAGAAGCAACCAAGATATCCTTGGTTGATGAATGAATAATTAAACTATGGTACATCAGGCAATGGGATATTATTCAGTGCTAAAAAGAAATTATTTATCAAACCATAAAAAGACATGGAAGAAACTTAAATACATATTACTAAGTGAAAAAAAGCCAATCTGAAAAGGCAACATTTTGTATTGTTTCAATTATATTGTTCTAGAAAAGGCAAAACTATAGCGATAGTAAAAAGATGAAATGGTTGCCAGAGGTTAGGGTGAGAGGAATAGATGAATAAGAGGAACACTGAGATTTTTTTAGGACAGTGAAAACTGTATGATGTTATAATGATGAATACATTTTATTATACATTTGTTCATACCCATGTGGTATATAAGCACAAGAGTGAATGTAATGTAAACTATGAACTCTGAGTGATAATGAAG
Organism: Procyon lotor; assembly: GCA_028646535.1. Lineage (NCBI taxonomy): Eukaryota > Metazoa > Chordata > Mammalia > Carnivora > Procyonidae > Procyon > Procyon lotor. Next base: position 113,666,876 of record CM053604.1, on the reverse strand, counting down.
TATCAATGTAGGTTCAAAAATTGTAACAAATGCACCACTCCGGCAAAGGTAATGAAGAAGGCCATGCATGCATGGGGTAGGGAGAATACGGCAAATCTCTGTGTCTTCCTCCCCACCCGTTCTAAAAAAAAAAAAAAAAAAAAATGAAATCTTTAAACAGATCAATAAGAGAGTTTTCCTCACAGGTAGGCAGAAGAGAGCTGAAAAGAAAGTTTCCCCCTCTAATAAGAAAAAGCCAGAAAAACTACAAAATCCTACATTTTTTTGAACCTATCAAAAAGCTCGTTTCACAGAGTAAAACGAAGTAACCTGCAAATCCAGTAAGAGGCAGGCATCCATTAGTGGGAGTGCGGGATGGACCATCTCATCTATGATAGAACACAGGAAGGAGGCAGAACTATCAGACACAAAGATTAAAAAGGCTCATCTGAAATTTTACTACATTGCTAAAGACTGAGAATGGATTAGCATGACAGTTTAAAACTGATGACATCCCCAGACACAAAAGGAATTTGCATTTACTCACGAACTCTTTTTCAAAAAACTTCCAGGGGGTAGCAAATGAAAGATGGGGGCAGCATGAGAGACTGAAGACAACGCACCTGCCTGTCGAGACATGGAGGAGGGGATTCACTGCCTCTGCTGGAAAGGCAAAAATCATGTTTCCCTGCCTGCTTCCTTATCTCCTAAGAAAGAAATGCCTTGGAGAGAGAAAACAAGACTCGTCAAATCTGGGGCATAAATAAAGATCCATTGAGGAATTCCTACAGCCCGCTCAGCAGTAGACTCGTCCTGGCTGAGGAAAGAATCCATGAACTTGAAGATAGGTCAGTAGAAATCACCCAAAGGTAAACATAAGGGGGAAAAAAAAGAATGAAAGCAAACAGAACAGAGTATAAAGAAGTGTGGAGAAATATCAGATCATCTAAATATTTGTATTTGGAGTCCCGGAAGGGAACTCCAGAGAAGTCTCTGTTCAGAGAGCTCATAAGACAAAAGAAATATTTGAAAAGATAAAGACTATAAATTTTCCAAAAATAATGAAAAACATCAAAACTGAAATTCAAGAGCCTAAGAGAACCCAAAGCAGTATTTAAAAAAAAAATACATATCATATTCAAACCGCCAAAAAAGATAAAAAGAAAATCTTGATGGCTGCTGGGGGGTGGGGGGAAGACCCATCACATACGGAGGAGCAAAGACAAAAACTACAGCAGCTTTTTCATCAGAAACCACACAAGTGAAAAGATAACAAGCAGCATCATTATACTCTGAAAGAAAAATCTGAAAATCCGTCATCTCATATCCATATCTAGAGAAAACAAAACCTTCTCAAAGAAGGTTTTTTCAGACACACAAATGATTGCCTGAAGAATCCACCGAACTACAACTTCATTAGCATTAAATATTTATGTTGGATGGAAGAATGTCCCAAATCAGTGATCTTAAGTTTCTACCTTAAGAAACTAGGGGAAAAAAGGGGGCCCCTAGGTAGCTCATTTGGTTAAGCATCTGACTCTTTGTTTTGACAGGGGCCATGGGATCTAGCCCGGTGGGGAATCTGCTTCAGGTTCTCTCTCTTTCTCTCCTCTCCCACCCACCCCCACTCGTGTGTTCTCTCTCTAAAATAAATAAAAAAATCTTAAAAAAATAAAAGCTAGAAAAAGAAAAGCAAACCCAAAACAAGTAGAAAGGAGAAAATAGTAAAGGGCAGAACAAAAATCAATTACATTGAAAACAGACCCAAAAATAAATAATAGAAAACAAGTGAGTGAAAACACAAGCTTGTTTTTTTTTTTTCTTTAATTAACACAATTGATAAGTCCTTGGCAGGACTGATGAAGAAAAAAGACAAAAACATCTAAAAACAATATGCAGATTCTGCTAATATTAACATGAGAAGGAAAATCATGCAACTAGATTGTGAAATGCACTACATAGACATAAAATAAAAGTTGTGTGGTGTGAGAACAAGAATCAAATTAGGAAATGGAAAAAAGAACGCTTAAAAACTGACATAGATAGATTGACGGGGCTGCATGTGGAACCACAAAGGAATGAGCAAAGGAGTAACTGTTTAAGAAATGGTGGAAAGATTATTTAAGAACTTTATGGAGAAAAATGAATCTGCTCAAATGAAATTTTGATGTGTTCAGTGGATGAAAATGTGAAATGTAACACTGTGAAGTTAATTTTAAAAAGGGTATCAGAAAGCATCTAGCATAAGGTGAAATACTGATGAGTATCTCAAAATTAAGGATTTTTGCTTTGCAAAGTTTCAAGAGAACATCAGAGGGAAATACCGCAAACAAACGAACAAATAAAAAAACCCAAGATAATATTATCTAGAATATAAGAGTCTCTTACAAGACTGGAAAACACTGGAATCTCGAGTTATAACAGATAGAAATATATATGAATAAGAAGTAAAACTGGAGCACCTAGGTGTGTCTGAGTGGCTCAGTGGGTTAAAGCTTCTGCCTTCGGATCAGGTCATGATCTCAAGGTCCTGAGTTTATGACCCACATTGGGCTCTCTGCTCAGTGTGGAGCCTGCTACCTCCTCTCTCTTTGCCTGCCCCTCTGCCTACTTGTGACCTCTCTCTCTCTGTCAAATAAATAAATAAAATCTTAAAAAAAAAAAAGAAGTAAAACTCCACAGATTGAAAAACATAGGAGGATATTTCAAATCTCCCTAGCCAAAAGAGAAATGCAAAGTTAAATAATTGTTTATCATTTTATAGGCAACAGATTAAAATAATCAGATATGGGATACCAAATGTTGACAAGAATGTGAAAAAATTTGAATCTCATGTGTTTTGGGTAGAAGCATAACCTGGCACAGCTATGTGTGGAAACTTGTAGCATGCATCAACCATGAGTATGGCTTAGCAGTGCTGCAATGCCCAGAAATTTGGGTGTAGAAACATTCATGTATAGATGCATATGGGAGTAGATCCACATATGCTTGTTATAGCATTATTTGTGATCATGAAAGCTGGAAGCCCCCTACATGTCCATTGCTGGGAAATAAGATTGGAAAAAATAACAGACATGTTAAAAATTATCATGCAGTAATTCAGAAGTCATGACCATGAAGTATAGAATAGATCAATAACACAATACCTTTCATATGATTTTTAAATATACATACACTAACCAATAGTCTATTGTTTACAGAACTATACCCATATCCAAGAAAATACCACACCTTAGAGCAATGCCTATGGTAAAGGGGAAGTGAAAAATTGCATTTGGTGATCAAGGATGGAGGCAAAGGTAAAATATAGAGCAACAGAGAAGACTCACATAGTGCACAGAATAGTATGAGTGAGCTGAGTAACATAGTTTCTGTGCATGAGCCTTCCAACACACACTCATACACACATACCACACACATACTGACACAGTCACAGACACACAAAAAGTGAAACAAAGTCAGAAAATTAGACAAAGCTTTGGTGTGGGGAGAGCCTGGGTGGCTCAGTGGGTTAAAGCCTCTGCCTTCAGCCCAGGTCATGATCTCAAGGTCCTGGGGTCAAGCCCCACATAGGGCTCTCTGCTCAGCAGGGAGGCTACTCCCCTCTCTCTCTCTGCCTGCCTCTCTGCCTGCTGGTGATCTCTCTCTCTGTCAAATAAATAAATAAAATCTTAAAAAAAAAAAACTTTGATATGGGAGCTGGTTAAAAATACTGTACATTTATCTGAAGGAATATTATAAAGCTGTTAAAAATAATGAAGAGTTGATAGGAAACCATTTCAAATGTATATTATCAAGCTAAAATAACTAAGTTCTGACCTGTATGAAGAGCATAGTACTATTTGCATCATACTATATGAATATAAATTAGATAAAGATATAGATATGAGTAAATGCTTGCATATGTACAGACTGACTCTAGAAGGACACAGAAGAAAATGGAACAGCAATTGCTTCCATGAAGGAAACTAGTTAGCTGACACATGGCAGGGGAAGGGGACAATGACATTTTACAGCATACCATTTCTTTTAATGTTTGTACTCTTATTTGAATGACCACTTCAAAAAATAAATGAAATGCACTGTCAAAGAAAATGTAAGTGAGGACGAGTTTTCCCTTCTTCCTCTCTAGGTTCTTTGGCTATTCTAATAATTAAATAGACATAAGATAGATTAACAGGAGAAAAACACATTTAATTTTGTATGAATGGAAGTCCCATAAAAATATCATACCCAAAGGCCGTCAGACAATTGAGGCTTATATAACAGCCTAGGCCTAAGCCAGAGAAAGGAGTGGAAGTCTGAAGATATGAAGGGGAGAAAGCCACTCACAAAGGTAAGAGGCAATGTTTGAAAAACAAAGGCTTCCCTGTTACTCAGTCAAGTTTCTTAAGTAAAAGGTGTATCTGGTAATAACTCTCTCCTGGTACAGACCCCTTTTCAACATAAATTAAGCAGTTTAAGGGGAGGTAAAGAGCTCCTCCTGAATCTGCTGAGTTTCGATTACCTTTAGCTCCAAATAATCCTCACACCAAAGTGACATATTTTAGGGTCTCCTCTCCTTCTGCTCTCCTTCAAAAACTTGCACCAATAAAATAATTGTCTACTTTGAAGTTAGCAATGAGATTATCACAGGCTAAATTATTGGCAAGAGTTAAAAACTTAAGTATTTGTGAGGTTTTGATTAAAGTGTCCAATGGGAATATAGAAACAGGACTGCTGTGAGGTCAGAAAATCTGAAAAGTGCTCAAGCTTTATTTAAAATTTATTTTCTATCCAAACACAGCAGCCTTTATCCATACCTGCAACTCCAGTTTTTGTAGTATTTACCTTATCACAATCCTTGCAGGTAAAGCTATGCTTTTGAGAAATCAGGATCTTATTTAGAATTCAGAATAATTAGCAGGACGATCATAATCCCTCCAGGACTTACACCAGCATTTTCTATTTTAAATAGAAAGGATCTCTAGATCCTAAGGGCCTTAAAGAATTATCCATGACAAAGCCGAATGTATTGACCTGCGGATGTGCTGGAAAACTTTCCTGGGAGAGTACCTTACCAGTGTGAGGATCAATTCTAATTCCTGTCTCTTCTGGAGTACTTTCATCCAGATTTTCAGCACAATTTCAAAGCCATTCACTTAAATTGTCCTTGATATGCTTACTCATCGTTCTCTCATACATTCTCAAATGCCCATCAACTTGCACTCAAAAAGCTTTGATTTCTTAGAGTGGGGACAATATCTTTTCTAAGTCCTTCTATACCCCTCACATAACTGAGAAAGTCCAATTCCATTCTTCAACCATCCTACAAAGACTTTGTCAGTACAGTTGTCATTTCTAGAGCAGAATCTATAACTAGTGGAGCCAGCAAAGACCACCTTTGCTCAGTAACTAGGCATTAACCATTTTTATCATATCATGATCTTGTCGAAAACAATATTTCCCATTGTGCTCTTGAGGAGGTGCACAGGAATAGGGAGAAAAGAGAACTTGAAAACAACTCTACTGAAAATTTATACTTCCTCAGATCTAGCTACCAGAGAACTGAAATTATTAGAAAAATTATTCAGCTAAAAGAAATTAAGTTTATTTAATATTAAAATGTTAGTAAAGATATTCCAATATTTCATAACTTAATAATTAAAAAAGCAATTGCTACCATGGATAATCACTGGTAATGGAATTTGTATGAAATTTACAAAATTTAGGGAGATATTCATTACCATTAACTTTGGTAATGTTTTCAAAAGGAAATACTCTCAAGGAAATACTCCCATGTGGTTAGGTAGATAAGTTGGCAAAACAATGTTATTCTCAACTTTTGCACTTAATAAAAACAGTAAGAATTAAAACATAGCCAGATAAACAGAAATGAATCAGTATTGATTTTTCTTCCACAGAGAAGGGAGATGATGTGAGTTGTTGCCCTGTTTGATTTTTAACTGTAATTTATTTCAGGCTTCAGCAAGCTTTTTCTATAAAGGGCTAGTAGTAAGTATTTTAGGCTTTGTAGGTCTCTGTCACAACAGTGCCATTATAGTGAAGCAGCTACAAACAACAGGAAAGTGGGTATGTTGTATTCCAATTAAATTTTATTTACAAAAATGGGAGGCAGGACAGCTTTGGGCCTGCAGATTGTGATAGTTTGCTTACTTCTAGCCTATTTGTTTTAGATAAATGATTCATAAAGATGTAATAAGGGGCAAATAATAATCCAGAGCCCCAAATCTCACCAGCTATGTGCCTTTTATGACAGAGATGCCATGAATCCATAAGTGTACTCATATGATATTATTTGACATCATTTTAATCTATACATTAATCTTCCTCTCCCTTCATATGAATACACATTGGCTATAAGTGGTAGAATTTGTTGACTGATTTATTTTTTTTATTTCACAATTTATTTTCTGACCTATTGTGAATATTTCACAAGGAAAACTATATCATCTTAGCAAATATTCCATAAAATTCCAGTTCTCTTACTAGAGCATGATAATATGAAGAGTAAATATATGCTAGAATACCTGAAGGAAATTTGAAGGAAGAGAAGAACTTTTAACACGGTTTAACATGGTTAAAGGGATATGTGTTAAAGAAATCACTGAACTGGATTTGATTCAATAAAATTCAATAAATTAAATTCCTAATTGCTCCATGTTTGTGTGAACGAATGAATAAATTCTTTTTTTTTTAAGATTTTATTTATTTATTTGACAGAGAGAGAGAGATCACAAGTAGGCAGAGAGGCAGACAGAGAGAGAGGGGGAAGCAGGCTTCCTGCTGAGCAGAGAGCCCAATGCAGGGCTTGATCCAAGGACCCTGAGATCATGACCTGAGCCAAAGGCAGAGGCTTTAACCCTCTGAGCCACCCAGGCGCCCACGAATGAATAAATTCTTAATGATAGTATGAATGATGAAATTAAGAGAACTAATCATATCTGTAGGAAAATGAAATACACTTTTTTTGTTTTCCTCTCTTATACCTTCCCTATTTCAGATATTCAGGGAAAAAATAAAGTCATTTAATGTCACGAGTGGAAGAGAACCTTAAATCTGTCCCTATTTCATTTTTCATTGCCCCAAAAAATAATCAGGAATAAAAAAACTCAAATAAATGAACAAAAGTTCAAGGTCTGCATTGTGTATTTTGAATTTTCTTCTTAAGGACTTTTAATTCTGTTCTCTCTTTTGAGCTAACAGGCTATACACAGAAACTGTCTGGGTACTAGGACTGTGTCCATTATGTAATGGATAAATATACGTGCTAGTTTTATTCTACTCCTATTTCTTTACCCTACATTTTCAGTCTCTATAAAAAAATCTCTGTGTTATACTTATGAAGTCACAAAAATGTTCTCTATGGCCAACATGGCTAACAGATGGTTAAAGGATACATCGAGAGAATTATAGACAACTCGTATATAGACTAATATTTTGTAAGAAAAGATCTTTTAAATATTGTAATAATTATATGGCCCAGTACATTGTATTTAAGTCTCTGTCTATTCCAGACTGCTGCATAATAACTGATTAGCAGTGGAAAGTTCAGGAGTATTTGCATAATATTTCGAAACAACTTTACTATTATTAACATTTTTATTCTCTAAAATTCTCTGAAGCAGTCGGAGTAGGTAGTAATATATTCATTTTGCAGAAACAGAGATGGGCTCCCAGGGCTAAATGATGCATGCAAAATCAGAAGATTAGTTAATGATAGCACCTAAATTGGAACCCAAATGTCCTTCTTTTCTTATTGCATGTGTAATCTATGAAACTCTACAGCAATTAATAGTCTTGAGATGTACACACCATAATACACAGTGTAAATGTGGATCTAAACACAGCAAATTGAGAGGCACCTGGGTGGTTCAGTTGGTTAAGTATCTGCCTTTGGTTTAGGTCATAATCCCAAGTTCCTGGGATCTAGCTTTGAGTTGGGCTCCCTTCTCAGCAGGGGGCCTGTTTCTCCCTCTCCAACTGCCCCTCCTGCTCATGCTCTCTCTCTCTCTCTTTCAAATAAATAAATAAATAAATAAATAAATAAATAAATAAAATCTTTAAAAAAAAAAATACAATAAACACAGCAAATTGAGGTATCTTTCAAAGGGTGGGGGAAGACTCAATTCAAAAAAGCTTAGATTAGGACACAACTTTAAAGGCCAGGAGCAGAAATGCTGTAAACACAGCCAAGAAGAGAACTTTTTTTTTTTTAAGATTTTGTTTATTTATTTGACAGAGAAAGTGAGAAAGTGGAAAAGTAACACAAGCAGGGAGAGGGGCAAAGGAAGAGGGAAAAGCAGGCTCCCTGCTGAGCAAGGAGCCTGATGTGGGGCTGGATCCCAGGACCCTGGGATGGTGACCTGAGCCAAAGGCAGAAGCTTAATGACTGAGCCACCCAGGTGCCCCAAGAAGAAAACTTTTAAGGCAATTTGTCTAATAACATTTTACGGAAAGAAGAAATGGGGTCTAGTTCTTAAAAACAAGGCTGACAAGAATGAGACTGGTCCCAGGAAGTAGGTTGGGGACAAGAAGAGATCTGTCTCCTCTGTTTCTGTGTGGAGAGAGTTGAGACAGCACCATGACTTCTCCATTAAGGCATTCAATGAGGTCGTCTACTTATTCTTTTTGAAAAATATGAGGCTTCATTTTTCTAGTGGGAGAAAAATCAAATTTATTTTCAGTTCATACTGCCTCTTGGGCAAAGGAGCAATGACACTGATATGTACATGCCACCCAGGCTGATTTGTTTAGTCTCAAGAAAAGGCAAGGCTGTTTGCCATTGTGTGGGGATTTATTCCTGACAATTAGAAGGGAGCTAGGACAGTGCTACGGGAGGGAATGGCATTTCTTAATGTCATTATTAGCCTTCTATGAAAAGGGTTTCTATTTTGGAATAGTCTTATCTAGCATATACACCAGTGTTTTCCAACCAAATTATCACCTTAATGTGTGCTCATTCTTCACCAAACCTTGGAGTCCCATTCGATTGATTAATATATGGACTTCTCAACTTAAAAAAAATCAGTTAAAAAATTAGTTTTGAGCTGGGTTGTGGACATTGGGGAGGGTATGTGCTATTAAGTGCTGTGAAATGTGTAAGCCCGAAGATTCACAGACATGTACCCTGGGGCAAATAATACATTATATGTTAATAAAAATTTTTAAAAAATTAGTTTTGAGCAAACATTTGGTCCAATTCTTAATCACTGCTTTAAATCTTTTATATATATTATCTCATTTACTTCTCATGACAACCTTATGGTTACAATGATTATGCACATTTCCCAGATGAGAAAACTGAAGTTTGAGACTAAGTACCTTCAGGGTTTTATAGCTATTAAGCAGAAGACAAGGATTCAAGCCCAAGTCGGTCAAGCTCCAAAGCCCAAGGGTTTGGTCATTATTCTCCTGATGACATTTATTTAGAAGGTCAAGATTTAGACACAGAAAAAGGAAACTAATAGTATAAGCCAGTACAGTTGTCAAATAAATAACAGACAGGAAGCAGTACACAATTTCTGAGTAAGAAAAATATGACTGTAATTTTAAAAAGAAAAGGGGATTAAGACAAAATTTATCTCAGGTAAATTTAGAAAGCTTAGAAATACACAGGTAGATGGAGCGTGTTGGGGTATTAACCAGAGGGAACTGTGGGAAGAAAGGAGGTAGGATAAAGATACAAAATGAAACCAAGAGGTAGGAATGCTCAAATGCTTATGTTCAAGAACAAACAATAAGCATGTCTAGTGGAAATAAAGTAACGAAATTGTACAGACACACATGAGTGAATATGTTCACAGTTCCTCTATCACAATAAAGATGCTGTGCCTTACTACTTAGAAAGCATCTGTTTCTCCTGTCAGAGTCCAGAAAATCACAAATTCTTCTTAGATAAGAACAAAGAGAATTGACAGGTAGTCAAAAGTTGCATACAGTATGCTAGTGTAAAAGTTGCATATAATATAATAATTCAAACAAATATTATCATAATGAACTACACCGTGGCATCAACTGAGCTCAAGTCAAGCTATAAGGTGGGAGTTAAAACTGGCAAAGATGTGGGGCACCTGGGTGGCTCAGTTGGTTGAGCATCTGACTGTTGATTTCTGCTCCAGTCATGATCTCGGGGTTGTGCACTATCGAAGTCCCTGTTGGGTTCGATGCTGAGTGGGGAGCCTACTTAAGATTCTCTCTTCCTCTGCCCTTCTCCCCCTTAAAAATAGCAAAGAGGTCATGCTGGCAAGAGATCAGGACTAAAGTTAGAACACCTTAGTGGACACAGGTCTTCTGGGTCCTCTGAGTTGTCAAAAATTTTACTCCTAGGGTTGGCCAAAGGGAAGATAGCAAGGCTGTCACAAGGATATGCTTGCCTTCGTCAATACACCTAAAAGAGGAATTACTATTACTATTCCTACTTCAGTATCTTCTTCCCTTTGATACATCCTGTGCTGAGATTCTTCTCATGTATTTATGGCCTATCTAGACACTGATAAGGCATAGATATTGCACCTAAAGGAGGGAAGGGAGAGCAGAATCAGGGCATGGAGAATAAAATAAAAACTGTTAAAACTGTTCTGTCTCCTAGTTATAGAAAGTTATAGAAAGGATAAAATAGAGACTCATTTCTCTTTCAAACAAGGTTTTTCCATTTTCTATGCATGACTGTTTACTAGAAACAAGAGAAAACATTTCCTTTCCATGTACAACAGAAAATTATCTGTAGAATAAAAAAAATCTATTCTCCATGGAAAGAATTTTAACAACAATAGAAGTTTGACTTCTTTCCAAAAAAAACATGTGTGTGTGTTTTCACCATGAACAGGTGTGGGGCTGGACATTGAATTGTGCTCACTGCCTTTATCAAGACTACGCTCAAATAGTTCATGTAACTACGTGAAATAAAAGCAAGACCATGATGCTTCAGCTTCCATTTCCAGTTTAACCATGAAGAAGCCTATAGGCATCAATGCTTATTCACTGAAGACCCACCTGTGTAAGGGCTCAAAGGAAAGAAGATGGCTCTGCATGAAAACAATGAAATGAAACTACAGAGCAAGCCATTCTCTTAACACCCAGTCTATGCAGCGCCCTGTGTTTTCCCTATGTGGTTTTATGTCATCACATCATGTCCTGGATGTCTCCACGTGGATAGAACACCAATACCTCAAACTCATCAGGTTCACAACCAAATCATTCATTTTCCCCCCACCCCCAAATCTATGCCTTCTCTGTTTCCCAATTCAGACAGCAATGACAGCAATATCCTCCAAGACTATAAAACTCAGTAGAATCTCCACCTTCCTTCTCTTGTTCATTTTCCAAATTCAGATGGTGGGCACCTTCACCACTTTCTATTCCTGCAGCCATGACCCTAATTCAGGCTTTCGATATCTCTTCCCTGGAAAATCTCAATAGCCTCCTAACTTAGCCTCCCCGACCTCTACTGTCTCCCCACTTTATTATCCCCTTCACACAACAGCCACAGTTGGCTTCCTCATTCTCAGATTTGATCATTTTAATTCTCCATTTGGAGCCTTTCATCGATTCCTCATTTCTTACAACACCATTTCCTTGTGAAATTAGCTTTGCCTTGTGCCAAATAATGGGGAAAGAAAGAAGGAAAGAAGTAATAATAGAAGACATAGGAATGAACAAAAATATTTCAAAATCTATAAAACTAATTTTACTTCAAAATTAGTTTTGCATTTATTTATGTTTAATTGACTTATTGTATAAACAATTCTATTCTGGGAAGTAAGAAAACATATACAAATCTGCTTATTTTTGCAAAAACAACCAAAGAATGAATGAACTAGATACTAACGTAATTAGTTATGTACAACGGAAAAATGTAGATTAGATGGAAATATTAACTTTCCTCAATTTGCTAACTGTACTGTGGTTATAAGAGAATGTTCTTGTTCTTAGGAAATATATACTATAACATTAACTGCTAAGGGACCTGATATATGTAGCCTACTCTCAAATAGTTTTGATAAAAAAAAATATGTATTAGTGTATGTGTGAGAGACAGATAATAGAGAAAGAGAATGATAAAGCCAATTTTGCAAGGTGTTAAAAATTGGTCAATCAAGTTGTATAAGTCATGATATCATTTTGTTGTTGTTGTTGCTAAGGACCAACTAAAGGACTTTCCTCCAGTCCTAATATTTATTTTGTATCACTAATAAACTTGGAACACTGATAATTTGCTAATAATTCTGTAGCAGAAAAGGTGGACAGACAGTGTTCATTTGAAGTTCTTCATCTTTGGCCATGGGTTTTGAGCATATGTTTAGTAAGGGGCTATGTTTTGCATATTTTCCCTTTGGTAGATGTGTTGCAAATAGTTAATTGTTATTGTAATCTATTTTGAGATTTATAACCTTCTCTCTCAAGCTTGTTCTTATGAAATAAAAATTTCTGAGTTTGAATTTCCTCCTCTGCAGAATAAGAACAGTTGAGTAATCACTAGATTACATATCTAAGGTCCTTTTTCCCAAAAAAATCTCTTTCATATTTTACTTTCTCAATTCTTTTTTAATGCAGAAGAAATTTAATTATCTTACTCCCAGTATCTCTATATCACTAGGGAGAAAAAAATCAATTACTTTTGCTCATGATCTAGGTGAAGTGAGGTTCATTGTCATGCTTGTTCCTTTCTACATAATTTTAATCTCTTAATTGAGTCTGTAAATGAAAGGATCTTATTATAACTAGGACTCTAAAAATACTAACTCATGCCTGAGATTGCTTGCATTCTTACAAGTAAAAGAAAATTGTTGAAATCATTGATTTGTGGCCAGTCAGATGCTTTCAGTTTCTATTATTTCTCAGCACTGGCTTGTCGAGTCATTGTTACGCAGCTTTGCCACTGTGCTAATTTGGCATTTGCCAAAAATATTCAGAATCATGAAGGAATGATGTGCAGGACAAATGCTTTGTAGTTGTCTACAATCTTTCCCGTGGTAATCAGTGTTTATTGGTTTGATAAATCATCAGCTACATAATGTAAAAGGCAAATGTATTTCCTTTTCCCTTTCACCAGGGCAAATCTGAAAAGAACTGATCTAAAGGCCACTGAGAAGCTGTTTGTGAAGCAGGGCTGTGACCTGTAACAGACAGTCGGTCAAGATGGACTTTGCAGGATCTGAGAGATTAGATGGCAAGAGGTTCACAACTTCTCCAATAGCTGCAACCCTGCTGGAAAAAATGCATAGATAAGGGTTTGATTCCCCTTTTCATCGGTAACTCTTCCGGACACCCTATACCATAAAAGGGTGCCCACCTTAAGAAAAAATTAATATGTAAAGATTTAATAAAGAAAGTCAGAAGGAGAACCTGCTATTTATTTTCTGGGTCCCTGAGCCTGAGCCCCTTAAGAGCAAAGTGATCTATGGCACCTCCAAGGACACCATCAGGAAGCTGAGCGGTGATCAAGCATGAATTACAAGCAAACTCTGAGGCAGAGCTCAGGGACCCCCACATCCAGGCAGAGAAGCTGCTGGGCAGGACTCTGCTCCCTGGAAAGCAAGCCTGTGTGGGTCTCTTTCCAGTCCACCTGTCTGGAGCATTTGGCAGCTGACCTTCCTGCAGGGGGGCGAAGGGTGGGTAGAGCTGCTAAGAAGATGCCAGCATGGGGAAGGCAGCCCCTCCCCCAGGACACTCCTCCTCCCTAAATCCCAGACAGTTTTGTCCTTCCCAAACTGTTTTTAATCTCCTGATTTCTCCTGGGTTGAGGCAGACCAAGTTCCCCCAGGGACCCCAGTTTAGCAGGGGGTGGAGGAAAGGAACCATATTTGATGAAGTATAAAATTATATTGATGCTTTTAAATAAACTCAGTATTATATATTGGGCTAAAATTAAATGGAATCCTTTTTTTTTTTTGAAAGTCAATTAAAACTCACCAACTAAAAAATAGCTTTAATTCACTCATTCAATAAACATGTATTAAGCACTTATTATATGCCAGGTTCTGTGGCCCACAAGACCAGGTTCTCTGCTCTCGGGAAACTTACAGGTAAAAAAACCTAAGAAAAAATTATGTTTTAGTATGGATTTTTAAAAAGCAAAAAAATATTAATCTGGAGTGTTTTTATTAAGAGATATGAGTATAAATTATGAAAATGCCAAGTATATAATAAAAAAATTACAAATTATAAATGACATTATTCTTAAAGACCCTTTGAGAATAGTCTCAGGAAATATATTAATAATGATGCTTTCTTCTAAACCACTTTTTTAGTATTTTCATATATATTTCAATTTACCTTGCCACTCTACAAAGAGCTTGCATGTTAAAAATCAAACGTATATGAGCACCTGGGTGGCTCCATCAGTTAAGTGTCTGCCTTTGCCTCAGGTCATGATCTCGGGGTCCTGGGATCAAATCCACATCAGGCTCCCTCCTGAGCAGGGAGTCTGCTTCTCACTCTCCCGCTCCCATGCTTGTGCACTCTCTCTCTCTCTCTCTGTCTAATAAATAAAATATAAAAAATCAAACACATATTTCCAGGGATTTACAGGATCAATATGTTAGAATATTGATGTTTGGCAGAAAATACTTTTATTTCCTGCTATGACATACAGCTGACTTCAAGTGTTTGGGATTCAGACATGTAACTGGTTAATCTTCCTATGCAGACATTCAGGAGAAAATTACCAAAGCAGGATAGGGGAAAGTTAGCATCATTAAAAAAAAAAAGACGTCCTCAAACAATATTGTCATTGTCTACATGCCAAGGTCCTCTTGGAACTGTAAAACTTTTCATGATATCAAGCCCGACTGTTTATTAGCCAATGAGTAGTTCTTGTTTTCTAAAATATTCTTGATGTGTTTCTTCCCAAGAAATGTTATCTTTAAAAAAAAAATGTTATCTTTGAAGAAGAGATAACATTATTTTTAAAGTATTGCTTAATAAAATTATTTTGCATTATTGATTTTAAATAAAGTATAAAATTATATTGATACTTTTTGTGTTGATATTTTTATATAAAATCAGTGTTATAGATTAGGCTTAAGTAGAACAGATTCTACATTAAAAGTGGAAGTCATTTTTTATACAGTCAATTAAAACTCACAAATTAAAAAACAGCTTTAGGGAGTCTACCCTCATTAATTAAAAACGTCTATAACCAACCATAAATTGACAACCCAATTAAAAACCAGGCAAAGAACCTGAATAGGCATTTGTCCAAAGGAGATACACAATGGTCAATAAACACATGAAAAGATGTTCACCTCATTAGCCAGAGAGAAATACAAATCAAAACCAGGACATACTACTTCCCAGACCTTATTAGGATGACTATAATCCAAAAGACTATAACAAAGATTGGCAAGGACATGGAGAAATTAGAACTCTCATAAACCTTTGATGAATGTAAAATGTTGCAACGACTTGGGAAAACAGTCTTGTAGTTCTTAGAAGGTTTAACATTGAGTTACCATATGACCAGCAGCTCAACTCCTAGGATATATCCATAAGAAATGAAAACATATGTCCACACAAAAATTATACAGGAATTTTCTTTATTTTTTTACTATAATATCAAATTTATTATTCCAATGGCACTAACACAGTTGGAGGTGCTCATGGTAACACTGCTCAGTTTTCTGCCTTTTGGCTTTTGTCCAAAGAGAAACATCTACCAGCTTGTTCCTTTCCCCTTTCTGGGGGAAAGTCCATTGTGGGTCACTTACCAAAATAAACCTCTTAATGTATTCGTTGGGGTTTTTTTGTTTTGTTTTGTTTTGCTTTGTTTTTTGGATAGCAATAGAATTATTCATAAGAGCCAAAAACTGGTAGTAACTCAAATGTCTAACAAATTGATAAATGGATACATATGTGAAGTACCATTTACGTGGAGTATTATTCAGCAATAAGAATGAGTGAAGTAGGGGCGCCTGGGTGGCTCAGTGGGTTGGGGCCTCTGCCTTCAGCTCAGGTCATGATCTCAGGATCCTGGGATCAAGCCCTGCCTCGGGCTTTCTGCTTGGCAGGGAGCCTGCTTCCCCCTCTCTCTGTGCCTGCCTCTCTGCCTGCTTGTGATCTTTCTCCTCTCTGTCAAATAAATAAATAAAATCTTTAAAAAAAAAAAAGTTAAAAAAAAAAAGAATGAGTGAAGTACATATACATGCTATAATATGGATAAATTTGAAAACAGTATGCTAAATGAAGCCAGTCACAAAAGGTTATATATTGTATGATTCTATTATACAAAAGTTTCAGAACAGTCATATCTTTACAAAGAGAAAAGATTAGTAATTGCTTAAGTCTGGAGCTAGGAGTAGAGTAAAGTGATGAGGGATTGCTAATGGGTATATGGTTTCATTTCGGCAGAATGAAGTTCTAAAACTGATTGTAGTTGTGGTTATACAATCCTGTGAATATACTAAAAGCCACTGCATTGCACACTTTAAATAGGTGAATTAGATATTGCTCCAGATATTGCATGGAGCACTGGGTGTAGTGCACGAACAATAAATCTTGTAACACTGAAAAAATAAAATAAACACTTTTGGGAGAAAAAAATAAAAAAATAAATAAAAAATAAACCTTATTCAGTTAAAAAAAATAAATAAAAAATAAATAGGTGAATTATATGGCTTATGAGTTAAATGTCAGTAAGTTAATAAAAATATCTGAATTGTAGAAAACACTCAAAAATACAATTCCAGGGGCGCCTGGGTGGCTCAGTCGTTAAGCGTCTGCCTTCGGCTCAGGTCATGATCCCGGTGTCCTGGGATCGGGCTCCTTGCTCGGCAGGAAGCCTGCTTCTCCCGCTACCATTCCCTCTGCTTGTGTTCCCTCTCTCACTGTGTTTCTCTCTGTCAAATAAATAAAATTAAAAAAAAACATTTAAAAAAAATACAATTCCATTTTTGCCTAAGACATATCTTATCTCAAAAAATAGTTGGGTTAGAGTTACTAAATAGAATTAACATTGGAATTGCTTTAAAACGTATGGATTCATTTATAATCAACATACTTACTGAATAGAAACTATTCTGTTAGAAAACCTAAAAATAATTTATTCTTTAAATAATAAACATTTCCTAAGATTGTATATACTAATTTTTATCTATATTTTTTCTCAGAATCATTAAATAATAATTAATTTAACTAAGACAGATTTGTCACACATTTTCATACAGTATTATCTGTATTACTCGAGTTCTATAGGAATTTTTTTATTTTTGTATTTAACTATTAAATTTTTAGTGTATCTATTTTCTAATACCAGTATTAAGATGTTGCAATTAGAATACTATTATAAAAAGTATTAGAACACACTCAGATTCCTGGGTAAAATTCTAAATATATAATATATATATATTTAAGTAGATAATGATATATCCTAAAATATTTTAATAAAAATAGTGTGAATTAGAAAAGTTAATGCTTTTAAATACTTGATTGAAGTACTTTGATTAGGCCTTATAAATAGGGATGATTGTTGACCTAGCTTCATTAAAATTTCACTATATTGGGGTGCCTGGTGGCTCAGTCATTAAGCTTCTGCCTACGGCTCAGGTCAGGATCTCAGGGTCCTGAGATTGAGCCCCCTATGTCAGGCTCCCTGCTCTGCTTCTCCCTCTCCCACTGCCCCTGCTTGCCACTGTTCCCTCTCTCACTGTCGCTCTCTCTCAGTCAAATAAATACATAAAATATTTTTTTTAAAAGTTCCCTGTAGAAAAAAATGGAAAGAAAATTAATTTCATTTCAAAAATTATTTAAGAAATAGGGGCGCATCTCAGCCAGATGTGATGTTGGAAACATGTTTGTCTATTTGCAACTCTGCACTGAATAAAATGTCAGCTTGAGAATGGTGTCTCCGAGACAGGCATAACATTCAGTAATTACCACCTCGTAACTGAAAGAGAAGCAGAGGAATTTGCAAAAAGCAAGTGTGATCGACAAAACAAAGGTTAGAAGCATAGGTAACTAAACTAAAGAAATTAAAACTAACAAAACTAAATTGGGCACTTAAGGGAAAAATTTCTAAAATTTTCACACTCAAAAAAATGGGTCATGAAGGAATCTATTTGATTAAAGTTTGCTTCTTCAAGGAACACAAATTATTCACAAGCATTTAACTCATGGATAGTTTCCACGGTGATGGAAAGTCTAAAATGGAAATAATTTGTATAGGTTCTTAACTCACATAATGGCCAAAACTGCCTTGAATAGTGGTTACAGCTCAAGATATAATGGCCACAAATATTTCCATAGAAAAGCAATTTTGTTAACAATGAAGAAACAATAAATCACAATATTCTAAAGCAACAGACCACAAATACTAAAACATTCATGAATACAAAATAACACTTTATTGTTTCTTTAAGTGTAGACCGTATTGATAACATTGAGTCTGTTCCTTTCCTTCAATATATTTCATATGACCCTCTGTGGTTGAATAAGACCAACATAAACTGTTGCGACGGTATTTATGTATTCTGTACACATTCCCCACAAAATGATTTATGAAACTGAATTTATATGAAGATATTTTTATTTACATGTTTGGCTGTCCACACAAGGAACATGAGGTATTATTACAGGGAACCGATGAAATGCTATTTGATTCTAGCTATCCTTAACGTGTTTTAAATAATCACTATTGCTTTTGAGACATCCTTCCTCTTTCATTTAGTGGAAAGAAAATTGCTGGGCTATTTCATGCCACCAACGTAGTGGTTGGTTCCCATCTTCCTAGATGGGAAAGTTGCTACAATTATTTTGTCTCATCTTTGGATTTCTCCAGTCTATATTCCCTTTCTATATTGGAAAGAAAAGGCAAAACAAAGAATGGATAATTTGAGTTGACACACTGCGAAGTTCTCTTTACTCCTCATCCTACCTCTATATACCCCTATATAAATTAAGAGAACTAAAATACCTTTTATATTTCTTAATTAGAGTCCCAGTTATACTACCTATGAGCAGATAGGATCTAGTGGTTTATTTCACTCTTGCTTTAGCCTAGAGTGAATAAAAAACGAAAATTCAGATTATGAAACAGCTTATCTTTTCCCTGTCATCATTTTATAATGCTAGACATAATCAGAAATTTTTTT
>CM053604.1:113611278-113647309 GCA_028646535.1 Procyon lotor | reverse complement strand
TTATAGATGTTACCATCCGGGTCATCTGCGTGAATAAAGGTGGGCTTTTTATTTATCACTTTTAGAGATGTGGCAGTGATTGAAATCTTGCCTGAGACCATGAGTTTTTCCTAACAACTGTGTGGCTATCCAGCCTAGCACTCTAAATCTATAAACCTCAGCTGTGATCCAAGCAAGGTTAAATGGAAATAATACTAGACAATATTTCACCAAGCCTTATCATGCGTGCACATGCCACTTCATTTCTTTTTCATGCATAATTATTCATCCATACAGTAAAAGCAAATCAGTTACACAAAAATACAAATTCACTTTTCACATACAAGTGGTAAACCCCTTTCTGAATTTTACTGTCTTCATTTTTACATACTATTTAATCTTTTTTACTTTAAATTCTATATTTTATATTTATATGGCTGAGAAATCACATGATAATTATCATATGAAATCTGTATATTTTCTGTCTTTAGTAGCATCATTACACATAATTTTATATGTATAAATATATATAATTTATACGTATATTTATAAATACATATATACAAATATACACACACACTCACACACTTTTATAAGGACTTCTCAATTTTAGCCATATTATACACCTTTAATTTATAATTTCGTTTTGTTATTTATATCAAAGTTACTAACATTCTTGTAAAGATACTTGAACTTCATTTATATTTTTTGATTACTGTCTTGGGTAATTATCTAACATGGCATTATTTGGTATAAGATATGAGAATGCTGTATAAATCCACTAAGTATTTTTATATTGCCTCCATCCCTTGAGATAATATATCAGATTACACTTTAGTTATTTTAATAAATTGGAATATATTTCACTTTTCAAAAATTTTGTCGATTATGGTGAGTAATATATCCAATTTATTCTTTATACCAGTGAGGTTAACCTTAAGGCAAGGTAGATGTTTTGCCTGAATGTTGGAAATCTTTAAAGAATAGTTTCCCATAAAAACTTAATTCAACACAATAGTTACATTAATTGGATATAGAGTAAGTAGATTTAAGCAGAAAAAGAAGTGCAGTACTAGTCAGTAGAGGGCAGCAAAGATCAGAGAAAAGACATGAATTCAAATGCTGATTCTTAATCCAGGGTAATGAAAGAGTAAAAGTTCTAGAGATAGCAAAGGACCAGTGCATTCCCCAAATGTTTTTGTTCATCTTAAAGTCTTGGTCTTGCATCATCTTGGAATAAAAAGCTGCACTACTCTGTCATCTTTTGGAAAGTTGACTGCCACTTTAACTTGGTTATCAGTGGATAGTGAACATCTTCAGGCATTCTCAAGAAATGAAACTCTTCTATGGGTATTTTCCCAACAAATATGGTTGTTCCAATTTTTAATGAAATAGTTGTGAAATAGGTCAATTGAGAATTTCTGTGGGATTTCTACTGCTTCAGAGATATTAGATATTTCCTAACGATTTCTGTTGACCCATCTAGAGCAGCAAAAATGAAACAGATTTATATCTCTTTAAATATGGAGTTATTTTCTGGTCTTTAAGAAACACAAATGTTTATAAAAGCAAAAAATAGGGGTGCCTGGGTGGCACAGTCAATTGAGCATCCAACTCTTAAGTTTCAGGTCAGCTAGTAATCTTAGGGTCCTGAGATCCAGCCCCATTCCCATGTGTGCACTCATCTTGGAGTCTGCTTGAGATTCTCTCTCCCTCTGCCTTTCCACTGCCCCTTCTCTAAAGTAAGTAAATAAATCTTTAAAAACTAATAAGGCAAAAAAATAACTTATAATTTTAGGTCTATTACTACTAATAGAAAATATTTTAAAGTATTTTTTATCTTTTAAACATATTAATGGGAAAATTCAATAATGATCTACATTTTTTAATTCTCAACTTGCTGTATATACACATACACAGATTCATTGAAGGAATATCCACTCTTTCAACATCAGAAGGGGATTCTGAAATTATAATAAATTGTGCTTGTGAGTGATATACCTTACTCTCATTCTACATTTTGAAATGCATATTAAAATGCATTGGAGAAAAAATAAAATAAAATGCGTTGGAAGTCCTAATTCTTTAGTATTATATCAGTATTTATTCTAGTGGGTTTTAAGATCCCAGAAAACATCAAATTTCACAGCTGTTTCTTTGTAAATTAAAACACAAAGTATAACTGAATAGAGTCATCACTTAACAAAATAAAATCCTGTTTGTTTTATAATGTCACCCTTCTCATATTGACTTTGGCTGTGTAATATTGACTTTGTTTAATGCCTATTGAATATCCTGGCCATGTTGTAGCTTCTTTCCTTAGAATTTAGAAATTAAAGGAGAAACAAAAAGTACTTATCATACAAGAAGATATACGTTTAAGGCCTAAACACTTAAAAATTTAAAAATAAAAACCT
The DNA here is from genome assembly GCA_028646535.1 of Procyon lotor. Taxonomy (NCBI): domain Eukaryota; kingdom Metazoa; phylum Chordata; class Mammalia; order Carnivora; family Procyonidae; genus Procyon; species Procyon lotor. The sequence continues at coordinate 113,644,913 of CM053604.1, read as the reverse complement.
CTGGATATCATTACAGGTTTCCCATTTATGCAAGAGATGATAGAAATAATATTAGTTTGAAGACTTCTTTTTTTTTTAAGATTTATTTATTTATTTGAGAGAGAGAAAAAGCACATGAGTAGGGAGTGAGAGGGAAGGCAGAGAAAAAGGAAGAGAATCCTCAAGCAAACTCCCCACTGAGCATGGAGTCTGATGCTAGGCTCTGTCCCAGGAACCTGAAATCATGACCTGAGTTGAAATCAAGGGTTGAAAGCTTAACCGACGGAGCCACCCAGGCGCCCCATGAAGACTTCTTAAATAAGACATAACCTAGAAAACAAAGATTGTTTCCTCCCCGCATGTTCCCAAATGACCAATCACCAAGCCCTGATACTTTTATTTTATAAACATTTCTTGAATCTTTTCTCACTTTAAAGAGCCCTGATTATGTCACCTATAGTAACTATGGTCACCTGTGGTGACTTCCTAGCAGTCCCCTTGAAAATGCTATCGATATCAGGATGCTAACAGATACACTATTTTACTCCACTACTTAAATACTTGTAATAAATCCCCATTCATCTACAAAATACAGTCCCCATGTCTTAATACAGCATATAAGATCACCATTATTTTTGTATTTAACGTGTGTTCCCATTTATCGACCAGAAAGAACTCAGTGCCCAGTATTTCTATGTTTAGGCAGTGTCAATACAAAGCCAGAACTGTTATTGGGAGTTATATCAAAGAATTTAAAGTCAGAAAATTTAAAAAAAAATTGTATGTGAGTTTAATATATGTCCTAGCATCAGAAGAAAACCTAGTAAAAAAACCAAAGCAGAGTAGACGGTGGTTATGACAAAAACTGATGAGGAAGCTATTATCCAAGTTTTTACCAGAAGCAATATAAGGAAGGGAACTGTGTTGGAGATTTGTAGATTTAAATACAACAATACAGTCTCAAAATGGTATTTCTGTCTCTGAGCTACATTCCTTTTTTCTCACATTTCCTTTTCAAAAAACAATCATCGGCTCTGAAAAAAACTAATTCCTTGAGACTTTTATAAACAATGAGCAGTCATGGTTGGGCATTTGGTCTGAAGAAAAGATGGCAACCCAAACAAAGACGCTTTCATCTTCTGTTTGCGCTTGGTAAACTAGCAGTATCAGTAAGAAAAGATCTATCACTTGTTTATTCATCTCCTCATGTGTCCAAGCAGCCACAGAAAGTGTTTACAGAACAAAACAGCTCGTTTCGTTCTCCAGAAAATCAAGCTATTGCAACTGGTAGGATTAATTAAAACAGCATGAGTGTGGAAGAAAAAGCAGCTTGTTAGCCAGGAAAGAGACAAGGCCAAATCAGCCGATATTTCATTAAATCTTAAAAATGATAAAAGTACTTGTCTCTCAGTGGATTCTGAACTTCTGAATACATTTTTTTCAACCGTGCTTGATTTTCACTTTGCATGAAAGAACATTCCTAATGATAGAATGGCCTTTAGTTGGTATAACTGCAAAGAACATTTCCTTTCTGCTATTTTATGCATTTTAAATATTTAAATGAACACCGTTAGTTCTCTCTTTCAGTTTAATCATTTAGTTTCATATGTGTCTATTTGAGCCATGACACATGCAAAAAATACTGATTTTAAATAAATTTAACATAACTCTAAAAGATATTAAAATGAATCAGTAAATAATATTAAAATGAATCCATGTCGAGGTGCCTGGGTAGCTCAATGAGTTAAACCCTCTGCCTTCAGCTCAGGTCATGGTCTCAGGATCCTGGGATCCAGCCCCACATCGGGCTCTCTGCTCAGCAGGGAGCCTGCTTCCCCCTCTCTCTCTCTGCCTGCCTTTCTGCCTACTTGTGATCTCTCTCTCTCTGTTAAATAATTAAATAAAATCTCTAAAAAAAAGTGAATCAATGTCAAATAATCCCTGTACTAAAGTATAAAACATGATAAAGATAATACATGATGAGGTACTAGATTTCAATAATCTAAATATACTTAGTATGAAATGAGCATGTGAGAAATCAAATACCATGATGAAATCCCAATGCAAAATGTCATAAAGGTAATAGAAATCCTGTTCTTATGGAAAATTACTACTGAAATCTTGAGTTGAGACCCATGCTCGGCACCAATTTCGTCTCTCCTCGATATTTAATTTATTCATTCAATACAATAATCTCAGCACTTGATTATGCTTATTCCCATTGAAAATGCTATCATTTTCTCTCTCTTCTATTGAACATGAGATGGCTGCAGTCACTTTCCTTAATAAGTAGGTACACAGTTATAAACTCCTTATCATTTTTATTAAGAATCCTTAACTCCTTATGGTTCCCTAGTTTATTAATTTTAAATATTTGTCACTAAAAGTCACAGTTAATGAATTTGAGTCCAGGTTAGATGATTTTTGGGAGGATTTGAGGAAATGGGTTTTTGCTATGGATGGGATGCTAACCGGAAGCAAGAATAATTCTATGATTATTTATTTATTTATTTATTTATTTATTTATTTATTAAGATATGATTGTTTATCCTCATACATTTATCTGGGAGGAAGACTAGACTGAAACTGAATCTGTAAGTGGAGAAGCAGCAGTCCCTCTTAGGGACCAGGGAATGGTTTGCTCTTTTCTGGCTTAGGTAGCGTTTATGTTTTTTCAATGCTCAGACATGATTACTAGTGATCTTGCTTTTGTCTTGATTTATCCTGGTCACAGAGGGATTTTATCTGCTGCACCAGCCTAGCTGACAGTGCCAGGTGGGTCCCAGACGTCAGGGGCTGTTTTCTCTTCCTCCATTTAGGCCAAGTGAGGTTTTCCTGATCAGGGTTTTTTTTTTCTGGAAAATTTACTAGTCTTAGTTGGACCTAGATTAGTCACTTGCTCTTTCTCTTGCAGGATGAGTTGTTGAGCACTCTTACGGGACAGTTGCTACCTAGTAGCATTTGAAACAGGTCAGAACACACCTGCTGACTACAGTACAGGCAATTATTAGATACAAAATGATCATCAGTCCTTGACAGAAATCTTGAAGCCAGGGTTCTAGACTATAAGACCCAGGGAAAAGAGCCATCTGTGTTTGTATTAGAAAGTGAAGTAACTTTTTTCTCAGCTTCGTCATGAGTTCATGTATTTTTCTTGTAGTATAGAGATGCAGCAAGAGCTTTTCCTGCAGTATAAATCTTGGTTAATTAAGAGAAAAGTGAGGATGATATAAATCGTCCATGACCCTTGCTGGTGATTTTAGACTAGTTTTTGAGGGCTTTCAGAGTAGAAGTTGTATTATTTATGGGTTTTGCTACAAAGTCAAGTTTTGCACCATTTTGCCAGTATTATTATCTCAAATGTGAACATTGCAGCTCAAATATATCTGAAGAGTCAGTTACCCTCCGAGAGTTTTTTTAAAGAAACACGTATATATCTTCTTTTGAAGGTTAATGGGCATTTTCCCCACGGGGAAACATAATCTGATAGATGATAGTCTTCAATATTTAAAGTCTCTAACAATGATTCTGAAATACAGCAGATAAGAGAGCATGTGAAGGCCCAATGAAGTCACTCAGGGGTGAATGTAGCTAGAAAGGAGAAAAGGACCCAAGGCCACTATAGCATTTGGAAGTCAGGTAAAGAGAAAGAAGCAGCAAAATACATATAGAGAACGTCCCTGGTGAGTTAAATATTTAAAAATCTGGAAAATACGATGTCAAAGAAGCCATAAGAGGGAAGATTTTCAAGGAGGATAGATAGGGTATATGGTCAAATGCTGCTGGAAATCAAAATAAAGAAAGAGAGAATGACCACTGGGTTGTACAAAAGACAGGCCAGGGTTATTGTGACAAGAAACATTTCGGTGACTGGGAGGGACAAAAACCATTTGAGTGGAACAGTGATTGGAACAATGGTTAGCTGAAAAGCACAATTCTTAAAAATTCCAGGCAACATCAAATTATGAAAGAGTCTAACAAAAACTCCATAAAATCTATATTGACAAAATATTAAGTAAAACTATCCAAATTATAAAAGAGAAATTAAACAAGCTGAAATTTCTATTGTGTTTATTCTTTGATGAAATGACTCATCATAAATATATTGATTTTCTCTAAGATAATTTATTCATTTAACTTGGTCCTATGTAATCTATTCCAGAATTATTCATGAAATTTTGCAAGTTGGTTCTAATGTATATATAGAAAAAAAATTAGTTGAGTTGGTTAAGCATCTGCCTTCAGCTCAGGTCATGATCCCAGGATCCTGGATTGAGCCTAGGTCAGGATCCCTGTTCAGCAGGGAGTCTATTCCTCTCTCCCTCTCTGCCCCTCCACCCACTTATGCTCTCTCTTGCTCTCAAATAAATAAATAAAATCTTAAAAAAAAGAAAAAAATTAACTTGCAACAATATTCAGGAATATCTGAGGCAGAAGAATAATAAGGATGGATTCGTCAAACAAGATAATAAAACACGTTACAAAACAAGAGGAAATATTAGTACTCCCCACAGTTGATATTAACAGAGATACATAGTCTTAAATATATATGAATTGTTGGTTACTGGCGGAACTAGCATTCTAAACCAGTGAGGTAGGTGAGCAGAGTAGGTGTTGATTAAATGGTTCTAGGATTGGGGTGCCTAGGTGGCACAATCAGTTAAGCAACCAACTCTTGGTTTTGGCTCAGGTCATAACCTTAGGGTCATGAGATCAAGCTGCATGTCAGGCTCTCTGCTCAGCTCGAAGTCCCTCCCATTCACTCATGCTCTCTCTGCCCATGCTCTCTCTCTCTCAACTAAATAAATAAATCTTTTAAAAAATGGTTCTAGGGGGGCGTCTGGGTGGCTCAGTCGTTAAGTGGCTGCCTTCGGCTCAGGTCATGATCCCAGGGTCCTGGGATCGAGCCCCACATCGGGTTCCCTGCTCTGCAGGAAGCCTGCTTCTCCCGCTACCACTCCCTCTGCCTGTGTTCCCTCTCTCGCTGTGTTTCTCTCTGTCAAATAAATAAAATCTTTAAAAAAAAAATGGTTCTAGGATAATTGGATGGAATCTGAAGAAAATAAATGAGCTAGATTCCTTCTTTCAATCTTTACACTAAATAAGTTTCAGAAAAGCCAATTTTTTATAAGTAAAAATTTAAACTACAAAATGTGGAAGAAAAACACTGAAAAATCCTTTATCTATTTTAAAATGTCTTTCTAAGCATGGTACAAAACCTTTCTAGGCATAATGCAGAATCTACTAAAGAAAATATTGACAAATTTGAGTTCATCAAAATTAAAGGTTCTCCGTAGCAAGAAAAATTCAAAACAACAAACTATAAACTCAGTTACTTAGATTTTTTTTTAAGATTTTATTTATTTACTTGACAGAGAGAGTGAGATCACAAGCAGGCAAAGAGGCAGGCAGAGAGAGGGAAGCAGGCTCCCTGATGAGCAGAGAGCCCGATGTGGGGCTTGATCCCAGGACCCTGAGATCATGACCTGAGCCGAAGGCAGAGGCTTTAACCCATTGAGCCACCCAGGCACCCCAGTAACTTAGATTTTTAAGTAACATATATGCTAATAAGCTAATTCTCCTCATGTATGTCCTGTCCACACAAATAAGTTGGACAATTATCAGCAACCCACTTTTTAAAAATGTGTACACATGAATTCACAGAAAAAAAAGAAATAAAATTTCTAAGATCTCAACTTCAATCATAATAAAATGAATGTATATTAGAATTTACACTCTGACTGCATAAATGAAACTTTATACTCACTGAACAACTCCTATATGCTATACAAACATCATACCTATTTTTAACAGTACAGTATTGTGTGCTTCCAAATTTGTTAAGAGGGTACGTCTGATATTATGTGCTATTACCACAGAAAAGAGGGCATGGATACACAGAAACTTTGGGAGATGTTGGATATGTCCATTACCTTGATTGTGGTGATGGACTCCAGGTGTTTGTATGTATTCAAACTCACCAAATTATACACATTAAATGTGAGCAGTTCTTTGTAAATCAGTTATTCCTCAATAAAACTGTTTTTAAAAATTACATTTGGCTATCAAGTTTTCAATTAATGCTCTTGGCAAAAAGCAAAATTTCCTAATACACAGAATTAGGGAAAGCATGGGAAAAAAAGTCTCTCTCACACAGCATGGGTACGAACATGCATTGGTACAATCCCCAAGAAGGCCATTTCACAACATCTATCAAAACTGTAAGTAAACATATCCTTTATTTGATAATTCCACTTTTTAAGAGTTTATCCTATAAACATATGCTATAAAATATAATTACAGAAGTTTTCAGAGTGGCATTTGTGGGAGATAGCAAGCCATGAACCTGTTAAAAGAAGTAAGGCATACCTACAAACATTTCCATGAAAGACTTCCTTGATAAATTGTTAAGTGGAAAAGCAAAGTGTACTGTACTTTGTGCAAAATAACAAAAATAAAATCACTTCAAGAAAGAGAAACCTGAGCATTGGCGATCAGTGACAGAAAAACTCCTTACTTTGTACTGCTTAACATTCAGTACAACTTGAATCTTTACCATAGTCATGTGTTGCTTTCTCAAAAAATTACATTAAAAACATTTTTGAGGAGGACCAGGAATCAATGGGAAGTAGTAGTTTGATGACAAAGAGTAGGAAAAATTAACTGTGTGGTTTGTTGAAGTGGATACAGAGAAACTAGATTAATGTGGGCCAAAGTTTTGTATTTGTGATTGTGGTTGCTCTTTAAAAACAAATAGTTTTTAAAGGGTCTATTGTATACCCATCTGAATAAACCTGAAGGTCTGATTGTATACCCGTGAGAATGAACCAGTTGTGTGGGATGAAAGGGTGCTTTGCACAGAGGCAGGAGACAAGCCCTTGAGAAGGCCCAAGGGATTCGATTCAGGTGAACAGAAGAGACCACCTGACGTCAGAGCAGACGTCAGAGCAGAGGTGCTTCTAATTTAACAAGTAGAGTGAAAAAAGTTGTTAGATTTGCTTGTGTCGGCGACAAAACTCTGGTGGAGATGTTGGCCTGATTGGAACAAAGAGTTATCTCCCACTTTAACAGCTAGAAGGCAGAATTCGGGAAACAAATCCCAGGTAAGCTGGGATTTAGATTTTTAGGTGAGCAGAAGAGCCTGCCTCTAATCAATCCATGAGTTGGAAACTAAATCATCTTCTGACGGTAGTCTTCCTGGAGGTAGTAGAATTTTGTGGAAAGAAGATCGAGGGTCACGTACTCGTCTTGGATCATGGGATATTGAGTAGGACATCAGACGAGTTGAGAGCGTTTTGAGGATTGTGGTTAACTTAGAGTGAAATGACAGTTATTACTAGGATGAGGAGGATAACAATGGAGATAAATCTGTTTACAAGGGAGTCTGACGATTCACCTTGCCATCTGAACTAAGCCAAATGCAAGTGAAGATGGGGGTGAGGAGGCCAAAATGATGTAGTGGACAGATAAGTGGATTTAAGATCTGAATTAATTCAAATAGCTGTCCTGGGGAGTCGTAGAGAAATGGAACCAGAAGACTAAAAAGCTGGGCTAGGGTAGGATGTCTGGAATAGAGATCTTAGTGACTACAGAGAACAAGAATAGGACCACAAAAGTGGGTGGCTGCTGTGGATCAGGGGAAAAGACTGGAAACAAAGAAGCATTTTTCTATTCCTCACTGTCTAAGACACTGACAGTAGTAGGTATTGAATCTTATCAAATACATTTTTAGCCTCTTTCAAAATAAACTTTTTTATTGAATATATATGTACATATATAATATATTATGTTGCTGCTTTTTAACTATCTTCTTTTGGGAAAAAAGTACTTGAAAGTAGAGATTACATTCTTAACACTCTGTTTTATACAATTTGCTAGGATTTTCTTTTGAACTTTCACATTTACAATCATAAAAATGATTATACTTTCAGAGCAATATTACCTTCAAAAGCTGGGTTGAATAATTTTCTATCCTTTCCTATTCTCCTGACCACATGATTTGGCATGGAAATGTTAAATCTGTTCCTTGTCAATTTGTAATAAATCATCTGTTTTTATTTAGAGTTTTATGTGGAAATAATATTTCAATGTGCATTTCTCATTTTACTTCCTATTTCTTGGCATACTTTAGAAGTTTGTTATTACCCACAAGATCATTTATTCCATAGAAATTTTTAAATGTATTAGTATTGGGGAGTATACAGTATTATCTTATAATTTTAATATCCTCCTTATATGTTTTATATTCTTTCACTCTCATGAAAAATTTGTATTTCATGATTGCAGTTTCCAGAAATTTAACTTTCCATTTTTTTCCAAAGAATTAACTCACATTTCCTTTGCAGTTCCACTATTTTTTTCTTTTTTAAATACACTTATTTTAACTCCTTCTTTCTTTTTCTTTCTCTTTTCTTCCTCCATTCTTCTTTTTTTCTCTTTCTTTTCTTTTTAAGTGTGATTTATAATTTTTTCTGGGTATCCCGTGTTAGTGACTTAGCTCATTTGATGTTATTGTTTAATCATGGAATCACATCTGGCTTTGAACCAATTATATCAGTTTTATAACGTAGGGTTCTCACTTTGTTTTTCCAATAGCTTGTCATCGTCTATAATGATTATTTTATTTTATTTTTAAAGATTTATTTATTTACTTGAGGGGGGTGTGAGGGGCAGAGGAAGAGGGAGACAAAAACTTAAGCAGACCCTCCGCTGCATGTGGTGTCTTGATCCTATAACCCTGAGATCACAAATGAACTGAAACCAAGAGTCAGATGCCCAACCAACTGCACCCCCAGGTACCCCTATAATGATAATTTTAAAAGTTTTATTTTTTAATCTCAAATATTAGATTGATAAGTTTGAATTTTTGTTTGCTTCTTTTGCTTTGCAAATGGTTCACTTTTTGAATTTTGTATTACATAGTGTCAGATTTTTATTTTTATGTGTGTATAAAAGAACTGACCTGAAAATTTTATGTGAGGAAAAGTCTGCAAGTCACTTTAATTCTTTGGATGTGCTTGGCACTGAAATTTTTCACTAACATGATCCTAGTTCATGGATAGTCTCTAGCCCTTTACCTTTCCTTTGAATTGTGCTTTATTATGGTGGAGGGTTTGGGGGGGGGGTTAGGGTGTTGTTGTTGTTGTTTTTTTTTTTTGATAGGTTGTTGAACTTTCTTTTCTTTTTGACAAAAACTTACAAGAAAAAAAAAGCCACTCTGGGAGCTGGTAATTATTAATACCTTGAGCAGAAAGAACAAAGGATAGATAAAATATCATTATCACAGAAGCAGGCATTATCTTACTAAAGGGATTTTAAAAAACATGCAGCATGGCAATAATTGTTGTGCATAATTGCTAATGTTCTGAGAGCAAAACAATACTGCTAATATCTATATAATGCTTTGAATTTTATAATTCATACTTGACATTTTATGGTTGAAATCCCTGGACCAGTCGTGACATGATTTGCTTTTAAAATCTGTAATTATAGAGTCAAGCCATGAGAAAAATAGATCACTATATCCATAAGTGAGAAATTCATAAGACAATACAAAGATATTACACATCTTCATGCTATCTTCCTGAGAAGCTACAATACAAACCACAAACTCTAAATTTCCCTAAGGTTCTCTGTTTAGGTGATGGCCCTGGTTTGTAAAAGATGAGTTCTGAAAGTCAGAAGTAACTATGAAAGACTACACTAGCAGATTATGTATGATATGTGTGTTTCTTGTTAGGAGACATTTTAATGTGTTAAAAATAATAAAATTAGACGGTTCCAAAATGTTATAGTCCTTAGTGAAAAGTGGATTCATATAGCCATCCTATGATAAACTTGGATAAACTGTCAAATCTTTATATAGCTTTTTCCCCCTAAGAACAGACACGTTTTATTCAGTTCCTCCCTTTAAAGTTGTTTTTATTTGGTTATTAATTCAAACTTACTTCTTTCCTATTAAAAAATCCATTTCTCATTTATTTGTTCAAAGCCGTGCACTACCGTGAATGTATTCAAAAATTGCTTAAGCATATAAACATTCAATTTCCCAGAGTGCTAGTCCATGTACTAATCTAATGAAGTCACAAAAAAACTTACTCAAGTTTTCTTTATACATTTTTACTGCTTCTCATTCTCCTTTATCATCACTTTTTCCTTTGTCCTTAAACATTGGTATATTCCAGAATTCCAGCCTAGTGTCCTCTTTCCATCTGGGCCTTATTATTCAGGCAAGGCTATAATTCTGACTCAGTTACTTCCCACTTATCTATACTCCACACAGTGCCGGACCATATTTCAAAAACAGATCATATTATTCAGCAATCTGAGGATTTTTTTGAGCAACAACTATGTTGTAGGCACAATGCTAGAGTGGAGAAAAAAAAAACTAAATGAAATATTGATCTCAACATTGAGGAGTTAGAAGTCTGTTGAATTCCGTAAGTCCCCTAATTTTAGAAATTCTCAATGACTCTCCATTACTATAAAATATGTCCAGAACTTTAAGGCCACCACAGATGATAGTCTACTCTGTAGTGACCATCTTGTGTTTCCTCTCTCTCTCTCTCTTTCCGGTAGCAATATCTTGAAGTCTTTTGGAAATCAACTCCTCTTCATTCAAGGCACCCACTTTTTTAGAAAAAGAGCATGTGACTCAGAATTAGCCAATCAACACACTGAATTCCCTAGACCATAGTGATTAATTTAAGGGTGGAAATATGGACAGGCTTAGCCAATAAGCCCAGTTTTTTCTTCCTGGTCACAGACATTGATAGAAAATTAACGATGACCTGTGATGATCCAACAAGAATCATTGGACTTAAAAAAGACACAAGCCTTTTCCACTGGGCTTGAACTTGGGAAGATGTCAGCTGAAGTTACTTTTGTCATATTGTGAATATAAAAAGAGAACCTATCTGTATTGTTAGGGTTTGACCAGGGAATGGAACAACTATAAGCAATATGGAATAAGGTAATTTATTACTCAAATAAGACATGGCACGATTGAGAGGGGCTGCTGAAGAAATCGATGGGAAGGACATTGCCTCTATGTCTGGTGATAGGCCTGAAATTGATATTCAAGAAGGAAAACTTGGCGTAGAATGAGGGAAGAGAAAGAGAGAAAACTGGGACCCATGAATTCTTGTTGGAAACCACAAAAATAAACTGGAATGAACAAGAGCAAACTGGAACCTGAGCCTATCTTTTACCTCGTCCAAACTTGACATGGTAGGTTCCCTGACGAAGAAGCTGATGCATTTCTTAATGACGCTGCTTGTATGCTCTACCTGGACGCAGAGAAGCTGACGGATGAGGTATAGCAGGTGATAAAAGAGTAACGGACCACATGACTGTCCCGTATCAACAAGGTAAAACAACAAATCCACATGCGAAGTCAACATCGCTTGGCATCCTACACTGACCTTCAGAGCTCAATGCCTATAGCTTCACTTCTACTTTGTGAAGCTTGCCGCATTTCACTTGTGGCAAACCTTAATCCACAATCATAGAAGAAAAAAAAAGAACTGTGATTCCAGTTTAGCAAAAATGGCACAAAACCAACAAACTATATAAAAAAGGAATCACGGGGCACCTGGGTGACTCAGTCAGTTAAGCAGCTGACTTTGGCTCAGGTCATGATCCCAGGGTCCGAGGATCAGAGCCCTGCATTGGGCTCCCTGCTGGGCGGGGAGTCTGTTTCTCCCCTCCTATCTCTCTCAAATAAATAAAATCTTTAAATAAATAAATAATAATCAACACAAAAAACATAAATCTAAAACATGAACAAAAGAAAACTTGATCCTGTTAACATCCCCCAAATTCAAGCAAGCCCCAGACTTTTCAGTTATGAGTTAATACACTTTCTTTGTGATAAAGTACTCTGGGTTGTATTTTCTCTCACTTATCAAAAGATATGAGAGCTGGCACTAAGACTGAAACATTGCCAACGGCTGACAACAAATCAAAATTGACAAAATCAAGGAGAGGGGAGAACTCTCACACTTCCACTGGGGGTAGATAACAGTATTTGTAATTTGGTGGTAGAGGGTAGAAATAGGTAAACATACATTCATTTTAGCTTAGTGCTCAGAACTTATCCTTACTGAGACAACAGCATTCCTGGTCTCAATATGAAAAATGTGAGATCTTGGAATGTGGTTATTGTTCCTATGGTTCTTTTTAAGTCCTATAAGAAAAAGACAAGCTTATGTTGAAATTGGTTCACTTAAATGCAGTCAAGAAAAAAATGTGGCTCAGGGCACCTGGGTGGCTCAGTGGTATAAAGCCTCTGCCTTCGGCTCAGGTCATGATCTCAGGGTCCTGGGATCGAGCCCCGCATTGGGCTCTCTGCTCAGGGGAGCCTGCTTGCCCCTCTCTCTCTGCCTGCCTCTCTGCCTACTTGTGATCTCTCTCTCTCTGTCAAATAAATAAATAAAATCTTAAAAAGAAGAAAGAAAGAAAGAAAGAAAGAAAGAAAGAAAGAAAGAAAGAAAGAAAGAAAGAAAGAAAGAAAGAAAGAAAGAAAGAAAAGGGAAAAAATGTGGCTTTACTGAGAAATACCTTTCTCTCCTGAGACCTATTCTAGGTCACTGAGAAATTTAAAAGATTAGAAAGCTGAATACTCTCTTACAAACTAACGTTACTGCCAGCAAAAGTGGGGAAGTAGGAACAATAGGAGGAAATAATATTAAAACCTGTGAGGAGCCATTTTCATCAGGTTCCTCCAAAGAAGTTCCTATTTTATTTTTTTTTTAAGATTTTATTTATTTATTTGACAGAGAGGAGAGAGATCACAAGTAGGCAGAGAGAGAGGGTGGAGCAGGCTCCCCGCTGAGCAGAGAGCCCAACGCGGGGCTCAATCCCAGGACCCTGAGATCATGGCCTGAGCCGAAGGCAGAGGCTTTAACCCACTGAGCCACCCAGGTGCCCCAGAAGTTCCTATTTTAAACAACTTAGTAAAAAGGACAGTTACCCCACCTGAAAGATGCCAGGTAACATGTAGTTGAGAGCAAGAGTCAGAGTGGTTCTATCTCCCACTCCAATGTGGTAAATTGTCCCAAGTCAGAAGCGAGGTTTAGACAATTAAATGAAAGGGATGGGCAGAGCAATGTGTCTGGAAGGCATTAAGAGAAAAATATGGGACCTGGTTCTAATACAAAGGCTTGCTTGCGGAGGTGCCTGGGTGGCTCAGTGGGTTAAGTATCTGACCCTTGGTTCTGGCTCAGGGTCATGATCTCAGGGTTGTGGGATGGAGCTCTACATCCTGTCAGGCTCCACACTCAATGCGGAGTCTACTGGAGAGTCTCTGTCTCCTTCCCTCTCTGCCCTTGCCCCCAACTCTAAATAAAGAAATAAATAAAATCTTAAAAAAAAAAAAAAAAAAGACTCACTTGAAGAGATTTCTAACCTTTGGTAGTAGCCCATGGAATGGTTTGGAACACATAGGTTGAAAGCACACTTATATTTTAAGAGAGTTGTCCCATCAGCACTAGAAAACAATAGGCTATAATTACAATCCCTAAAGCATATCCCAAATTCCTAATCCTATCACAGTGGAAGGGGATGAGGCATACCCCACATGTATATCTCCCACTTAACTACTGGAACCAAAAAAAAAAAAAAAAAGGAAAACCTAAATCAAATAAATAAATAAATAAGGAAAACCACGCAGAATAGAAGATTCAGGCCAGCTGATTCAGAGCTACAGACGAAACAATTCCTTCTAGCACCAGAGCAAACAAGGCAAAGAACCCTTGCTATTTTTTTTTTTGAGCCAGATATTATATATGGTATGAACTCTTAGCCACTGTATTTTATTTCTCATTTGCCCCATCCAACAGAAGTTTTATTACAAATATTTCTTTTCTCTGTCATTTTGTTATCGTATAGAGGTAAACTTCCTATTAGTTTGCTGGACCATGGGAACTATATTCAGACCTAATGAATAAGAATTAAAATTAATTCTTATTAATTTTAAGAATTTATAATTATTCTATAATTAATTTTAATTCTTATTAAAATTAATTCTTATTCATTAATAAGAGGCACAGACCTGGAACTGGATACAGTAACCGGGAATGAGGAATTTAGGAATAAGGCTGTTTTATGGTAGATGGCCAAAGGGACAGACTACCATGGACCTTTGTTGTTTTTCAACTGCCGTGACCCATGACCTCTGTTATTCAAGGGGGAACTCTTCCTCAGCTCCAAGAGTAGAATATCACCACACACTTCACCAATAGTACATGGCAGTGTTGGAGCAGAAGTAGGAACCTGATGAAGTAGATCCAATCAGAATAAATTACACGTCAAGCAGGGGAGTGATCAAAAAAAGGTTTGCTCTTTTTTCCCTCCAGATTTAAACCGGGAAAGGAACATAGGGCAGAAAGCACACACCATGGCAAGGAGTGTGTCTAGCAAAATATGAACCCAGCAGACAAGAAGCAGAACTGAACAATGCAGAGAAAGGAACCAAATCCTGCTAATTGAGAAAGGCCCTGAATTGAGAAGAGACTGAAAGCTTACACTTATCTAACCCTAGATTTGTCAAGAACATAAGCTAATTATCTTTTCAATTAAAGGTATTTGAGATTGAATTTGCTTTCACTTTTAACAGAAAGATGAATCCTAGCTAACCTTTTCAATCTACTTCTCCCTCCCCAATCCACCACTTTATGGGGTAAGTCACCTAAAGCATAACCAAATCTCACATTTTGAAGACTTGGCTCTTGGAAGGCTTTGGACTGGAATGTCCATTTTCCTTTCCTGCCTAGAAAACTTCCATTTACTTCTATTTAAGGCTAATGTACATGTTCCCTCCTTTGTGAAAGCCCTCCCAAACATCCTGATTCCAAAGCCATTACCATTTCTAAGTTGACACCTAAAATAACTGGTGGGTATGTCGTGTGGGTCACTCACATACAATAACAAGATTCTGTTAATTAGCTGGTGGGTTTCTGTTTTGTATACCCTATTAGTTGCTTTGGCTTTCTACAGAAAATTACTAGGGGTACCCCCTCCAACACACACACCCCATTTTCAAAAGTTAGCATTATGCTACTTCACTTTTTCAAATTTTTAGTACCCGTTTTTGCTAACAAAAAGAAATCCAAAGAGGACTTTGGCTTTTAGGAGAAAAGGTGAAAAGCAAAAATAGCTTTCAGCTTTTGTTTTCTGCCAGGCAGCGTGCATCCCACACCCCAACTGTGGCCCCGCCGAGCTCCCTCCTTGGAAATTACACTCAGCAACTCAGCACCAAGCTCAGCAGCCTTGAACTCTATGAGCATCTGTGCTTCATCGTGATTTATTTTGTGCGTCCCTTTGCAAGATGTGTCCTAAAGATGTGTCCTATGCTATCAGAAAAGCCTAAGAGGATTTATTTTTTTTAGGTCTGGTAATGTTCAAAATTTTTTCCATATAAATTAGTGATGACTCCTTCTTTGCCTTATACTTGAAAGGTTTCCTAGGACCACTCTATTTTGGGATAGCACAGGGGAAACCTGCATGTAGGATTTAAAACAATTTGTAACAAGATACTGGCAGCTGCAGTTACATTGTCATTTCCAAAAAGAGTATTCCTTCTGCAAAATCATTTTTTAAATGAACTGGGTCACTTCTTTTCTGAGTAGGAAAGTTATAATTCTTAAATAACACCATGCTTATTTGTAATATTTTTCCATCAAGTAGAGACTCATTGAGTGTTGACTCTTAATTCTGTTTAAACACTGTGTGCTCTTCTGTGCTAAGCCTCTCCAGAATTTTTCTTTTCTTTTTATTTAATCCCATTTCAATAAGTACTTAAGTTGGCTGAAAATAATAATTTCCCAAAAGCCCATAAACATGAGTATTTTAGAGCTGACAACACTCTATTGTTAAGGTTGTGTTTTAAATGCCTTGTGTAATGTAGCTATCCTGTCTAATGCTTAAGGGGAAAAATGACATAAATACAGATGGTGATTATCAAAACTATTTTAGGTATTAACTTGGGGACCAAAACAAAGAACGTTTATTTTTAAATGGGGATGTTACAAAAAATATCATATCCTCTGTTTTCCATTGTTCAGTAAGTTCTAGCATGGTGTTTTATAAGCTATTTTTCATATGTTTATGACACAATGCTAACTGTTTTTATTAGGAAATGGCCTGCTGGCTGAGTGCCCATTCATTGTACCCCAGCATTTTCCTTGAGTTGTATCAGAGCGACAAACTAAGAAGTTCACTACTTCCTCATTAATTCTGGAAAACTCATACCATGAATAACATATCATGAACCCAGGAAACTTTTTATGCCTTGACAATTGCTGGAAGTGTTTTATTTTACAACAGAATTCAAGAATATCCAATTTAAATAGCAAACAGTGCATATCGTGGAAACTGAGTCTGTCAGTTTCATAATTTTCTTAAAGGATAATAATCATGACTCAAATCCTGTGAGTTAGGTAATAATAATTTGTAAGCCTATTTTCCTTTTCAGTGGCTTCTCATTTGTTGGATATATTACCATAATTTTTTATTGTGAAAGATAACATATGGGATCATTTCTAAAGCTTGACATTTCCTATAATTTATGGAGACACTTCAAATTGTTCAAGTCCTAAAGGTAAAACTGAAAAGGTTGTGAATATTTAGGACAGAAATAATGCCAAGAGAAGGAAAACTGTGAATTAACATAAAAATGAAGTTTTAGCCTATTTATGCTTTAGTTCCATCCATTCACTCCTCCATTTCTGCTTTTGTACCAATTAGAATCCCACTCTTCTGCTAAATATTTACAACGCAAAGTAAGAGAATGACCTTGGGTCCGGGTCACAGACAATCTAAGTCTGAGTCTGACCTCCTGCCTATGTAATTTAGTTCAATTAATTTAATTTTTCTAAAGCGTAAGTCCATTTATTGAAAGATGAGAACTTGACTTTGCTTTCAAGTCTGTAATGACTATATTAGAGAAAATAAATAGAAAGTACGTTATAAAAAATGCCTGATGAGACTCAATAAATAGGAGGTGTTCATAATAAGGCCTTAACTAACAACATCAACAACAGCAGTATTTATCAACCATGAGTATCTACTTAAGGTAGGACATCTTTACAAACTTAGCTATTTCAGCTGTAAAGTCTGGTAGTTACTATCGCCTTGTTGTTATTACTGCTGTCTTGTTATTTTGCTGTTATGGCCCCAAGTTTAGAAATAACGTACTTCACTAAATTAAATACTTAAATTGGGAGAAAACCTCACTGTTATTCTGGAAAAGAAAAAAACAAAACAAAACTTAAGAGGACCACACACGTTCTGTCCCTTCCCCTCAAAAACAAATTGTCCGGCTAGTAAGCCGCTGTCCTGGGACAGGTTTCCCCCACTATCCAGAAGAAAAGCATTCCTATGAAACCTTTCATAAACCCAAAGAGCATAAGGCTAAGCAATTACCATTAATTTATATAGAAAAATTTTTTATCATTCCCAGACCCCCCCAAAATAACCTCTCATAGTCTCCTCTGATACTGGAGGACACATCTCTCTAATGGATACACAAAATAAATCAAGCTAAAGCACAGATGCTTACACACACATTTCTGAACTGTGGCGCCTCCTACTGACTCAGGACGCTGAGCGTAGTTCCCAGGGAAGGAGCTTGGTGGGGCCACAGCGGCTGCCTCTGTACAGGCTGGCACCGAGCACAACTTTGGCTAGTCACCTTTCTTTGACGAAAGTGAAAATCCTCTTCGGATTTCTTTTGGTTTGGCAAAAACAGGCTCTAAGTAGGTCTTTCATAGAAATGAAGTGGCGTAGTGAGAACTCTCAAAATGGTGGGGATACCTGTATCCACCTCTGGCTCTGTCACTGCTGGTTCCCTGCAGGATACACATCATCTCTTGGTCTTCACTATTCCCCTACCTTGTCCCTTTCAAACCTCGTGCAGCTCCCCCTGCCTAATACGTCTCCCAAATGAAAATCAATATGAGTTTTTCTGGATGTATATTTATTTGTTTTGGTAGAAGAAGCTTCGGATTGGCCATTAACCAAAGATTACAGGGAGATTCATTGGCGCTCCCAGGGCCTGCTGCTCTGGGCTTTGGGGAGGTCTGTCCAGTCGGCTTGCTATTTTCATCCATCAACCCCATCTGTTTACTGATGACCTACAAGGGCTATAACCATGTCAGAGGTGCCACAAGAAATATTTATCCTGGGAGACAAAAAAAAAAAAAAAAAAGCAGGGAACCCTTTTCTTTGGAAATAATGAGCCCCATTCTTGGTTCATCAGTCTTGAACTTGACACAGCAAAGAAACAGAACAGTGGCTCGGTTTGTCAGCTGCAGCCCTACCACTTTGACAATCCAGAGGGCATGTTCATCCACCTCACTACGAGGGCTTGTGCTCAGATCCCTCCAACCGGACTGAGGATTCAGAAAGATCTCAGAGCATCCTTGGTACCAGTCCTCATGTGTTTTACAAAGTGAGCTTAAATATATGCTAATGACTTTTTCTGAGGGCCATTACAAAACAGGCATACGTGTAAGTACACCTTATACCAAATTAAATAAATTACCATTCTAATGTATAAAGTCCGAAGAGTAAATATTGTCTGAATTTGCCAGGGGGATAGTTTCTACTGTTGTTAAGAATAGATCAGTAAGGTTTAGCCCAGGCTGCACAACTTACTCTCTTTGAGACTTGGGCAAGTTTCTTAACTTCTTTGTGCCTCATGATATAAGATAGTTATACTCAGAAGTTGGTTTTGAGAATTAACTTTAACTTTATTTTAACATAAAATTAACTTTATGAGTTTAGAACATTTTTTGTAAAGCCTTCAATATTTGCTAGACAATATTACTTTAAAAATATCCAAGAAATTACTATTACTCTACACCAATTTACATTGTTCAGATTCAGAAATTTTTAAAATTGTATTTTTTTAATTTTCAATAGACCACAGCATTTGGTCATAGAAAATATAAACCAAATGTTGGGATAGATGCAGGAATCTCTTTTGGGCTTGCATTTGAATATGTTCAAATAAGGTAATACATTCAGTCTTCCAATAATTCATTCAACTAAACATGTATCTAGCTGCACACATACCAAACTTCTTTCTATTTTTTGTATATGCAAAGTTTGTTTCCAGTTCAGATTTTCTATAGCTAGTTCTTTTCATGAATCGGGTATGAACTCAGATTTCACCTCCTCAGAATAGCCTTGCTTGATTACCCAATCTATTTTTGCTCCTCCAAAATTCTCTATAACCTTGCCCTGTTCCATTGTCTTTGCAATCTCAATTGCAATTAAAAGATATCTAAACTATCTGCTACTTATTTAATCCGTCTCCCTCCACTCCTGCTATTTTTGTTTACTGCTGTATCACCAGGGCCCAGAATAGTTCCAGACTAGCAATAGTAATAACAATAGCTTACATTTATGCATTTTGTGCACAACTTACTTTATGTCCTTCACATTCACTGACAATTTAATCCTGATAACAACCTCGCAAGGTAAATGCTATACTACTCATCTTACCAATGAGGAAAAGGAGGCAAAGAGTGGTAAAGCAAGCTCTCATAATCATACAACTAATGAGTTCTTTACCACTACCCTAATCTACCTCTGAGTAGGCATTTAACACATAGTTGTTATATAAATGACTGGATGTGCTAGGTGTGGGGCAAGGAGCTAAATATGCAAAAGTCATGTCTTGCGGCACATGAGTCTACATGAGGGAAATAAACATGGTAAATTCATTAGTAAGATAACACTTTAAACTTATACAGTGATATATGTCAATTATATCTCAATAAAAGTGAAAAAAATAAGCAAGATGAATAGATTGATTCAATGAATCACTAGATGCTCTGAAAGAAGCTTTTACAGAGAGCTTGGAGAGTATAAATGAGGGCATGGCATTTCCTTTGGTGATAAGTCCAGTTTTCTTAAGGAAGATGATGGCTAATGTCTATTTTGAGGGAGAACAGTGAATACGGAGGTCTTAAATTGTGCAGCATTGGAAATCTCTAAGTGGAACATTATATAGTAGAAAATGCCTGAAACATAGAAGCTATCTTGACAACCCCCCAAAAACACCACATGAGATTTGTTCATACTGCAGCACTTCTGTGGTTCTAGCTAAATATGGTTCAGCTGCAAGCCAAGCTGTTGCCATGGATATGTGAACAAATGACGGTGTGGAGACGGTCTGGATCCATCATTAAACTCTTAAAGAATGAATGCAGGTAAGCACTCCTCCATTATGAGCTATGCAATCTTTGTAAAAATTAAACATAGGAAATTGCATCATTTATTTGAAGAAAAGTAACAAATTTAGGGGCACCTGGATGGCTCAGTGGGTTAAGCCTCTGCTTTTGGCTTGGATCATGATCTCGGGGTCCAGGATCAAGCCCCGCATCAGGCTCTCTGCTCAGCGTGGAACCTGCTTCCTCCTCTCTGTCTGCCTCTCTGTCTACTTGTTCTCTCTACTTGATCTCTCTCTCTCTGTCAAATGAATAAATAAAATCTTTAAAAAAAAAAAAGAAAAGCAATAAATTTAGAATTTATAACCACTGGTCATAACTGTCATCAGATAGCATTAAACTATTTGCTCACTGTTATTAAAGCCTACATAGTCATTGTAATCTGTGGTTTAAATATTGTTCTTTTAAAAATCAGGGGTTTGGTTTTGATAATATCAAAAACTATTAATAAATTGTCAAATTTTATAAGGTACTTTATAATGAAAAACGTGTATATTTAGCTTGAGAACACTAATATGTCAAAATATATCAACCATTTAAAGAAGAAATAGGAAGAAATAGCAGCCTAATAGTTGCCAAATTTTTATCCTCTATAATCATTAACTTCTAATGAAGTGGCCTTAGCTGGCATCTTATAACATATTTCTGTATATAAGGCAATTTTGTAGATAATTTAAATTTTATTTTCATATTTCATTTTTTACTTTCAATTCTTAAATTAATTATCAAGTTTACTTTGGATCATATACTTCAAGAATATTATTCTTAATCATTATAGAGGACTTAATGTAGTTACTTGGAGAGTTCTCAGCTTACAGATTTATGATCTTTCTCAATTTCTTTGAGAGATTAAAAATCTAGAGAGCTACCATGCAGACTGTGAACTAACTAAGATATGTTATATTATGCTAGAATATGTTTATTTAGTTAGAATATGTTGAAGATGAGAAACCTTTTTCATGTATTACAGTCTATTTGGTATAAAGGTAGACTTTAAACTGTCCAACCATATATGTATATATGTGAATATGAATTTAATGTGATTTTCTTGAGAAGCAATCTTGAATTAAATTAAATTGACTTGACCTAAATTTAATTGACTTGAATCTTGAGACACCTGGGTGGCTAAGCATCTGACTCTTGATATTGGCTCAGGGCCATGAGATCGAGCCTCTACCGCCACCCCTCTCTCATACACGCACATCACTCTCTCAAAAAAATTTTTTAATTGAATCATGAATTGACATAATCTTTAATAGATGATTTTTAAGTACTTCAGGAGGAGAAACATTTTTCCATGTGAATGTCATTTGCCTTCCTGTCATTAGTAATTAGTGTTACAGCTTCATAATTCGTTTCTTTTTGTCTAATATAGATTTTTATTTATAATACAAATTTGGAATACAAATTTATATAATTCATATATCATTTATATAATAAAAATTTACAAATATAATTTATAATACAAGTTTTTCATCCTATAACCAAACAATCAGAAAAAATTTTTAAAAGTTGAAGGATTTTTTTTTGACAAACCAGAGTAGCCCAGCATGTTAGATTGTCATGCTGAGCTTGGCAAAGCAAAGAAGTAAGATTTTTTGCTCTTAGTAGACAATAAAAAAAAAAGTGCTTTTTCTGCTGGAAATTTTCTGGGTTAACATTAAGATGACCTTTAGAATGTACTTTAAATTAATCCAAAAATTTGTATTATATTAAAGTTAAATTCCCTGAAAAAAAGAAACAATTATGAAAAATATGTACAGTATCCTGAAAAATAAACTGATACACTTCATTTTCATTTTCTAAATAGCTCATTTTCTGATACTTCATAGTATTTGAAGGAACAGGAGTATGAGAACAAGAAACACATGAAATATGAACAGAGAGGAAGTTAAAAGGCCTATGATATCTATTCTGAAAATGAGGAAACCAAATTATAGGGATACTTAATACTAAAATAAAGAGATATGAAAAGAAACATAATGTTCTCAATGGATGTAGTGATAAAAAAATAGTTTGATTTGGTTTTTGTAAGAAAATGAGTTAAATTTTCTTTCAAATTCCTCAGATTTGCCCTCTCATATATTTTCATTTTATTCTTTAATTGAAGCAACATTTTTAAAAATATTTGAATTGAAGCTATATTTTTTCTATCAAATATATTTTAATTATCTTGCCTTTTCATAACACAAACAGGATTCTTCTACTTCAGTTATTTTTTTTTTTTTTGCAAGTTGGGCTTATTTATTTTGTTAATTTAATACACGGAGGTTTTAAAATTCCACATACAATCACTGCCCACATAGCTCACTGACAGCACTTTTCAGAGATTTTTCTGAGCTCTTACTATTTTTCTTTAGTTACACTGGTGGTTGTCTTAGAAGACATTTTTGATAGTTACATAAGTCATGAAAAATTTCTGGCCACAACACTTTGGGGAATTATTAGGGAGATCCTCTTTGAGTCATATATAAACTACCAGCTTTAACATTTTTAACACTGTGTTTCATTCATTTAACAAATATGCATTTTATGTGACTCTGCTAAGTATAATTCCAGGTACTTTGCTTCCAGAACATTGTCTGAGTAATAAACAGTGACTATTTATTACTACATATTCAGTACCTGTAATTATTATTATTATTCCTGTTTATTACTATATCCTCAGTAATGAGGAAAACTTAAAAAGTGTAATTAATAAATGCTTTATGGTGTACCTCATAATACAACCAGGAATAGTTCTAAATTGCGAATTATTTATTTTGATAGGTAAAATTTTTGTTAGTTGAAACATAAAATTTATAAAGACAATAATATCACATATATATTGTTTTCAGTTGTTCATGTAATTTTTTCCCCATCACTAGACTAATTTTTTTTTAAGTAGGTTCCACACCCAGCATGGAGTCCAAAACCAAGCTTGAATTCACCAACCTGCAATTAAGACCTGAGATGAAATCAAGAGTCAGACACTTAACCGACTGAGTCACCCAGATGCCTCCACTAGAATATTGTTTTTTAATTCCCAGGAATTACCTTTGCAGAGCATAAAATAAACAACCTAATATATATTCATTTTTAATTACTGAATTTAATTATAATTCCAAAATATTAACATTAGAAAGTATGAAACCATCAAGCCTCAAAGTAATGTTAATATCCAAGCCTTTATTTTCATTTGATCTTAAAGAAGCTGAAACTTTTCCTGAGTCACTCAGCACTTGACAGAAATAAAATAAAAACGCAGGTGTCCTACTTTCAGAACATACTCTCTTTATTGAAACTTTTCTTCTCTATCAAGACTTTTTGTTAAAAAAAAAAATCCACAATATCCACAATATAAAATAAATTTCCACTGTATTTTAAATTTAAAGCAATGAACATGAAATGGGGTTGACTGCTGAGCGAACAATAATTCTAGTTATCTTTTTAAACTTATATTCTCCTAATATAACTTTTCTTGTGAAATATTAGTGGTAGCTAGAGATGGTCAGTTGTTTGCCAAAGATTCTGCAATAAGGTTGGGTACTTTTGGAGAAGAAGGAGTAGAGTTGTTCCAGGAACTTGCTGATCCAACCACCTTACATCGTGGGGGGTTCATATGGCCAAGAGAGAATCTGAGTAGAAATGGTATTAACTAGACATTTTCAAACTTTAGTTTGCATTAAAAATCACCTGAAGAGCTGGATAAAGCATGTATTTCTGAGCTCCATCCATAGAGTTTCTAATTTAGTAGACCTAAAATGAAATCTGTGAATTTATATTTTTAACCACTTAGTAGGTAATGGTGATGTTGCCTAACCCATTACCCACACTTTGATATACACCACTACTACTTTGCCCGTGTCCCGAAAAAAAGTGTTTTTTTTTAATGAAGTCATTAGCTTATAGTTATAAACAAACAAAAAGTAATTGCCATCAACTTACAATATGACACATGAATACATTCTCTACTACCACCAATTTTAGATATAAAAGTTGTAGACAGGGGCGCGTGGATTGCTCAGTGGGTTGAGCCTCTGCCTTTGGCTCAAGTCATGATCTCAGGGTCCTGGGATCAAGCCCCTCATCAGGCTCTCTGCTCAGCAGGGGAGCCTGCTTGCCCCTCTCTCACTGTCTGCCTCTCTGCCTACTTGTGATCTCTCTCTCTGTCAAATAAATAAATAAAATCTTTTAAAAAAAAAAGTTGTAGACATTTACAAATTCAGTTTTAATGTAACAGTTTTAATATTTCAAAAGAAGAAACTCCTGTTCCACCAGGTGATAGTTTTATGGAAAATGATGTAGGAAGGAGATGCAGAATAAGAGCTATGAATTTAGGGCATGAATTATCTTCTGAAAGTTATCCCTAAGAAAGCCTAGCCAGAAGGACAAAATGATGCAAATAAAATGAAAAAAATACATATTTTATGGACCTTGGAAGATCTCTACTGACCGCCATGATGATGTTAATTACTTTCTGATGTAAACTGCAGCACTGAAGCCATTCCTAGTACACTTACTATGAGCTTCAGAAAATCATAAGCATATGAACCCAACTAAACAATTTTAATGCAGACTCCCATTTTCAATATAAAAACAGTAAGACGTACTACTGGTATTCCAGGAATAATACTTTGGCTTAGGGACCTTTCCTTCCAGGGGCATATTATACACTCAGTCCACTTTCTAGTTAATGTGTGACCCGCTCACAGCTCAATGGCCTCACTCTTCACCTTCATCCTTTCACCTCTGCTACATTGTGTAAACAACTTATCCAATTCATCGCTCTGTGTCCATGGTTTCATCCCATCCTTCCACATCCTTAGGAAAACAAGTACTCCTAGAGTAAAATTCGATTTTGCAATATGCCTGCTAGTCCTAATCTTCTTTATCTGCTTAAACCTGTCACCTTTCAAATTAAACCCATTCAGGTAGCTCCCCCTTATTAACTTGAGATCAGGGATTAGGCTCTCCTATGTAATAATTACTCAGGGTGGACAAAGGCAGTTTTTGTTTGTCTTCCTTGCCCTACCACAGAGCTGAGAATTCTACCAAAAACTTAAGTCATCATTTTCTCCTGAATCTGTGGTAGGTATTATCATCATTTTGTAGATGAGCTACTTGATATCAAAAAGTAGTTGCAACTTGTCTAATAACACAGTCAACATTTTTAGCAAAGCTAAGGTTAGAATAAAAGCCTCATACATCCAATGTATATATCTTAAGGTATCTCTCCTTATGGAGATGCTTACATTGCAAAAATTAAAATGGATCTAGGGCACCCAAACCTGTGTTTACAATGCATACAAAATTAACAAATGATTTGTTTTTAATGATCTCTCTACATGTTTCATGTGGCAGATATGCATATGAACCCAACTTTAATGTAGACTCTAATATTTTTTAAGATTTATTTATTTTGAGGGGTTCCTGGGTGGCTCAGTGAGTTAAGGCCTCTGCCTTCGGCTCAAGTCATAATCTCAGGGTCCTGGGATCGAGCCCCCCATCGGGCTCTCTGCTCAGCAGGGAGCCTGCTTCCCCCCACTCTCTGCCTGCCTCTGTGCCTACTTGTGATCTCTCTCTCTGTCAAATAAATAAATAAAATCTAAAAAAAACAGAAAAAGAAGATTTATTTATTTTGAGAGAGAGAGTGGGGGGAGAGGTACAGGGAGAGAGAGAATCTCAAGCAGACTCCCCACTGAGTGCAGAGCCCAATGTGAGGCTCCATCTTATGACCCTGAGATTATGACCTGAGCTGAAATCAAGAGTTGGATGCTTAACCTACTGAGCCACACAGGCACCACAAGCAGACTCTCATTTTCAACTTAAAAACAGTAAGATGTTCTACTGGAATGCTAGGAAAAACTCTTTGTCTTAGGAAACTCTCTTCCAGATCCATTTATGCACTTAGTTTCAGTTCACTTTTTAGTTTATGCATGACCTGCTCACAGTTCAATAACTACATTTGTGTTAGTCACCATGATAGCAGCAGTACAATATAGTACCTTGAACCTAGAAGGCACTTGATAAATATTAGTCGAATGAATGTTGGAAATACTAATAAAGTCATAAGGCATATTTAAAGAAATCCAATTTATTCTCGGCTTGTTTTTCTTTTGCTTAACACAATGTAAAGAGGATAGCTTCTGAAATCAGACCTGTTCACCACTATTAAGCTACCACTTCTTTGCTCAATTTTCTCAG
Source organism: Procyon lotor (assembly GCA_028646535.1). NCBI lineage: Eukaryota > Metazoa > Chordata > Mammalia > Carnivora > Procyonidae > Procyon > Procyon lotor. Next base: position 113,618,511 of record CM053604.1, on the reverse strand, counting down.
CTAAAAAATGGTATAGTAACATCACCTAACTGACAGAATTTTCATGAAATTAGATGAAAAAAATTCACATTAGTCTTTTAAATCAGCACTGGACACAATGTAATCACTCAGCAACAATACATCCTTATAAGACTTTCCATTTGGTACTGGTAAATAGTTTTTTTTTAATTCATGATAAATGTACTAATCATAAAATAATACAAAAGACATAAATTAGATTGGAGAATATCATAAAGAGATATATTCATCCTAAATCTAGTAAAAGGCCTCATTATTATTTTAAAATAATCCTTATAACATTGTCTAAGATACATTCCATCCTGATAAAGACTTTAATAGGTAAATGGAATTTTTTATTATCCCATTCTTTTGTTCAAGACAGAAAATAAAGATAGGCCATATTTCAAAATTGCACAATCTCTAATAAAACACCTGACACTCAACTTTCAGTCCTCTGAAACACAGTCACCAACCAGGCTGGATAATTTATTCAATTAATACCACTGAGTAGAATCGCTACATATTCCGTTTTGCTTCCCTTTCTCTCCCTTTGCTCTCTCCCTTCAATTTCATGTGCTCTTCTACTATAATTGGAACTGGGCGTTTCATTTTTGTCATTGTTGGATGTGGTGCTGGTAGTGGTGGGCTTTGAAGCAATTGCTTTTTCTTTTCTCAGTGTCTTTTGACTCTTCTCTCTCCTTGACCTTCTAAGAAAGAAGTCTCCACTCATCCACAAGAGCCGTGCTTTGCTAACAGAATTTGGGATTCAAACTATATGACCTCTCTAACCGTTTGTTCTACAGAAGTTTTCTTTAAAGAATCATTTAGAAAGAAGCCAATACGTTCAGACATTCTCTGGTGACCTGCAGCATTTACCATCCATCTTTCGGGGGTAATTCCCTGTCAAAGGCATAGTCTCCCAGGTAATTATATGCAGTGCAGCATTATTTATTTTCTCCAACAATACAATGAAATCATACCAACTAAATCCTGTGCTATGGTAAAATGCTGGTGAGTCACATGAACATGGGGCTTCGGGGTGGCATGCCCTAGGAATCAAAAGTACTTGTGTTTTGACACATTTTTCTCACCTGCTCAAGTGCTGACCTGGGGTTCAGAAAACAGAGTAGCACCATAATGTTACAAAGGATACATAGGCACTTCCTTCCATTGAGATTGCCTCTTCTGGAGGATGGTCTCTTATTTAAAGAGATTGGGACCTCTCTTTTGATACGAGTCATTTATATAGTTGTTAAGCAATAACTTAGTTTTTTTTTCCAGGTGATCCTTCTTGACATATTAAAGATAAAAAAGACACTTAAATCTCCCCATCAAGAGACCATGTAGAAGAGAATTCTCAAAAGATGGGATGGGGAGCTGCTTTCAAAAATAAGTTTTAGAAATAGCTTTCTTATGCCATAAGATATGTTCATGTTATAATAATAGATGCTATAAGTCGGATACAAGCCTGATCTGTAATTACATACTATTGTCTTAATTATGTATGTAAATCATACAGACACTAAAAAGACTAAAAGGAAATAAAATGTCATTTTTGGATAATGAGATTGATTATTGATGCCATTTTTCCCCTTTTTACTTTTCTGTATTTTCAAATTTTCTACAATGAATTTTAATTATTTGCATATTTGAAAAAATAAAACTAATGTTTCCAAAAATATTTTAAAGGTCAAAGTGTTGCATATAAAGGTATTTTTCTCCTACTTTGTTAATTTCCAATCAAGTTTCTTGCCATTCTTTTTCTTTAACTTGTACTATTGCTGCAAATAATGAACACCAAGGTCTTATTGTATTAAAATTACTTGAATTAAGCTTTCTTTTAAAAAATTTAATGTATAATAATTACAACACTAACATATAATATAGTTCAAAATATCAAACAGAAGCCAGGCCATCTGGAATGAAGATCAACTCCAACACTTGCTGCTGGGTCGACCCTAGGCAATTTACTTAGCCTCTCTATATTTTATTCTCCTCACACAGTCAAGAGAAATATTAACAGAATTCACTTCACAGATTGTTGTAAGATTAAATGAGCTGTTGTAGGTGAACATTTAGAACATCATCTCACACATATTAGGTGCTATATGAGTATTTGTTTTCTTCCCAGATTTTGGTGGATCTACTTGTGTTGGCTTTATAACTACATAAATAATAATCATTTCCTCTTGGTGCTTCTCTAATACTCCCAGTGAGTTTCATGATTGCAGAGAACTTGCTAGAATTGTTCACTACTAAGTCCCAACTCCTATCATAGTGTTTGACACCTAGTAGATATTCTATAAACATTTCTCTTTTTTTAAAAGATTTTATTTATTTGACAGAGAGAGAGATCACAAGTAGGCAGAGTGGCAGGCAGAGAGAGGGGGGGAAGCAGGCTCCCCGCTGAGCAGAGACCCTGATGGGGGGCTTGATCGCAGGACCCCGAGATCATGACCCGAGCCAAAGGCAGAGACTTTAACCCACTGAGCCACCCAGGAGCCCCTTATAAACATTTCTTGAACAAATAAATTTATAATAAATATTATAGTCATAAAGTTGCATCTAAAATGAAAATTGGTCTTTGAATGTAATCTGTTATTTGAAAGATATCTAATTTCAAAGCTACTCCTTTTTTACTAAGAGCAATTAGAAAATGTTTCAGCTGAACTATTTTTGTGGGCTCTTACACTATTGTTTATATATTTCAAGTGAGATTATATTTCATTTAATGACCTTGCATTCTTTCTTGATATAAAGTTGATGTTGAATCTAAGACATGTTTTCTGAATGAAATCGACATGTGTTTCCCATCTGACTTTTCTCTGTGTTGCTTTTAAAGTGCATCGACTGAAGGATGGTAGAAGTCTCCCTATGCCACAGAAAACACTCCATACTGAGAAGCTCCACTGGCCAGGTCCCCTGACCATGAGTCATAGTTACTCAGAATATTGTTTGAGAATAACTTTACAAGGCATTAAAAGCACAAAAGATTTTAACGACTGACCCAAATGGTCTGGAATTGCAAGTGCTTCCAAGAATCTATGCTTATGTTGTTTCATTCCACGTGCTTGATGTTTAGAGGCATGCGAAGGAAACATAACATTTCTTTTTACTTGAGGAGATAATTTGTAACTTAGTATGATGACGGGTTTGAATCTCAAATTTGCCTGTTAATCATATTTAATACATCTTGGTAAACTTTATTTTCAAATCATTAACTGTATTGTGAAAAAGAAAAAGTATGGTATTTTAACCCTTGGATCAAGCTCAAGTTGTTGAGCTCTTTTCAGTTCTGATTGAGTACAATTACAGGATGTGGGAGGGCATTTCAAAATATTCAAGTAGCTCTAGAAGTCCGAGACTGGAAACAAATCACAGAACCACTTATCATCTTGTCAGTTGCCAACATCATGCTTAAAGAATTCTTATAGCAAAACAAATGCCCATTTAGAGTACTAGCCATTCTCTTCCCTGGTATCAAATCAAAGCAGTAGTTCCTACAAAGAATGTTGGAAAATACACAATCTTCGTTTTAAAAATATATACATGTGCAAAATTCATTATTACCCAGGCTGCTCATATCTCACAAAGATAGCACTACAACACATTTCACAACCTATACTCCCTGGGCCAAAGAGACATTAGTCCAGGCCTAAACAATGTTAAGATTATAAAGACATCTCTGGATTTCATCTAGCATAAAAACAGTTATGAATCTAAGCAGAATGAACTTGGTATATTATTCCTGATTTTTAGACATGCTGAGGAAAAGCCATAAGATTTAGTGGCAGATAAGCCTCTATTCACACTTCTAATCGAGTATTTCTTCAACTTTAGCTACACTTTAGGATCAGCCGGGGAACTCTTATAAATCCCTGCACCTAGGTCAAACCCCAAAGTAGTTAAATCAAACACACTACTAGTGGGAGCGCAGGCATCAGTCTTTTTTTATAGCCTTCCAAGTTTCCCCACATAAAGCCAAGATTAAGAATGACTGCTCTAGTTATAGGCTCTTGGTGTGGCCGAGCGTGGAAGCTCTCTTGGGCATGTTGATAAGGGGAAGGTGGCTAAAGGGAGCATTTACTATTGATATAGGCTGTCACTTTTCTAAGTTATTTCCTTGTAGTAATATTTAATCCACCCGAATGGGTAGAAACTATTATTATCACCACCATTTTATAGATGAAGAAAGAGATAGGTCATACAACTAGGAATGGTGAAACAGGGATTCCATCGTTTATTTAACAAACTATGTTTAAGTTCATATAATACACCAAAGACAGTGTCAAAATACTTGGAGTCTCCAAATGCTTAATGTGATAAACAAGGAGATGCATTCTACCAATAAACACCAAATTATGAGTAACTGCCTTCCCACATGTGCTGGAATTAAATATGATAAAAATAATGCTGCCCTCAATAGTATCCTGGAAAAACTGCCAATGCTAACCGAATTAATAGGTAAAGCTAACTAAAGGTCTAAACTAAATAGACCAGGGGCGCCTGGGTGGCTCAGTCGTTAAGCGTCTGCCTTCGGCCCAGGTCAGATCCCAGGGGCCTGGGATCGAGCCCCGCATCGGGCTCTCTGCTCTGCAGGAAGCCTGCTTTTCCTGCTACCATTCCCTCTGCTTGTGTTCCCTCTCTCGCTGTGTTTCTCTCTGTCAAATAAATAAAATCTTTAAACTAAATAGACCAAAATTCTATTTCCACTGACTTTGTCTGGCTTCCAAGGGGTCAGCAAAGTAGAATCATAGCCACTGTGATTCTAGCAACATTGAACCGAATTGTAATCACACTATTCACACACATTTAGCACCCAGATTAAATAATGCTGAGGGAGCAGAACACATAAGAGCTGAAAAATGGATTCCATAGTGTAATTCATATTCTCTCTAACCCTCTGGAAATAGAGTACTGTTTAAGACATGCTTTCTGCAGGGGTAATCCCAGGGACAAGACGGCTACAATTAAAATGACTTCATTTATGTGCAGTATAAGAAACACATTTCTCCTTATCCTACATCCTGGTGCTGACTTTCTGCTTTCACGAAGAAAAGGCATAAGAAGACCATTGAAGACTTAAGCTACATTTATGCCACTGTTTACATGAAGACTATTTCCTGTATTTAAGAGAATCCTACAGGCTGAAAAGCAACAGTTTGAAGATATTACATACATTGTCCCTGATGTCTAGAGATGAACACAGCAATTTAGACCCAAATCTGAATTAAAATGGTTTTATATGAGTAAACGTCAGAAAATTAATAGATGTAAGTTTGAAAAAAAATTCCTGATTACCTGAAAGTGTTATTTTAGGGCCATTAAAAAGAGTTAATGCCACATTCAAAAACTTTCACCATTTTCTGGTAAATCTGCAATGAGATCTTCATTTCCTTAGCTGTTTTACCATTTAAAGGTATTTCCAAAGGAGTTTTATGCAATTCAGAGTCATTTATAGTACGGTGTGAATTAATCATTTACAAGTGTGACTTTCTATGGTGTTAGGAAAGAGAATATGTGGGTCCTGAGACCTGGAAAGGGTGGGGAGAGGAGCTGATATCCAGAATGGAAGAGACAGAGTATGTGCAGACTCTGGGAATGCCAAAGGCAAAGTCAATCATTTCACAAGTTTATCTTGGAACCACTTTCAATAAGAAAACAGGAGACGTCTGAGAAGGGAAACTAGAAAAAAATTTCTTTTCTTTTGTTTTTGATAATACACATTTCCTGTGGCTAATTAAGACTACGATTTTTTTTTTAAGATTTTATTTATTTATTTGACAGAGAGATCACAAGTCAGCGGAGAGGCAGGCAGAGAGAGAAGGGGAAGCAGATTCGCTGCTGAGCAGAAAGCCCGATGCGGAGCTCGATCCCAAGACCCTGGGATCATGATCTGAGCCGAAGGCAGAGGCTTTAACCCACTGAGCCACCCAGGCGCCCCAAGACTACGATTTTTACAATACACAAAGTACAGATATTTTAATTATAAGTAACTACTTTAGCACTGAACAAAATATGAAAAGAAGTATATTGAAATCCTTAAAAAAGAACAAGGAGATGAAGAAAGAAAAGGAAAAGAATTCATGTCATCGTCACCACTATCTTTATACCCATTGTCATAATTTGGCTCAAAAAATCACCAGAGAGATTAGGTGCTTCATGAAGTTGGGCCAAATGAGGCAAGATTGATTGCAAATAAGAACCAAATTGGCATAAATTTAAAAAGTCACTGAACTGACTATACCAAAGTGCAGAGAAATCACACCACAAAATATATGAAGATTCAAACATGTAATAAAAATCAGATTAAAGAAATGAGAGAAACAAAGAATAAACAGAAATCCATAATGGTCTCTAAACAACAGAAATATTGAAGTAAGTTGAAATACATTATGCATAGTATAAAGGTAACTAAGTAACCTTATGCTTAAGGAAAATACTGCCGATTTTTGTCACTGTACTGATGCAGAAAGCAATGCATCATATTCTTGCTGTCATTCTCATTTATGAAATTTAGATTCATTTCTCCCAAAAGAGATGGAAATAAGGAAGAGAAAGTGAGAATTGTGACCCTCACAAATTAAAAAAAAATGAATTTCTAGCAAAAAATATGAGGAGGAAAATATTGTCAACTCCAGAAATTAAATATCCCATTCTTGAGACAGTAAGTGCAATGTAGCAATAAATGAAATATTCCCATTCATTGAGGAAACATTTTAAGAGATAAATTTGAGAAAGGGTAGAAAAATAATCGTATCAGTTCCCAGTGCTGTAAAACAAATCTCCCCAAAACTGAATGGCTTAAAACTATAACAATGCTATTATTTCACGTGATTCCAATTTGTTAGGAATCCATAAGCAACTTCTGCGGCCAGATGTGGCTCAGAGTCCTTCATGATGCTCTAGTCAGATTGTAGGTCAAAGTGGAGCCGCTGGTGACTGACCAACCATCTCTCTCTTTCAGCTGTGGTCTCAGAGCTTTTCTGTGTGATCTCTGCAGATGGAATCTTTTGGACTTCCTTACAGCATGGTGACCTCAAGGCAGTGGGATTACTCATATTAAACTTAGGACTCCAAAGCAAGTTTTCCAATGAGCAAGGTGAAGCCTGAATTTCCTTTTATGACCTAGCCTTGGAAGTCATCTAACACACTTCCATCAAGCTTTTTAGTCAAAAGAGCTTCAGCAGTTGGGGCACCCGGGTGGCTCAGTCAGTTAAGCATCTGCCTTCA
>CM053604.1:113580881-113610778 GCA_028646535.1 Procyon lotor | reverse complement strand
CTTCACTGTCTGCCACATCATCCATTTAATTTAATTTAATTTATTTATTTAATTTATTTTTTTATTATCATATAATGTATTATTTGCCCCAGGGTACATGTCTGTGAATCATCAGGCTTACACATTTCATAGCACGTACCATAGCACAATCTCTAGCACACCTCTAATATTCTTTGTGAGTTTTTTTGTTTGTTCACTTAATTTTGTGTGTGTGTGTGTGTGTGTGTGTGTGTGTGTGATTTGTTCATTTTTGTTGCTTGCTAATAAAAAATGAGTTTAATGAAGGTGGAGCCCTTGTTTGGCTTTGTCATCACTGTAGCTTTGGTAGTCAGAACTGAGATGGGCACAAGTTAACCTCTTAATAAATCTGTGATGTTCAAATCCTTCTCTCTAAACCACGTTATATATATTTTTCATGAGACTTAGCTCTGTGACACTTAAGAATATTTGTTGACTTCTTCGCTTTCTATCTACATTTATAACACATTTTTGGTGATTGAGGTAAACTTCAGTATGCTCCTGTCTCTTGCATCTTTAACTTTCCCTAATGCTCTGTACTTTCTCTAAACAAGGAGACTTTGCATGAACAGATTCCTCCACCCAGCTCACTGCCTTTAAGCCCTTTTGATGTGATTGACATCTATGCACGTGTACTTTATCAGCCTAGATGTTATATTTTCCATAAATCTTTACTGAATCCTCTGACCTGGATTAGGTCCTGTAGTTATGAACTCCCAGAGGGCTACTGTGTGCTCGCACATTGTAGCACTTGCCTCTCCCTCATGTAATTCCCTGTCTTGTGTTTTGTCTTCTGCTAGGGAAACTAGAATGTAAGCTGGTTTTTTTTTTTTTTTTTTCAGAGATTTTATTTATTTATTGGAGAGAGAGAGCGAGAGACAGCATAAGAGGGGAGAAGGTCAGAGGGAGAAGCAGACTCCCCGTGGAGCTGGGAGCCCAATGTGGGACTCCATCCTGGGGGATCACGACCTGAGCCGAAGGCAGTTGCTTAACCAACTGAGCCACCCAGGCGCCCAATATAAGCTGTTTTATATACTTGCATTGTAATTTCAGTTTGTGACACAACATACCACTGGAAACAAAACAAAACAAGACCTCTCAGTGTCTCTAATACTTTCCTGTTCGGTGGTTAGGGGTGCTAACTGTAGTTGGTTCTTTTCTGAAGACTTAGTAAAAACAATTGGAACCCCATGTGAAAAAGCAAAAGCGCCCTCTGGGAGGGCTGAGACAATATCAAAGTCATCACAATTCCATCCACATTTTCTACCACGAACTAGGGGATCCATTTAGAATTATTCAGAGAATGAATAGATTGAAATCTGTTTATGCCAGATGGATAACTGGCAGTTATATACTGTGGAAGGTAGAGTGTGAAACCAATCTCTAAGAAAGCAACAGTGTGAGGAAAGATGTGAAGATTTAAGATTACTGAAGGGATGTGTTACAGCATTATATGCTAGTCTTAAGTCTTCCACCTACCCCATAGATAATTCAAACGAACAAAACAAAAATTCAAAATGATGGGTGCCTGGGTGGCTCAGTTGGTTAGGCAGTTGACTTTAGCTCAGGTCCTGATCTCCGGGTCCCGTGTTTGAGCCCTGTGTCAGACTCCCTGCTCAGCAGGGAGTTTGCTTCCCCTCAACCTCTCCCTCTGCCCCTCCCCCTGCTCATCTTCTCTTTATCTCCGTGTCTCTTGGTCTCTGTCTCTCTCTCAAATGAATAAATAAAATCTTTAAAAAATTCAAATTATAACTCTCATCTAAATGGATTATTGGTCATTGATTACCAATAAAGCTATTGATAATCTAAGCCAAGTTAATGGTAATACTACAATTTTTAGTTATTTGCATGTCAAATTAGTAGGATTTATGATTTATATTACTGATTATTTCCATAGTATACAAACTGGCTCAAAATTTCTAGTGTCCATGATTTATATCTCATCACCTCTCATTCTCCTGGTCCTTGAAGGCTTTGAGGAGCTCCTGGGGCCAAATACATGAAGCACTATTTCCTTCCTCTGACTGATCTTTAGTTTAGATCTGATAACTAAATTACTTTTACATTTTCTTCTAGAGTCAGAGGAGACCCTGCTCACTGCTGGCTTCTTTTGCTTCTATTTTCTTCTTTCCCTGTGGAGGATGTGGAGGCTGCTTAGCCCAAAACGCGAATATCTGGGGGACATACTTTCCTGATGTCAAACTGTTCTCTCTCCTCTGAGCTTTGGATTATAGCCTACACCTGGATGGATTTACAGTTATGTTACTATCTGTTATTTAATGTTAATGTTATGTTAATAAATATCCAGTTTTGTTAGTTGGGAAATTCTATTTCATCTTGCTAAGTTACTTGAGGTTGGGCCCATTTAAGAATGGACTTGGCTGAAAGTCATTGAAAAGTCTCCTCGCAGCAGATTAAATAGAAATCATTTTATTTTTTTTCCCTAAATAACAAGAACCCTGAAGATGGGCAGGGCCTAATTCTGCTTCAGGACTCAATATGTCAGAGCCAAATATTTCTGGACCTTTCCATCAGAGTTGCGGAATGGCAGCCTTACCTCTAAAATTATCAAAGGCAGAAAGAAAGACTTGGCTGTTTGCAAATAATTATTGGTTTACTTGGTTGCCCCCTGTTGTCTGTATAGTTTGAAAAGCTAATTACATATAAAATATTTAAATACAAGTGGATGGTTGTACATTAAATCAAAGTTTTATTAGATAGCTGCTTGCATATAAATGTATTATTTATTATATTATATATATTATATATATAATATATTATATATATATTATAAATGTATTAAATACATAAAATGTATTTAATATAATGATATAAAATGTGCTCTCATTTACAGGTTAGATAGCTGTTGTTTTCATTGTCTCTGAATCCTGATTTTTCAAACCAGTAGAAAATTGATATTAAAAATTCTTTGCAACAGGTAAAAGTAAAATTAGTTTAAGAACAATTTGTTCCAATGACAAACTGACACTGGATAAGATATAAAACTTGAGAGACATGTTAAATTTATGTTCCTTTTGGTTAAAAAAATAATCTGTCCTGACACATACTCAATATTGGCACACTCACCATTCTTTCCATTAATTTATTTATTGGATTTATGAAGAACTTTCTCCTCTACAAACTCAATTTAATCACATTCAGCTTTGTGGTTGTCATAGTTCATGTTTTTCCGTGTAAAGGTATCAAACTCGGTCAGGTTTGATTTGTAAGAACATATTTCCTTGCTTTCCCTTCTCATACAAACATCAGTAACTGAAAGATAATGAAGAGTTAATGTACTTCCAAGTGATTCTGAACTCATATTCCAACATCTCTACATTCTGATTAATTGTTCCAAACAGCAAGTTCTCCACATGGATTTGGGTTGTGAACATACAGTATTTAGGTATTTTGATTTGCATTTTCTTCTTTTTGTTTTCTATTAAATCTGCTTATAATACAGCAAATGTCATTGCTCCACACACATGCTAACAAGAATCTGCAAGGCCAAATGCCAGATTTACTAATTGGTGGTTTACTTCCTCTCTGTAGTTAAAAATACACATAATATATACTTATATTCTCTGAAGAGATGAGACGGTATTTGATTTGGTGGCCTAAATAGATGAACTTGAGGCGGCCCGACCCTAGCTCTTGATGGCTTAAGTGAATGGTGCAGGGACTCCAGAAGTTTCCGGTAAATAATAGAAGGATTTGATGTATGAGAGAGTCCATGGAAAGGCAGAGACCTGAGTGGGAACCAGGACAGGGTGATGCATGGGACCTTTATGATCAGAAGGAAGTGGCTGGATCCATGGGCTCCAACAATAGGTACCACCAGGTCATTCTTAAGCAAGAAAGATCCCAAACCTCCATACGTCACAGGTTTAGATCATATATGCTTCTCTGCAGAGGAGTCCAGATAGGCTTGAAATTGTGGGTTTATGGTTCCAGTAAGGGTGGCTTTTCAGTAAACAGTTCAGAGTTTATGAAGTGTGGCCTTTTCATTAGTGGAGAAACGTCGGTGGTATTGAGAATGTCACAACTGGTATGTGTCCCTAAGAAACAAAATTCTTAGATTCTGTTTTACTAACTCTTAATTATTTGGGGACACTCAATTTCTGGGAACAAATGACATGGTACTGAGAGATGGTCCTGCTGTCTCACGTGAACATCAAGTCACCTGAATTTACAAAGATCAGTGCAGTTACAGAAACATAATAACGTATAGAGTCATTGTGTTAGCCCCTGCTTATCCCCCTCACAGGCATCTTCTTAAACACACCTGCACACCTGCTACAAATAAGGGCATGGAAATGAAAAGCTATATTACTCACTATAGAGTACTGATTTTTATAGATGAAAGTTTATGTTGCTTATAATAGGGTAATGATTTATGTTACATATTGTTAAAGTGTCAATTCCAGGTCCTTTATCCTAGTCTAGAGAAATGTTTTGGAAACAAACACTTAAATATAGAACAATGAAACATAAATTAAATGACTGTAGTTGGTGATAGTTCACTAATTTGCTTTCCTCTTTGTAGAGAAAAGTTTTTCTCTTAGTATTTTTGCTACTTGTCATTAATGCTCAGGGGTTAAAAAAGGGAAAACACTATGTTTGCTCTTGGGGATTTAAGTAGTAAGATTTGAGAGTTGTTAATCAGGGTGATCATATAATTTTTTACACAAATCATTTCACTTTGAGAACAAAAGGGAGTGTTATTAAAAATCACACCGTACAAGAGGCTTAATATGAGTTTCCTTTTTGGTAAAATGGGGTGTATTTTTACCCTTTGGTCCTCTGGTTACTTTTATGGAAATAGAACACAAATATGAGTTTCTTTTTTTTTTTTTTAAAGATTTTATTTATTTGACAGAGAGAAACACAGCGAAGAGAGGGAACACAAGCAGGGGGAATGGTAGTGGGAGAAGCAGGCTCCCTGCTGAGCAGAGAGCCCGATGTGGGGCTTGATCCCAGGACTCTGGGATCATGACCTGAGCCGAAGGCAGACGCTTAACGACTGAGCCACCCAGGCGCCCCATATGAGTTTCTTATAGAGTGGTGACTCATGGTCTTTAAAATTTTACTCAGAGCGCTGCATTCTCAGACTTTGTCCAATGTGAAGTCTAGATTTAATATGCCAATTGAGATTTTTGTGAGGAAGAATGTGAAATTACTACAAGCAACTTTGTAACTAATTATGATTTTAATTACCCAGTTCACAAGTCCTCCTTCACTAAAGGATTAAAATTATGTTGACAGAGAGGGATGAGGAGAGGGGAGAAAGAAGGAAGGAAAATGGAAAACAGTAAAGAATAAACCATGTATTAAAAGAATCCAAATACTTTTGAATGATTCAGACAAAAAGCATAAAAAAATATGGCCAAATACAAAGACCATGTTTTCTCATGGTGAGAAGAAAGAGCTCTGATAACTCAGCAGGAATATTCCTTGTCTCTTAGTGAAACATAAAATGGTGTCTTTTGCTTTCCAGATGGTGGGAGCCTCCGAATGTTTAGTTCTGAACCACTAGAGGGCAGTGGAACACTGGGTAGAAAACAGTCCTTAACAACGAACATTCTCTCATCCACTCCCCCCAACCCAAATAAGTCACACACCATTAAAATAAGGAAGGAAAGATAGAAAGCATAGGGAGAATCTGATAGAAGAAAATATGTCATAATGCAAAGACATTGCATTTAAGTACTGAAGGGAGGGAAAAAAGGAAGGATTATTTCAACATATCCGGAAAAGAACTGAAGCAGACATTCCATTTTTTAGAGAATGAACTATAGAGACTGTAAGAATTTATTTAAGTTGAGAATTATAAGGGTCTTTTTTCATTTTTTGAGCAAATCTCAATTATACAAAATGGATTTTTGGAAGTCAAAGAAAAGTGTTGAAAAAATATAATGAAATGGGTTGCAATCGGAAACGTGCAACCACATAGCTCCCTTATTTTCAACTCTTTCCTCTGGTGTTTTTTGTTAATAATAAAAGTCTAGCTATGGATCTTACATACTTGAAACATTTTTAAAATATATTTTTGTCTCCTCTCCCCACTGAATAGTTCAAAAGCCTAATTTTACCCTAGATCGAGCAGGTCACCAATAACAATTGAGTTTCTATTGTTTTAAGTGATTTAAATTCACTGCACAAAATAAGATAGGATTACATATCTTTATAAAAATGGTTTATTTCACTTTTTTTTCAAGGTACAAGTCATTTTTGTGACTGATATGTTCCACTGTATCATCCTTAAGATTCAGAAATTTCTCAGTTTCTAAATGTATTTTTAGTGTCAAGGCATCTATCTGTTTTTTTTAGTACAGCATATGTTCGAGAGAATTATAAAATGCACTTTGTTAGGGTTTAGAAAGGAATCTGGTGAAAAGACTTACACTGTAAGGGAGAAATTGCAGTTCCCATCTTTAGGATTTAAATTGTTTATATGTTTGCACTTTTTATTCAACCATTACTGAAAAATTAAGATGCTGCTGGGCACTCTTAAAAAAAAGTGTTAAGAGATTTTTCAGTCTGTTTCAAATTCAGGAAGAAATAAGAATAGAAAGGAATTTAACAGTATATGTTCCTTGTTTTAAGGAGTAGCTATATCCTTCAAAAGATGTCTATCAACTGATTTTTTTAAATGGAATCATATTTTTTATTGACTCATAAAAACTTCAGAGGTGACTTATCTCTATTATTTGTCAATGATTTGTCTTAGACTTCTAAAATGGCAACTGTTTCTGAAAAAACGAAGGAAGAATTTCAAATCTATTGGAAAAAACAGGAATGTTTAACATCCAGTTATTTGCTGAGGTTGTCTCTCCAAAGAATTTGGAATATGTAAATACTTGATATGACAAATTAATTGGAATAGACAAAAGAAATTAAATAGTTCAGTCGCATATATATTTAGATAAAATTCCTCAAATTTACAGCTTCTACAATTTCAAATGTCACTCTAATATTTTTTTACTATAATATTTTTTTAAAAACAAAACTAAAATGTTATGAATTTAAAATTCTACATTGTAGCTCATGTATACCATATTCAGAGCAAAGCTATCAAGTATTAAATAAAGTTATTTAGTATTAGAGCTAAACTGATTATGATTCAGAAGCCTTTTTCCTCCCTTTATGTAGGTGGCCTCAAAGATGGATGGAATGGGGGTGTGTGTGTGTGTGTGTGTGTGTGTGTGTGTGTATGTATTGGAGGTGGAGGTCCCAAAAAAATTAACTCAAAGGAAAGTAAGTAATACTGTATTTATTCATGTGATAAATCATCAGTTAGGTATTTTACCACCATACTAATATTATTTCTACAAGAAAAAATCATATCAACAAGGAGCTACTACATTGTATTTATACAATTCAAGGAACTTTAATTATGCTTTTTCTTTGTGCAGAGAGGGTATATGTTCATTGGGAACATGCAATACATACAAGCTAAAAGAAAGGGCAAGTCTGTAGAAATAATCATTACACCTATTGAAGTAGGAGTTGTTCTTTGTTCGTGTTGACTTCTTTAAGATCTTTATATTACCCTAATTGTACAAATAAGAAAACTGAGGGACAGAGGGATCAATTAAATTATCCAAGATAACACAGCTGATTGAACCAGAGGTCAAAACTAGACATGTGGCCCCAGGGCTTGTACTCCTCATCACAACACCACACTGACTCTTCTTACCTTATTCAAGACCAGGAGGGGTAATATTAACATGCAAGTCCATGGTCTTGCCTCAAAGTGGTAGTGGCAATATTCACTATCAGAATGGTTAATGATTGCTTAAGTATTTGGATGAACAATTCATATTGCGTTCCTTTCATGCCAACTTCCTGACCATATTTTAATTAGTATTAAATTGAATTAATAGTTTAGTGTTTGAATCTGAATCTTTTTCACTTTTTCACTGAGTTTAATTAAAAAATTCTGAGGTTTCTCACATCTATCCATTTTGAGAAAGACCCAATACTGTCTGGCATTTTAATTAGATAGATTATAAACATACTTTTATTATAGTTATAAAAATAAAGGAAAGGTTTTTAGCTTTTATTGACTAAAAAATCTTGAAGAAAAGTGTCTTTATTTCTGTGCACCCATTAATCAAAAAGAAAGGTAAATTGGACCTCTTTGGATTATTTGAGTCCCTGACTCTCTTATGATAACATGATAGTGGACTTTTTCATAACTTAATTGAATTTTATGGATCTCAGAGGTCAATGTGATGAAATCACTCATTCAAAAACTTCTTTGAACAATACAAAGTATTGTTTGTTATCATTGTTTGGTATAGTTATTTAGTATAGTTATATAAAAGGAAAGTTTGGTATAGTTATTTGTTAGCCTACGTTGTTTTTATGTAAGCCAAATTTGTACAGTAATTGTCAATTTAATTTGGTCTTATGTTGATTAATTGAATGAAAAGTAGGAATAATGGAAGCAGTTATGGGTCAATAAATAAAGCTGTGGGTAAGATCTATTTTTTTCTCATTCTGTGCCATGAATATTTTACATAAAATTTACTATTTGGAAGGCATTTTTTTCTTACCTATTATTTTTATTTCTCAAAAATCTAGCTTTTTTTTTTCTTTTTCCTGATAGAAATTTAGAGACATATGTTCATTGCAACCATAGAAGCAATATAGCACTCCAAGTTGCTTTCCACCCCTGCTCTCTGTCCTGACCTTCTGGATCTTACTTAACACATGTTGATCTTTTTTTTTCCTGACCAGTGTATTTTCCAGGCTTTGGACATATAGTTACTGTACAAACAATGATAAGTAAAATACTTATCCCAGTCACTGTTTTTTTTTAATGCTATAACTTAAAGCTCTAATTTAAGCTGTCTTCTTGGGGCTTAAAGATTAGGGAAGACATAAGCCTTGAGGTGGTATAAAAACATTTTTCTTTATCCCTTAGAGCCTCTTGATTTCTTAAGCCGTGATGGAGCCACAGTTATAAAATCTGATTACTTCTTAAATAATCTAATCATCAAGTCATCGTTATGAAATCTGATTATTTCTTAATATATTTTAATATTTGCAATGGAAAGAGTAGGAACAAATGAGTCTCGGAGTGTCTATTTGGAAAAATAAAATCTTAACTCCCATATTGTGACTCACCTTCCACTACTAAACTTGGAGACCCTGGGTGTGATCTTTGGAAGGTTTTTTATTGTCACTCATGTCCTTCCATTGAATCTGAGTCCAGGCAATGTGTGTCGTTGATGCCTCAGGGGTAGTGCGTGATGTTTGCTGTTTGCAAGCTCTGCAGTGACATCTCTGGAGCCACGTATCACCATTGTGTCCTGTTTAATTGACTTCTATTCCAGGTGCTGAGACTAATGTTTTGAAAAAGCTTGATTCAATGGAATCCCCTCCGATGGAATCAGCTACCAGAGACCATCTTCATGGCACCGACATTTACTTAAGTAAGAGTCTTCTCTTCCCCCATTTCCCCATAATTTAATTATCAGTATTGAAAAGTGACAGGAAAGAAACTCACAGGTGCTGTGATAGAGAAGAACTGGAGTACGGGGGCTAGATAAGTAACCCAGGACTTACTAAAACCCCCTATGAGGGTTTAGTAAGTAGACCCAACTTCAAGATCTGTTTAATGTATATATTTCTATTTTATTATTATTTGGTTGCATAAGAACATCCAGTAAATTAAACACTTTTATGAAAGTAGTAGAATATAAATAAAAGTAGCAGAAACTGCTAGCTATCAAACTAGTAATATAGATATAAATGAGTATGAGATGTGAGACTATATAAAGAAACATAATTTGTAAACTTGTTTCTACTTCAGTGTAGATAATCCCCATTATATGACCAGCAGGTGCTTGCTATTAAAATCCAACAAATCCTACATCTAGAGTATTTACTTATGGTAAATATTCTAGGATTTCACTGATCTATATAAAGAGAAAGGAAACTATGAAACTATGAAATGGAGCAAAGGGGATTTGTACAGTTCATTCCAAATACCAAAAATATGCCTGGAACAATGCTAAGATTTCAGATGAATCATATATATTGAAAATGCTTTAGGATCATTAGGCTGAAAAAAACACTGGATCACTGTTGCTACACTGAAGTGACTTACCAGCCTTCTTTATGCTCAATTAGAAGTTTCTAGAGCACAAAAGTTATCAGATCTCCCACAGAGGCTGAAAAGGAGAGCAAAGAGCACAGAGTCAGACTTCTACCATGTTTGGCTTGGTCATTAATTTTAACTGCATTGCAATCTGAGGTCTGTTATAAAAGACTGAAGAAGTCAGAGAGAAGCAGTAAAATAGTATGAACTAGTTAGAAAGTAGGATTTCTGTGATACACAGTGGGCTAACTAGGATGAATATAGTTTAAAAAATCTTGGCTGCTTCTGGAGAAAAAAGAAACAGAAACATTTTTTGGCAGTGTTCTATATGATGAACGATATTGGATAATAAAATAACTAACCTCCTAGGGATTTCACAAGATGCATACCTCAATTATGTTGCAATGTAAAAAAGAAATAATTTCCAATGACGGAATTAGGACTCAAAGACTTTATTAATCATCAAGAAAATGTAATTATTTATATAGGATAGTATCTTCATTCAAAAGAAAAAAACTTTTTGATTTGCTTTATGGAGATTCTGTAAAAGTAGAGGTGAAAAGATTGTCACGTCACGTCAATTCATTTCATATTCATTTATGTTTGTCCTTCAGTCTCTGACCACTAGGTAATGGCTTTTATCTCCTTTTTACCCATATGTTCAAAGGTCCTACAGATATCTGGAAAATAACTTATTTACAAACCTGATTTTTAAAATGGCAATCCACTAAACTACATCGTCTTAGAAATGGTTAAAAAAATGAAAGAATAATCTTACTATTAATTACATAAAAATGGATAAAATGATAGCTTATACTACCCATCTGATTGAAAGGAAAGCAAAAACAAAAACAAAACAGAGTCCAGTAGAGAGGCCTCATCTGAAGAACTGACTGAAGAAGGAACTGCTGCAGACTTTATTTTTATGGTTGTTGATAAGATTCAGTTTCTGGAGGATAGTGAAGCTGAAGACTTGACTTCCTGATGGCTGTTAGCTGGAGACCATCTTCACTTCCTCAGCTAAGTGGGCCTCTCCAACACAGCAACTTAGAAGTAATCAATAAGAGAGAGAAGGCCTGGTAGCAAGGCAGAAGTCACTATCTTATGTAACTTAATCACATACAAGATATGTGGCCATCTTTGTCATATTTGGTTGGTAAGATGTCCCAGTGACACTCGAGTGGAGGATATCACACAAGGAGATAAATAACCAGGAGGTAAAGGCCATCGCTGGAGGCCATCTTGGAAGCTATAGTTACCAGATACTTTTCTTGCACTCACCAGTCTTCTTTGCTTCCTGATGTCTTTACATGCTGGATCCTTATGAGGAAAGACCAAAAAACCAAAGAATTGGTCACATAATTTCTATTAAGAAATGAATAATTCTTTTTTTCTCTTTTTAAAAATGTGTTATGCTTCATTCTACAGAAAAACCTGAGGCTACTGATGGTACATTCAGTGAACAACACTACAGAAAATATAAAGTGTAGTAGATTGTCAAGATGACATAGAAGAAAAACAAAATGCATTTTTATTCAATACATAAGGTTTCATACAGGTGTTATTGCTGCCCTGAGAATTTGGCTCTGATTATCTAGGAAGTTTTAAAGCAGTAAGAAAAAAAAAAATGACTGTTTATATAGTTCTCTATGTCCTTGAATAAAATTTGTATCATTTTTCAAGGGAAACAAAGTCTTCCCTAGTATTTATTATAAAATAATGTGGCTTTGTTTGGTTTGGTTTTTAATGGAATTATGTGAAGTTAACCTAGAAAAGTCATCTAAATTTTTTCAACAAATGAAGACACCAATTCTGATAGGCTGTATTTAGTATTTTTTTCCTAATGAGATGCAGCCTACTTTAAACACACACATTACTGGGGAGTAATTCCAGAGAGGCCAGTATAATAGGGTCCAATGAAGTCAGTTTCTCAGGGCTCAGTTTGAGCCCTGAAAATAATTGTGTCTATGTAGATTCTAATTCTTCTAAAAAATTCCAATACATATTACTTTTATTAGCTGGGTTTGGAGAACATTTCAGCAGTGGACAGCTGGATGTTTTGCTCTCTAACTTAGGCTTGGTGTGCAGGTCTCTAGTGTGACAGTTAAGGGTGATTCATTTGTTTTAAGGACCACATGAAGGTGGCAAAATTGACTCTTCTTTGAGAAAATGGAAGAAATAAAAGTATACCTTAATCTGTTTTCCCTAATAGGAGATTTGTGACAGTTAAGGGCGATTCATTTGTCTTAAGAATCACATGAAGGTGGCAAAGTTGACCTTTTTTGAGAAAATAGAAGAAATAAAAGTATATCTTAATTTGTTTTCCCTAATACGAGACTCCTGGAAAAGGCAATGGATACGCTAAATCAATTAATCCATAGTGGTAACATTTTAGGTATGATAACACATGATTGGGATCTGTTATTTTGTGGAGAGATGAGTAATCAGGTGCTTTTCAAGCCATAAAGCCTTTTCATGAAGGTTTGTCTGCTCACAAAATTTTTTGCTTGAGGACAATTGACAGAATCAACTATTTTTTAATCTATTATATTTGTGGCTATAGGGGAAACAGAGGGAGAAGAAAAAGAAATAAACCAGTATTTGCTTCTGGACACTAAAAATATTGATAGTAACAGCTTAGGGGAAAGATTCTATAAGTTAATATTTGAGTCTGCTTTCAAAAGTGAAATAAATTTCAATATAAAGAAAATTATTTTAGCCTTTGATTTAGATTCTTCTGGTTAATATTTACTCAAGGCAGAAAGATCAAAATTATGTGGTCTTCTAAAAGAGCTGTAGATAGAGTGACATTATGTGTCATTTTTTACTATTATTTAAAGGGAAATAAAATTAGTAACTGGATTTTCAAAGAGGCTGAAATGTGCATGTAGTATTTAAAAAATATGCATCTAGTATTTTTATATTTATTTTAAATTTAAGTAGAAAATGGATGGACTATACTAGTTTATTTGTTGATTGATTGGTGGAATTCATAAAAATTCATACTTATTTTTGTTTTTCAACATATTATCAGCATCATGAATTTTACCAACAAATGTTTGCTGAGTGTCTTCTATATGAAGATAACTACAACAGATCCTTGAATCAATTATTAGTTCAACAAACAGAATTCTAGTTAGACAATCAGGCCATTAATGTATTTTATATATTTCTCATGTATTGTATTTATTATATAAACATAATATATATAGTAAATAATAAATGTCAAATGAGTTATGATATAAGTGCTGTCAAATGTAATGATGAGAATGGAATGAGAGTAAAGTCACCATGGACTGAAGTGGCCAGAGTCTCACTGGTTCTCTGAAAAACTATCTAGACACAACGCATACCAAAAATAGGCCATTAAAATCACATGGAAAATAGGAAGACAGGAAGAAAACAGAAACCATAAATCCTGTTTCCCTACCTGTTCTCTATAGCCCAAATCATGGAATATCATTGAAGTGAGAGCTTTAGTTATCTGAATGGCAAAATATGATGTGCTTAAAAATGGTCTTTTCATCACTAAGAGCCACTTCCAAAACTAAAAGTGTCTTTTGGTAAGGAGAAACCTATTACTGCTGTAGAAACAACAGATACTCTCTTTTGCTATGAATCAAGACTGAACAAATTGAAACCTGTAGTGCATCAGGGCTGAAGCAGGGGACCATCTTTTATAGCTTAGTTATATTTTTGCTACACTGTTTAGATTTTGGAATAAAGATATAGGATTAAAGAAGCCTGGTGAGCAGCAACTTTCAATGACAGAATACGGATTGATTTCGTGCCTACTCTTCAGTCAAATGATACAGGGGTCAATATTTCTCCATTTTGAGAAGTTTTTGGATGGCCTGGGAACCCAAGTACAAAACAGAGGGCGATATAAACACACTTACAAGGATAGTCAAGTGGGAATATTTCTAGCAGGTTATAACGATATCACAAGGGCATGGCTGATTTTTCAAATGCAAGGACAGGAAGACTTTCAGGAAAGCATCCAAATGGGGTTCTTTGCTATGAAGTCATTTAAAAATATATCAGCTTCTTACTGTGCTCATCATGTGGGCAAAAAGGTTTCTACTTTCATATTCTTAACTTAATAACATGAATTTAATATTTGCATAGTACTTTACCATAAATAACGTCAACATTTTATCTTGTCACAAGAATCCTCCAAAGTAGGTGTGCTATCTTTGATCATCTTTATCAATTTAAAAATGAAATAAATAAGTAATGAAAGCAAAAGTTGAATTAGTTATTGGCAAATGCTTTTCTTTTTTTAGAAAACTTGTAAGTTTTGCTTTACCTTCTCTATTTCTGGAAGGAAATCTGCTTACTTTTGTTATTTCAGGGTGGTTGTGCAGGTTAGAAATTATCGTTTGCTTAGTGGTTCCCCAAGGTACACTTCTCTTTCCCACCCAACTTTTCGCTCATCAGGGCATGTCAGGCTGATTCTACTTGACTGAAAAGTGTTGATGAGCAAGGCTTCATCACCTCATTTGGTTTCCCAGGGAAATGTTTGCTTGGGAGGTAAGTAGCCACTGTCAGCCCCCTGTCAGAATAAGAGGGAATAAAACGTTCCAGCTGTTTACCCACTGTCATTCTGGACCCAACAGGAAGAATAAAAATAAATGTTCTCATTTTAAATTGCCTTAGGAAAAAGCCCAGAGCTTTATTAACCTGGTATTATATTTTCATGCAGTCACTACTATTAAAACCTCAGGTCCCTGCAAAACATGATTCAGGAGCTCATGTTAGTTTCTCATAGAAATAGTTTAAAAGTATAAAATAGGCCATTAAAAAGTATAAAAGCATTCAAAGTATAAAGTTTCAAGATTGGCTCAATATTTATTAAAAAATTGAACACACTGCTATTGATGTCGTAAAGAGATGAAAATCACCGACCTATGAGAAAATAGCAAAATCATTTAAAATGTAAAACCTGGTTAAAGCAATAATTAAAAACAAAATATATTTTATTCAACTTCACAGGCAGTGTAAATCTCTTCAGCTTGTAGACAAAGAGAGAAATGATTATTTGCAATTACTGTAAAAAGATATGTGTAATGGAAGTGGGAAGAAAATAAACAGAAGACTGAGGCATGTTGGGTTCATGCTGGAATATTTTGAATGCTCATTAAATAATTCAACAGATTCACAAAATCATGGGTAGCGTGTGTGACTTTAAGGAGAATAAATGTTTCATGTGGGGTGAAGTAAAATCTCTACATGCAGTAAGCTGTACCATCTTTCTAACAAATCTCATCTTCCTTGATCCCAATTGCTTTATTAGTACAGGTGAAACTATATACTTGATTTTAGGAATTCTGAATAATTTTTCTATTATGTCTTTTCTGTTTTAGGGGAGGATTTTCCCTCTCTGTCTCAGGTTATGTTCTGTTTTTGAGTAGGCAAAACTCTTCCATGTTGCCAATTAATTTTTTGAGATTGTCATGGATACAGTTTTCAGTCATTCAAGAAAATATTTAATTTTCTTATATATGGTTAGAATCCATTTTGTGTTTAAATAAGATCCTGTGTTGCTTGACTGCCCTTACTAGATCCATGACTCTTTTTTTTCCTATCAGGCTTTCTTTGGATATACTTAGGAAGTGGAATTTAGTATTTTTAAATTCAAATGGCAGATTCTGATGCTTAGTTTCCATTATGGTGGAAAAATAATGAGGGAAAACAGCAACTTTAGTTCTTGTTCCCATAGCAGAAGGTAAAGGGGAGAGGAAAGGACATGCACGTACACAGTTACACCATATTTCTGCCTGGATGTTTGTAAATAGTCACGCTATTTGTTGCTGAATATGGACGCCGTATAGAAGTTATTAATGAGATGTAATTAAATGACACTATATACTGATCAAAAGTATTAATCAAGATTTAGGGCTGAATGGTTAGAAATTACACACCATATCAAAGAATGTCTTCCTCAGAACTTTAAAATTACATTGAAGATCAGTGGTAAAGTTACGGTATATGTCAGGAAGAGAGAGAAGCTGGTGAATGATCTTTGATAATTATCCCAAAGGGTGATAGACTTTGGCCTATGAACCTCAATTTAAAGATAACCAATTTAGTTGTTCAGCTGAAGTTGTCTATTCATTAGCCCTTACCTTTGACAATGCATCTATGAGTGACTTCCAAGGTTCTAGCCCTTAGAACCTCCACACCTGAAATTCCCCTTTCCACGTCTCAATGCTATGCTCTGAAAGGGTAGTGTTTGCCAGTGGAAGAGATCTGGCAGATAGGATAGTGAAGTGCGGTTTCAAAACTTGTTATAAGCTGCCAAATCTGTGCCCTGAGTGAAGGCCAAGCTTTCCATAGATGAAAGGAAATTCAGTATTGGCTCTCATCCTACTTCCCTTCAGGCAAAAACTGCCAATTGAGCTGTTTAGGTTTAAAACGGATGTCAGACTAATTTTATCTTTCTTCTTCTCCTTCTTCTTCCTTTTTTTTTCTTAGTTGAGCTACTTCTTTGTCCAGCTCAGCAAGCTCATGTTCCTATTTCTGCATAAGACTGCAGTTTAGAGTGAGGAAACGATGGTCTTATCAAAAGGACAAAACATTCATTTGGAAATATGGGAAAAGTCATTCTAATCTAGCTGTCCTCCAATATCTCTTGTTTATTTCCAAAGAAATGAAAATTTTAGCAGAACATTTGGCTTTCAAGAATAAAGACTACATTTTCCAACCTGTCTTGTTACTTAGGTGAGGTTTGATGACTTGGTTCTAGCCACTGGGGTTATAACTGAAGTGATCTAAGGGGATGAGCATCCCCTCAAAAACACCTGGGGGGGGGTGTTCCTGGGTAGCTCAGTCAGTGAAGCATCTGCCATTGGCTCAGGTCATGATCTCAATGTCCTGGGATGGAGCCCCGGGTTGGGCTCCTTGCTCAGAGTCTGCTTCTCTCTCTCTTCCTTGCACTTGCTCTCTCTCAAGCAAATAAATAAAATATTAAAAACAAAAACCAAAGCAAAACCAAAGAAAAAAACCACAAAAAAACCCAAAAACACCTGGAGGACACTTTTTGCTTCTTGTCTCCTCTTTTTCTATTCTGTGATTTGGAAAGTGGAGTTTTTGGTTAGGCTGCCCCAAAATATGCCACTTTGGCATGTGGATTATTTTAAACTGAAGACTGTTGAGGCCCAGTAGACTCAGGAAGAGTTTTTATCTCCCCTTAACCGTCAAAAACATTTTAGATCGGGGTTCCATATCAGGAAGAGATCTATTATCAAAGCAATTTTTTTAAAAGATTTTATTTATTTATTTGAAGGGGTGGAACTGAGGGGTAAGGAAAGGGAGGGGGAAAGAATTTCAAGCAGACTCCACACTAAACACACAGCCCAAGGTGGGGCTTGATCTCAATGCTCTGAGATCATGACCTGAGCTGAAACCAAGAGTTGATGCTTAACCAATAGAACCACCCAGGCACCCCCAAAGATAACTGTTTTCATCAAAAAGACTTATCTGCATGGCATGAAAAACATTTATTTAGCAGGCATCTGCTCTTACTCATCTTCTTGTGAATTGCCTTCCTCCTCTTGCTTCTCTTTGAAGCCATAGACTCCTACCCCAATTTTCCTTAGCTCAGAATACACATAAGCCTCAATTGCCTAAGTGCCTGGGAGTCTCATGTCTTTGTGGGGCCCCCACACATACATAATTAAATATGTCTTTTCTCTTGTAAATATGTATTTTGTCAATTTAATTATTAGATAGGCCAAAGCACCTAGAAGGGAAGAAGGGAAAATTTCTTCTGCCCAGCAGGAGCATGGATATGATGGCCGAGTTCTATCTTAGACTATGACTATGAAGGCCAAGCCTAGAAAAGAGCAAAGAGAAAGTTTTAAGGAGGCTAAAAGTCTGAGGTCTTTTTTTCTTTTTTTTTAAAGATTTTATTTATTTATTTGAAAGAGAGCAAGAAAGGGAGAGAGAGCACAAAGGGAGAGGGAGAAGCAGACTCCCCAATGAGCAGAGATCCTGATGTGGGACTCTATCCCACGACCCAGAGATCATGACCTGAGCTGAAATCAGATGCTTAACTGACTGAGACACCCAGGTACCCCTGTCTGAGGTCTTTATAGAACTTCTTTGTTGGCTTTGCATGACTATGAAGGACTTTGTAGATGACCTTGACTATCTTGAAATTGTGAAAATCCAGACTTACACGTGAGGGGAAATTAAGTTTCTGACTTGTTAAAGTAATTGTATTTTGAACTTTCTATTATTTGCAACTGAAATTAATCTTACTACTTTAAAATGGTTTGTTTTGTTTAAAAAATTGCTTTGTTTAAAAAGTTTTGCTTCAAAATAATTAATACTTTAAAAATTTAGAATAGTTTTATTTTTTATTGTTGTGCTCCAATTGGTCAGGCATGATTAAATTAAGGATGTCATAGATACATATAGACTTTTTAAAATTACAGTTTGAAATCCTACTCTAGAGACATTATGGAACTTTAAGGAATGTTCTTTTTTTTTTTTTTAAGGAATGTTCTTAAAATACATATAATTTCAAAGGCAGATTTATTTAAATATGACACAAATCTAGCTTCCATATAGTAGTTTAATAATCATAGAATGCCTGACAATCATATAATACTCTACAAAATCGCTAACAATAAGAATTTAAATAATATTATTTAATTTAATGAAACATTTTTATTGAAGTTAGGGGTTTTTATTTGGAATCCTAAAAATCTCTGATATGGATAACAATGTTTATGTTAGTAGTGGCCAAATAAAAGTTGTGAACATCTTGCATGAAATACAAACTGGAAAAAAAAATGTATTTTAGTATATTGGTTTCACTAATTTAATTTTAATCAATATGCTTCGCTTTCAGCAAACATGGGTATATGAACTGAATATTTGTGTCCCCCTAAAATTCATATGTTAAAGCTCTAATACCCAACATGATGGTATTTGAGATGGATCCTTTGGGGGATATTTGGGTATTTAGAATTAGAGTAGTTTAAGTATAGATTCTTCATGATGAGATTGGTGGTCTTATAAGAAGAGGAAGAGAGATCTTCCTGTTTTCACAGATGCACGCGCGCGCGTGCTCGCACGCGCACACACACACACACACACACATACACACGGGAAAGGCCATGTGAGTACATAGCGAGAAGGTGAACATCTGCAAACCAGCAGAAAGGTCTCACCAGAAGCCAACCATGGGGCATGTTTGCTCCCTGATCTCAGACTTCCATCCTCTAAAACTATGAGAAAATAAGTGTCTGTTGCTTAAGTCATCCAGTTTAGAGTATTTTGTTATGGCAGCCTGAGCTGACTGGAACAGTGGGTTATTTGATAATAACCCACATGGCATGGCCATTACATGATAATGAGAATGATGAGCTGGGATGCCTGGGTGGCTCAGCCAGTTAAGCGGCTAACTTTGGCTCAGGTCATGGTCCCAGGGTGCTGGGATCGAGTCCTGCACCGGTCTCCTTGCTCAGCAAGGAGCTGCTTCTCTCTCTCTGCCTCTGCTTGCTTGTGCGCTCTCTCTCTCTGACAAATAAATAAATAAAATCTTAAAAAAAAAATGAGAATGATGAGTCATATCAGTGGAAGGCTTGTCTTTGGTCTGCCATGACCTGTTGGCATATTGTTTTCTACACCACTTGCTAAATTCTTCTCTTTCCACAGTTTTACAGGCAATAATTGGGTTATATCCAATACCATTATTGTCAAGTACCCTTGTTTTAGACAACCTTCTCAGGCATTGACTTTTCTGTGATACCTGAATTCTTTGTACTGTAATGCATTTCTCTAAAAATTCTTCTAAGTTCTTTCCCCCATAACTTTAAGCATGTATGCCTTAGGCACCCAAGGTGACAGTAATTCTTCAGCCTTCCCAGGATGTGTCTGCTGTGGTCTCCTTCTTCCCTCCAACTCTTCCCTTAACTTTGGAGTACCCTCTAGAAATCAATAAAAAAACAAATGTAGCTCCTGCCTCCTTAAATATTCTTCATTTAAAAACTCCGTAAAAATGCATGAGAATGCTTTGTGTTTTTAATAAGCTTTTATGGCTGTGATCTAAAAACTCCAATTAAATGTCAACTAGGAAAGAAAGGTGAAGATATCATAAGGGATCATGTTCCTAATAGTGCTTAATTATGATGTTTTATTCATTGGATCATTTTACCTGGAATATATTTATACCTTAATATGTAGTTAATATTTAAAAATAAGCTGATTAGGCCAATCTTAGTTTTCAAAATTATAGACCATTGTTACAATTTGGTGACATTGACATTTTGCAGACTTGTTTTTCAAATGGTAACAAACCACCAGAGGGTCATGTTAGATGAGTGGATGATGACAAAGAGAATTCAGTTGGTGTCTCATGAGTATTCCTATTTTTGGCCACAATATCAAGATGTTGTTAATGAGATGTACTATTCAAACTTGCACATGCTTCACTGACTATATTGCTTTAGGCATGAATTCAATTTTTAAAAGATAGCATAATACAGGAATCATGTTACCCTGCTGTGATTTTTGACAACTCTTAAGTCAGCTAAACAAACCAACCAAAAATGACTGTGTTGCATTTTACATGAATTTCAGAGTATATTTATAGCATGCAAGTTAAAATGTCAGTTTCCTTGTCTACTTTCCTTTTGATAAAATGTTTTTGACAAACTATCACATGCCCTTCTAAGTAGGACTTTTAAAATTTTCAGCAGCTCTTAGACCCAGCTCTTTCTCTCTCTTTAATTTTGTTGATTTATTTTGAGAGAGAGAGAGAGATAATAAGAGAGGGGGAGAGGCAATGGGAGAGGGAAAAGCATACTCCCTGCTGTGCAGGGAGCCTGATGAAGCAGGGCTCAATCCCAGGACCCCAACCCCAGGATAATGACCTGAGCTGAAGGCAGGCCCTTAACAGACTGAGCCACCCAAGTGCCCCAGACTCAGCTCTCTAAATGTGAGAATGGCCTGATATGTGTGTTTATGAGTCTTGAAAGCAAATGGAACTAGATTAATATTTTTGGAATGTCTTGCAAAAGAACTTTAAATTTTTTGGAGATTCAAGTCAATCATCTTTTATTTTTAAAATATTTCCATGTTAAATTAATTGTGTTTAAATTACTGTCTGAATTTAGTATTATTTCTAAGTTTAGTATAATTTCTGGTACTTAGTATTATTTCTAAAGGTTCTGGTTGTTTGATTTCACATGAATGTACTTTCTAACAATTTTCAAATATACAGCTTTCCTATTATGGAAGACATTTTGCATTGTTTGTGATTAGCTACTCTTCTCGTTTGTTATGAAAGATAAAAAGAAGGAAACAGAAAAATTGGGACTTCTCTTTTGAAGATGATTTTCTGCTCTTGAAAATAAAACAAACAAAAAAAAGAAAAGAAAACCAAGTTTATATTTGGTTTTATATATATGCAGTTTACATAAGGTTTAAATAATGCCTGTTTTTACTTTTATTTCCGACATATCATGAGGCAAATAGGCAAATGATGACTTTGCACTGGTCAACCTGACACAGCCAAGTCACCAAGCTTGTTTTCCTCAGTAGAAGCAAAGTTGAACCAAAAATAATTAGATATAACTCTCTGACACACACACACACACACACACACACACACACACACACACACACATTCTAGACATACCTCCTCTATTTGGTTCTAAAGAGGCTGTAATCAAAGTAAAGATAAATTTGTAGCCTAGAAAATATTACCTTAGAGGAAGAGGGGCCAAGAAGGGAGAAGTTGGCTTTACTCTGGACAGAAGCTTCATGTTATTAAAGTATTAAAGGATCTGAGCCCTAAAGTCAGATTGAGGTTGGTCTTCTTGATGCTATAAACATCCCGTTAGGATGATGCCTAAAGACCCAACACCGTTCCTCTGTTCACCTTAGAACAGGAGAGATGATTTGGGTAGGAGTGTGATTGTCCAGGGGCAACCTAAACACTGTCTTTTTAGTTTCTCTGTTTTAATGGGAATAATGTTTAGAGACATGAAAATTTTGTACCCTGGCTTATTCAGTGTTTTTTTCATTTTTATTTTTCCTTTTTGTCTATACATCTGGTGAATGAGTCACTACATTTTCTAGACCCATGTGTTAAGTACTGCATGATTCTAATGAACCACACAAATGAGTGAAGTTCAATCCAGACTCAATGCACATCAAAATCCACATAAAAATCTAAGAAATTACATCAAAGCCCCTTTGTGGTTATTTCTATGTTAGCACAGGAGGAAGCATTTATATAAAATATCCTAGATGAACTTACTTTTCAGATAAAGGAGTTTGGAGGGAAAAAATAGGGTGGGTTGAAACAGCCTAGATTACTTTTCTTATCTCTACCATTTTCATGTTAATTGTGACATCCTCATTTAGTTTGAATCTTTGCAAATATGACCATAGTTTTCACAGCTTATTATACATCTTTATGGTAGTACATAGCTGAAAATGTTTCTAGTCCTTAAAAATACTACCAACAATCCCTTTTAATAGTCCAATTCCATTTATACAAAGAATCTTATTTTTCAAGCAATTATGAATTAGAATGCCCTGATGTCTTAAAGTATAACGTACTGTAAACTAAAAAGCTAGATTCAGAGAAAGGTCAAAGGGGGCATTTCCATTGTTTATTTTTATGCTTTGGAAAAATCAAACAAATTAACAATCAGTATTTAAGATTATATTTACTTTACATTTCTCAGACACAAATCTACATATAAGTAACTCAAAGAAACATTGGTTTTGTTATGTTGATTGCTGGTTATTTAAATGGCCAATTTGAGTTAGCAAATAGTTTGTTCAATATATTGTAACGTCATCCGTGGCACAAGTTTCTAAATACATTTGCCACAGTTAATTTGGTCAGATCCACTGACAATAATGTTAATTGAAAATACGTCAGATAACCAGGAAAAATAATCATGGTTAACTAGACCGAAAAGAAAAATGCACACGAAATATTACGAAGTAGGGTTCTTTTTTCATATTGAAACAAGCATTTTTCTAAATGTAGGAGCAAATACTTTTCTAAACATAGGTATATTAAACTCCATATCATAAGATATATTATTGAATCATATTTTTATAAAAAATCACTGATGTGTCATAGTCTTTATGTAACTTAAGGATCAATAAATTCTTTTTAGTAAGGACCAGGTAGCAAATATTTTTGACTTCGTGGACGGTGCTATCTCAACTATTCAACCCTGTCCTTGCCACTTAAAAGTAGTCCTAGACAATACTTAAAGGGATTAGTGTTGCTATGTTCCAGTAAAACTTTGCTTTTGGATACTGACACCTGAGTTTTGTATAATTTTCATTTTTCACAAAATAACATTATTTTTATTTTTTTCCAACTATTTAAAAATACAAAATCCATTTTTAGCTCCTGAGCCATGCAAAAACAGAGAGTAGGTGGATTTGACCCATGAACCATAGTTATTTGAGTCCTGATTTAAACTATATGCTAACTTTTATAATTTTTTTCTTCCAGTAATAACCTCTGTAGAAATTGTTATTGTTCTTTTAATTTTTTCAAAACCACATGATTGATTTCATATAGTATTCAAAAACAGACCTATATACTACATGTACTACAAAAATCATATAATATGAAAGTTTCACAAAGTATATTACCAGATTTCTCAATATGAAAGGATTATTCATATTCCCAATAGTGTTCTTTTTCCATAGCATTACTTTTTTGAAGTAACTGAGCCACTGGCTGATTTGGCACCACTGTGATGGATGGAGGAAATTTTATTTTTGAAGAGAGTAATGAGACATGCAAATCAGGGAACAGACATTAAAAGGTCAGTATTACACAGCAATTTAAGAATTTAAGAAAGTTGACTTACCCTTGTAAAGAATCTAACATAAATTGCAATTAAATTATTTGAAAATTAATTTTCAACATTTTACAAATTTTTAAATAAGAAGTGAGACCAAGAGTTTCTAATGATGAAATTTGTATCACAGCATATGGTTAAAATAAAAGAGAAAGTAAACCCATCTATTAGAAATAAAAATTAAGACGTTCAAGGGTCACTGCAGAAAATAATTCACCAAAATTTTTAGGAAATTTAATATCCCATGTAGAAGTTTCTGTGGGTAAAATTCTACTATTTACATAGCTTACAGTAGGTTTTCTTTATGCGTGGAGGATATGTTCCAAGACCCCTGGTGGATTCCTGAAACCATAAATAATATTAAACTTTATAGTATACACTATATTTTTTCCTATACATACTTATGATGAAGCATAATTTATAAATGAGGCACAGTAAGAGATCAACAACAATAACAAATAATAAAAGAGGGCGCCTGGGTGGCTCAGTGGGTTAAAGCCTCTGCCTTCAGCTCAGGTCCTGATCTCAGGGTCCTGGAATTGAGCCCCACATCTGGTTCTCTGCTCAGCAGGGAGCCTGCTTCCTCCATTCTCTCTGCCTGCCTTTCTGCCTACTCGTGATCTCTGTCAAATAAATAAATAAATAAAAACCTTAAAAAAATAATAAAAGAGAATAATGATAACAATATATTGTAATAAAAGTTATGTGCATGTTGCCTCTTGCTCTCTCTTTTTTCAAAATATGGTATTGTACTGTACTCACCCTTCTTCTTGTGATGATGTGAGATGATCAAATGCCTACGAGATGAGATGAAGTGAGAGAATGATGAAGGCACTGTGCTATAGTGTTGGGTGCTACTCATCTTCTGATAACATGTGAGGAGGAGGAGAAGGAACATGTGCTTCCAGACCCTGGGGATGGCACGTAACTGAAACTGCAGGGAGGGAAATCATATATGAGGGGGGCTGTTGTATGTCTTCTTTTTTCAGCCACATAACTCAGTGCAGGAGGAAAATCCTCCGAGCAAGATGAATATAATTCAGATGAAATGTAATCTTGAAAAGGTTACAAACCTGGGGCCTCTGCAGTTTCTACAGATTTTCACCTGGTGAAAAATCTATTCAGGCATCTAATTTGGTCCCGACCAAGTCGTAAATTGTACACAGTTTAAGCTGCACATTACTTTAGATTATTTTAGTGTAATTCTATCAATTAGATATCATCGTTCTTAGTGCTAAGTGACTCAAACAGATAAAATATTTGTGTGGATGGCTGAAAGTGGTGGGAAGCAATATATTCTTTCATTCAGTGAACAAATTGTTGATCCAGATTCTCCTCTGTCATTAAAACCTCCTTAGACTTAGACTCATACTCACATACGTGAGAGTGTATGTTCATGGAACAAAGGAATGAAACCATACCAGGTTCAGCTTGGTCCCCTGTTTTGGACTGAATTGTTTCTCTTTCACATTTATGTGTAAAAGCTTTAATCCCCAGTAATGGGGGATTAGTAAATGGGAGTAAATAGATTTTTAGATGATGTTACGAGGGTAAACACCTCATGGTGAGATTAATGTCTTTATAAAAAGAGACACCAGAGAAATTGCTCTCTCTCTCTCTGCCATGAGAGGACACAGCAAGTAGGTGGTCATTTGCAAGCAGGAAGAGGGCTCTCACCAGAGACGGACCATACTAGCCCTCTGGTCTTGCACTCCCAACCTCTAGAACTGTGAAGAAACAAATTTCTGTGCTTAAGCCCCCTGATCTATGGGATCTTGTTATGACAGCCTGAGTGGACTAACACATCATGTCTTTCAGATTTTACAGCTAAGAAATAGCTTTAATTACAAATTTGAACATGGTTCAGGAAAAGGAATTGCAGGATTCTGAGAGGTCTTATTTATTCACATTTCATGTCTGTCTGTAGTTTAGGCTTATATTAGGATTGACTAACTCAAAATGAGTTCCTCTAACCAGTACCATTTACTCACCTAGATACAGGGTATACACGAGGCAACTGAACAATTATCCATTCAAAACTTCTTTCACTGTGTCATGGTTTTATTAGCTGTCAAAACTTTAGATACACTTTCTTTCCATTAAAAAATAGCCCTGCTATTTTTTCTAACTATGCTATGTTGAAAAACAAGAGTACAAAAATAGATAGGAATTTCCTTTTATTCCAAGAGAATGTACAATTCCACAATGCTTTTCAGAATTTTGAACACCTTACATTTTAAAAAATGATGTTAGCCCTTCCTTTTTTTTTTTTTCATTGATAATTCTAGGTTTGGATCATTAATTTTGACAGATACCTACTGCTCAGTGTCAAAATACAAGTCTGGTGACCTGGAAAACAAGTTTTTCTCATTCTACTTAGACAAAGCTAATGGACATAACTACATACCTATTAAGGAATTAGACTTTTTTGCCAACAACAGAAAAAATAATTTTTTTCTAATTGATAATAAAGCACAGAAGGTTTTATCCTTCTAACAACAAATATCTGTAAAAATGAAAATATTGGATCTGCCACTCTAGAAGGTAGTTTGTTTACCTGGGCATGTAAATGTTGATTTCAAGATGTAATTGAGAAAATGTTTGAAAGAGTAAAGGCCAGAGTGAGAACATAAGAATATTAAGGTGCATGATGGCTTGTATTGTAAGCAGGTGAAGCAGCTCTGAAGAAAGTCTTCTAAATTGAGGTTCTCTTCTGCCTAGCAAAAACACCAACCATTTGGTGAACCTTGAGAACAGAGGCTTAAGATCTCCATGTTTCACTTTGCAGCTGAAGTTACCACTGTTTGCTTCCCCAACCTCCTCTTTATTCTCCCTCCATCCTGCCTTCTCCAGGATCAATAGGTGGTAACAAATCTATTCCTATAAACTGTTTTGCAAAACTGCTCAAATACGACAAAAGATAACCATATAGGTAAAGGCTGCCTCTTGCCTGCAGAGAATGTCATGGTGAAAAATAATGCATGATTTGTCTAGCGTCTTGCTAGGAAATTGCAAGGACCCTGGCGGTCTGAAGGGCATATGCTAATTTATGGGAAAGAAATGAAGCTGTCTTGTGAGAGGACCCTAAACTGTTAAGTCTGATCCTTCTTAATGTGATGATCTGTTTTTATAAAATGTCAACATACAACCAAATTGAAGGCAGGCTTTCTCAAGAATCAATGTGAATCTGAGTAAAACAAACAAACAAATAAAAAAGTAATTTTTGTTTGTTTTTTAGAAAAGGTTTGTAGGGGGGCACCTAGGTGGCACAGATGGTTGAGCATCTGACTCTTGATTTGGACTCAGGTTATGATCTCAGCTGAGATCCCAGCCTGCACTGGGCTCTGCTCCTAACTTGGAGTCTGCTTGAGATTCACTCTCTCTCTCTCTCTGCCCCTCCCACTCATGCTCTTTCTCTTGTCTCTTTCTCTCTTTGAAATAAATAAATCTTAAAAAAAAAGAAAGAAAGAAAAAGCTGGTTTGGAAGTAAAGAAATGAACAAAATCTGTCCTGGTTTTCTCAGAGTGAAAATATTGTGAAGCTAAGTTATTTTAATGGTTTATTTTATATGATCCAAACCCAAGTTAACTGATGAGATAGTGCTTCAAATGAAAATTGCTAATGTTTGATTTCAGGAGAAAATGATATTGCATTGTTAAATGAAACATGGTGCAAAAAGATATGCAGTTATTTTTATATTCGGGTTTTCTAAACGAATATATATTACTGTTCTATTCAGCAATTCTTCTGATACAAATTATTAAATATGGATTATCCAGGCAATCCTCAAGTCATGGACAAGATGTGTGGAAGCTGGATTACATTTTTCCATTGAAATAATATTATTCATGGTATCCTGTTTCCAGGGCTTCCACAAAAGGCTATGTATCCTATAATTTATATATTATTCATAATCTAGATCAATATTGTCCAAAATAACTTTCCGCAATGATGCAAATGTCCTTATATATGTTTTGTCTAATAAAATGTGGCTACTACAACTGAGGAATTAAATTTTTAATTTTAATTAATTGAAATTAAAATTTAAATAAAAATTTTAGTACTATAAAATATTTTTCCACTAAACAAAACTTCATTTTGGTGGGTCTACATTTCACCTTTACCTTTGCATTGTCTGAGATATTATTTTATTTTAGTGTACGTGCGTTAGGTGTGTGCATTATTTCTCTTATATATATATATAAACACATCTCCAGTCTGGTTTTGGTCAATGGATTAAACTACTTTGAATGATTTTTTTTTCTGTTATTAATGTAATCAATTATGATTTTTATTATAATATTATAATATGTTATAATATTATAAGTAATATTATATTATAATATATTATAATATTATAATATGATTAAGTTATGCTGCTAGTCAAAAAGAATAAGCGTGGGCAAAATTAAATTAAAAAATTAAAAATGCTTGTGCCCTGGGGCATCTAGGTGGCTTTGTCAGTTAAGCCTCTCCCTTCAGCTCAGGTCATGATCCCAGGGTCCTGGGATCAAGACCCAGTATAGGTGGGCTGGCTCTCTGCTCAGCAGGGAGTCTGCTTTACCTTCTTTCTTGGCCCCTCGCCTGTTTGTGCTTTCTCTCACTCGCTCTCTCTCAAATAAATAAACAAAATCTTTAAAAAAGTCCAAGTACCCTATTGGTACAGAACAGAAGATAAATACAGAAGCTACTATTACTGATGGACAGTATAGGTAAAAAAGAAACTGGAAAAAGTTGTGTTGCAAAATTTACAGTGAATAACATTTGCAATTTGTCATGGCAGAGTAGAATTAAAAAGGTGTTATGTACAAAAATTAATAAATCTTTGGAGGAGCGGCAAGATGGCAGAGGTGTAGGAGCTGAGATAGCATTGGATCCCAGTTCAGCTGGATAGGCATCAAACCATTCTAAAAGACAGCAAACTCAACAGGAGAGAGAAGAGAAGAAGTACAGGAATTCTAGCAGCAGAAAATTGCCCACCTTCCGAAAGGTTGGATGTGTGGAAAAAGTGAATCCAATGCGATGGGAAGAGAGACCCCAGGGGGAGGGTCCGGCTCCCAGCAGGCCCAGAGCCATGGAGCACAAAGTCAGAACTTTTAGTCTGCTCCACTGAGGGACATCACTCTGGAGGCTAAGCTGGGGTTTAGCCCTCACAGGAACAGTGTGGTTTCAGGACCTGTGGGGTCACAGAGGGACCAGGGATGCCCAAGTGCATCAGAGCTCCCAGGTATTGAGGCGGAGAAGCTGGCGGCAGAGAAGGAGCCATGCAGCGCCCTATCAGATTAGGTTTACCTTGGATTATATGATCTGAGACACAGATGGGCTGCTGCTTTTCAAGTGGGGACCCCACTGGAGGCAGCTCTGGAGACACCCCCTCCTTTCTCCTCCAGGTGCGGGAGCGTGCAGCAGGAATCTGCTGGGTTTGTAGACTCCAGATGGGGCTTCGTGCACCACAGATAGAGGCACTCCACCATGGGCTAGCTGAGCAGAGAGTGCGGGCCATAGACAAGGGAGACAGGAGTGATTGACCACTTTTCTCTGAGGGAGTGTGGAGGAGTGGGGTGTCGAGCACTTGGCTCCTTTGGGCCAGAGACTGGGAAGCCACCATTTTCATTCCTGCCCTCCAGGGCGGTTTGGAAAGCACTCAGGGAACAAAGACTCCCAAGAGTGAACCTGAGCAAAGTGCTTGGCCCATCCCCTGGCAAGGGTGGTGCAATTCTGCCCCAGGCAAAGACATTTGAGAATCACGGCAACGGGCCCCTCCCCCAGAGGATCAGCGAGAATATCCAGCCAAGACCTAGTTAATCAATCAGTGCAAACTCCAGAACTCCAGAGAATCTTTCTCTCACCTATCTACTCTTACCTTGACAAAATGATGAGGCGGAAAAACTCACCACAAAAAAAAAGAAGAG
>CM053604.1:113553674-113580381 GCA_028646535.1 Procyon lotor | reverse complement strand
GGGCTCCCCTGGTCCCTCAGTGATCCCATGGGTCCTGAAACCACACTGTCCCATGAGGGCTGAACCCCCGGTTAGCCTGCGGAGTGATGTCCCTCAGTGGAGCAGACTAGAAGTTCCGGATTTTGTGCTCCGTGGCTCTGAGGCTGCTGGGAGCCGGCCCCTCCCCCCGGGGTCTCTCTTCCCGTCGCTTTAAATTCACTTTTCCACATGTCCTACCTCCTGAAAGTGGTTGATTTTCTGCTTCTAGAATTGCTGTTCTTATTCTCTTCTCTCTGCTGTTGTGTTTGCCGGCTTTTAAAGTGATTTCCTCTTCTTTAGCTGGGCTTCTGATTCCCAGGGCTCTCTGTGCCTCTTACCCCTCCGCCATCTTGCCTCCCTCCTCATTATTTTGCTTTTTAAGGACATCCCACATGGCCATAAATGTAAGCTGAGGGGAGGTGCTGCCTTTTCACTAGGGCAGTAAATGGTGGTTAGAAAGGGTTTGAGGCATTTACTTATGCAGCTTCCTTGTGCTTTATGTTTTGTGCCTGATCCCATGTGTACATGACCCCACATGTACAGTCCCTACATTGGGACAAACTGCTATTGGGTCTGCATCACCTTATGCCTTTATAGGTTTGGCAGAACCCAGTTTCTAGGGGCTGTTCTGGCTACACCATCTCTTCATGTATCAAGATCAGAAGTCGCATTTCTACCAAGACCCAGAAGCAGGTCAAAAGTTAATATTCAGAATACCATAGTTCTGCCACAGACTACCTGGCCTAGCTAGAAAATCCTAGGCATCTACACTGTGATGCTTCTCTTGGGGTTTGCCATAACTTCTATGGGACATCTTTTCCCATCACAGATACCTGAAACCGTGTTTTCTGTCAGCTCCTCTGGAAAAGTAGCAGTGCAGCTTGGATCACAGTCTGCTCCTGCTGAAGGGTCCTTTCCTGTTCTGAGTTCACTGAAAAATGGCTGTCTTCCATAAAACAGTAAATGGGCCAGAGCCTAAAGAAAACCATCCAGCATTGTGCTTTCTTTCTCAAGGTAGAAGGGGGATATGCAATAATTTTTTAATTTTAATTTAATTTAATTTTATTTATTTTATTTTATTTTTTACTTGTTTTGCAGTCAATGTCTGGCTATGTTCCAAACCACTGACCCCTAAACTCCACTGATGTGGTGGATCCCTGCATCATCATCCATTTTATCTCCCAGCTTCTGGAGCACATTTGTGTCTTATCAAGATATATTATTAATGTTTAACTGCTTCTGGCTCATACAATCTGGTTAGCATGATGTCATTGATGTAGTGGACCCATTTAATGTTCTGAAAAAATGCCCGGATATATGGCAGAATGTGCTTCTATATTTTTACTCAAATAATATAGATTTCTTAATTTGTAAAGTAGTTAAGACATTATTAAAATAATTAATTTTTGAATTTTCTATAGTATAGTTGAATTTCATTTAAAAATATATATACAGGGGTGCCTGGGTGGCTCAGTCGTTAAGGGTCTGCCTTCGGCTCAGGTCATGATCCCAGAGTCCTGGGATCAAGCCCCGCATCGGGCTCCTTGCTCCACAGGAAGCCTGCTTCTCCCGCTACTATTCCCTCTGCTTGTGTTTCTTCTCTCACTGTGTTTCTCTCTGTCAAATAAATAAAATTTTAAAAAAAATAAAAAAATTAAAAAAAATAAAAATATATATACATATATGTATATATATTTTGCAAAAAGCCTATTGAATTCAATAGGAACTGTAGTTAAGCACTACCAACCATAGACTCTGTAAGAGGATCCCTTCTCTGAGCCCCACATTTTGGAGGTTCACTGGCTATAAACTACTTTAGAGGCTGAGGAGTCTGCATGGCCATGGGGAATATCCACATGGATATCACCTTTCCCTCTCTCCTAGACATCCACTCCAGGTTCTGGGATCTTGGAATTTTTTATACAAGCAGCCCAGAGCACATTTCCAGACACTTTGGGGGTCCCTTTGTGGAATCTGTCTGCCAAATCTTTATTCTTCTTCTTTGTCCCTTTGAGAAGATTAAAAATCAGGTATTTTTTTTTTTAAATAGAACTGTTCAAAACAAAACAAAACAAAATACCTAAGGAGGTATTTTACTTGACTTCCAGTTGAGAAGAGAGGAACTCTCTTTATATGAAACTGAAGTGGAGGACCCTAATCCAGTTTTTCAATTTCAGAGGACATTTCCCCTCACCTTACTAAGGAACTGAATGACATTCAGGGCTTAACGGCACATCTGGGTTCCAGATGCCCCTGCATGTTCAACATTTCCCTGGAGAAAGTAAGCACCAAGCCTGGCCCAGTCCCTATGAAATAGACAGAAAAATATCAAGGCCAATATGTGTTGGTCAATATTATTGTCGTATAAATAATATATAACACGCATTACATAAATATGTTAAATAGTTTATATCAATTGTGGTCATCCTCACTGTTTAGAAATTTATATATTAAGTTTTATATTTACAGGATAATTTTTAAACACTAAGAGCTCTTATTTGGGTTGCTTGGAATAGTTTCTCTCACAGAAGCATGCATGAGAACATTAATAAATAAACTTCAATGTTGATGATGATAATGCTGATTGAGGAGTATGCTTCAGTATTTTTTGCAACACTCTTCTAGAAGGTGTAATTATAGCAGACAAAGAGCTCTATTTGAAAGAATGTGATGTGTTCCTTATAACTTGCAACAAACTATGTAATTATTCTCACAGTATTTAAATTTAAGGATTTGTTCCCTTGAAGCCTGAAAACCCATCTGTGCCTGCGTCTCATTTCCCTGATGTTAAATGCCATAGCACTCAATATTGGCATCTTTTAACTGGCAGAAGCTATATTCAAATTATAGCAGTTTGCATTAGCTGCAAACTTAAAATCATCATTTATATTGCTTGAATTTTTCTAAGCTTGTTTCCCGAATCTCACATGTATATCCAGCAAACTCACTTTACCTCTTTCGTGAGACCGTCTCTCTGATTCCCTGATTAGTTTCACTTCCTGAGATCTAAATCCTAAAATTACCTGGAGACCAGTTGGTGTTAGTTGTAAGCAGAAGATACACAACATTAAGACATGATATGACAGCCATACTTTATTCATTTTCTTCATGTCACAACAATTTGTAAAATCTAGGCCAAAACCCAAACAAACCAAACAAAAACTCCAAACCCCAAAACCCCTAGCCTCATGATAAGGTACTTCAGGACAGATGTTTCTCATGAAAGAAATCAAGCTCTACATCCATTCCTCCTTTAGTCTAAAGATTCTTTATCAGTAAGTTAGAGCTCAGGCTACCGATGACAATATAAGGCTAATGGGGGTCCGAGTGAAGTCATGGGGAAAGATTAGAATGGCCATCAATGTGTGCTGCTTTGAATTTCCTTCCTTGTTCCTATTCTCAGTATCCAAAATGTATGTTTCTACTATGACTTGGACAGAAAATGGCAATCACTCCACTGAGATAATTGTATTTTCTCATGATATCCCATTCTTCCTTACTTGCTCCCAATTCTATAGGGTGAGATTTTTAAAATATGTTAACTTCTTACAGCTCCTACCCTCCCTGCCCTTTTTCCCAAGGAGAACTTAGGAGAGTTACCAGATCTGTCCCCATGCACCCCAGCCCTTTATTTCCGTAAGTGGTTCCATACTGTCAGTTTTAGAATATTATTAGCATTTCCACTCTATTATATTTAATCTCTTTTAAGGATTTTATTTAAGTTTCTGTTGTTCATTTCAAAATAGTCTACTTTTGTCCCTTTCAGATTTAATTGTTTGTATTTACTCCATATAAGTAGAAATTGTGAAAGACTTTGAAATGTAGAAGGTACCCTCTCAAGAATTTTCCATCTGGGTCATCTCTGGCTTTGTCTTTGTGTGGGCTGTTCTGTAACTCTATAGAGACAGATGTTAATTTATAGAAAACTGGAAGTAATGCAAAAAAAAAAAAATTTCTATTCATAGAAATGCAAATTGCATCTGATGGAATGCAATTAATTATTGCCCTGAGAATATTGACTAGTTTTGCCAGTTTTTCATTTCTTTGTTAAATTCATTTCAGCATTCCTTATTTGACTCTAAATGAGTGCTACTTTAAGTTCTATTTTAAACCACATGACATATTTCTGTTTTTCTTATTAGCTAAAAATTAATAATGATTAATTAAATAAAACTTTTAACACATTCTCATTTATTGGAGGGGAGAATAAGAGGGGCAGAGGGAAAGGGAGAGAGAGAATCTTAGCCAAAGTAGGACTCAATCTCAGGACCTTGAGGTCATGACCTGAGCCAAAATTAAGTCAGACGCTTTACCATCTAAGCCTCCCAGGTGCCATGTGCCAATAACACATGCTTATTTTAAATTGGTATGAGGCTCATGATTTTGCCTTTTTTGAAAGAGAATTATTTTTTTTTAATATTTTTCTGAGGTTCCAAACTGTTTCTATAGAAATTTAACCCACCCATCAGGAAAAAACTACTCCAGGCCTCTCTACTGGAATCCACCATCCTTCTCCTACCCTAAGCTGCTCATACATTGCAGTTGCAGTTCTAGTCAGGAGTGACAGACAGCTTGGTGTTGGGGGTCAGGAGAAGGGAAATGTCTTCAGGTTGCCTGTATCCCAGAACCCTCGCTTCTTTTACTAGTTTTTAATGGGCACTCCTGGGTCCTCAATTATTTGTGTTTCAAAGGCAGATGATTATTAACACCACAAGGAAAATGTTTAAGATTAATAGCTTTAATAATTGTTGGCCAATCCTTATTATAAACGAAAATAGAATCAAGTATTTAACTGGGGAACTTGCACATAGAACATGGAGATTTAAGACATCTTGAGGGATTATGGTGTCAGATTCCATGCCCAGATGTATTTATATGTCTTGGGTAAAAATCAAGAAATCATTTAAACATGTTTTGTTCAGTTTCAGTTTTTAACTTTCATTGGCAGGCCATTTTTTCTTTTTTTTTTCTTTTTTTTTTCTTTTTTAGACCTATATTTTTCCTTATACTTCTTAAAAGATTGGTCATGCAGATTGGATCACTGAGGAAAACCACTTGAAGAAGTTACTAATTTTCAGAAATAATATTTATTACATCCTTGTGAATTATCTAAGAAAGGCCATCTACGAACTAATACTTATTTATTTCATTTTTTATCTGCATATATTTTTAATATACTACTGAATCTTATTAGCTAGGATCTTGTTGAGAATTTTGGCATCCATATACATCAGGGATATTTGTCTGAAATTCTCCTTTTTGATGGAGTCTTTGCCTGGTTATGGGATCAAGATAATGCTGACCTCATATAATGAGTCTGGAAGTTTTCCTTCTGTTTCTATTTTTTGAAACAGCTTCAGGAGAATAGGTATTATTTCTTCTTTAAATGTTTGGTAAAATTCCCCAGGGAATCCATCAGGCCCTGGACTCCTGTTTTTTTGGGTGGTTTTTGATCAGTGCTTCAATCTTGTTACTGGTTATTGGTCTATTCAGGGTTGTCAATTTCTTCATGTTTCAGTCTTGGAAGTTTATAGGTTTTCAGGAATGCATCCATTTCTTCCAGGTTGCTTGATTTATTGGCATATAGCTGTTGATAATTTTTGATAATTGTTTTTATTTCCTTTGTGTTAGTCATGATCTCTCCCCTTTCATTCATAATTTTATTAATTTGGATCCTTTCTCTTTCCTTTTAAGTAAGTCTGGCCAGTGGTATTGATCTTATTAATTTTTTCAAAGAACCAGCTTCTAGTTTCATTTATGTGTTGTACTGTATTTCTGGTTTCTAATTCATTGATCTCTGTTCTAATCTTAATTATTTCCTTTCTTGTGTGTGGGTTAGCTTAATTGGTTGTTAATCCCCCAGATCTTTAAGGTGTAAAGATAGTTTGTGTATTTGGGATTTTTCCATTTTTTTAAATAAGGCTTAAGTGGCTATGTATTTCCCCTGTAGGACCTTTGCAGTATCCCATAGGTTTTGGACCAATGTGTCTTTGTTCTCATTGGTTTCCATGAATTGTTTTAAGTTCTTTGATGTCTGGGTGACCCGGACATTCTTGAGCAGGATGGTCTTTAGCTTCCAAGTGTGAATTTCTTCCAAATTTTTTCTTGTGATTAATTGAGTTCCAGTTTCAAAGCACTGTGGTCTGAGAATATGCAGGGAACAATCTCAATCTTATAGTATTGGTTGAGACCTGATTTGTGACTCAGTATGTGATCTATTCTGGAGAAAGTTCCATGTGCACTCAAGA
Source organism: Procyon lotor (assembly GCA_028646535.1). NCBI lineage: Eukaryota > Metazoa > Chordata > Mammalia > Carnivora > Procyonidae > Procyon > Procyon lotor. The sequence continues at coordinate 113,574,115 of CM053604.1, read as the reverse complement.
AGAATGAGTATTCTGTTGTTTTATATATATATATATAATATAATATAATATAATATAATATAATATAATATAATATAATATAATATATATAATATAATTTATAATATATATAATATATAATATAATATATATATATAGTATTGTATATATATAAAGTGTATATAGAGTATTCTGTTGTTTTATATATATAAAACAACATATATATGTAATATATATATATAACTGTGATTATATATGTGTGTATATATATATACACACACACACATATCTGTGAGGTCCATCTTATCCAGTGTATCATTCAAAACTCTTGTGTTTGTTTTGCTGATCTTCTGCTTAGATGATCTATTTCTGAGAGTGGAGCATTGAAAATTTTTTTAAGAACTATTTAATATTTCCAGCAAATCAACCTCTATACCAGATTCCTTTCATAACTTTGAAACAAACAAACAAACAAAAAAATAAGGACTCCAGATTTCTGAAACTAAATTTCTAAGAGCTTTCAAAGCAAACTTTAAACAGAAGTCTATTTTTGCCATGCATCACTTTCTTTGCTCTCACTACATTATCACCTCTCCCAGGGTGCAAGTTTAGTGGAAGCAGATTCTATCATTTTTTATCATTTTTTAGAGTCATAGAAGGACAGGGTTTGATACCTGTATTTATGGCATAAGAGCTGTGCCCTCTGCTCTGTGAACTGGGGCAAGGAATATAACCTTCTGAAGTATATATCATGGATAAGAATAAGTGGATTGTTCAATTACTGCAAAGATCAAAGAAAATGTATAATGTTTGGCATTAATGTTGGCTATTACTACTTATACGACTCACATAACAAGTGCTGTCAAAGATGGAATGAATTAATATTGGGCTGGCATCTAAAATGCTGTGAATATTTGAAGCTGTATTGTTCCTTGTCTTCAGTCCTCATTAGAGTAGCTCAGAGCACATCAACTGGAAATCATTTCAAGTACACAGTACTTATGACTAGCCATCTGGGTCAATATAAATGAGACGCTGTTGCTTATGAGTAGTTTAGAGTTTTATGTCACTACACTGATTGGGCTTCACAATTTTAAAGCATATTTATGATTAAATAATCCACAACATTATATCTCAGTGTCATTACAAAACTGAGAAAATCAACGATTTCTAGGTTATTGACTGGAATATTTCTTATGCAATTTTTATATTCCAAATGAAATTTCTTTTGAAAATATTAAGACTTCACTTGGTTTGTATAGTCTACACTACTAGTTACATACTCAATATCCCTTTGCTCCTGCTTTTTAATAGAAACCAGGTTTTACTCAGTATAGTAATATACAGAGTTTAAAAAGGTAAGAAAGCCACTTCCACTAAATATCAATAATCTGTTGCTAAAACAAAATGTCCTACATAAAATGTACTACATTTTAAAACTCAATCAGTATCTTAAGTGTAATCAAGACACAGTAAAATGTTTATATATGTACATGTATATATTAATGTGTAAGTGCACATAACAAACTATTATGTTAGGTTATAAAATGTTTGGAATATCACATCTTATTTAAAAGTGCTATTAAGGAACAGCTCTCAGAAATGTACTAACGCGAGATCTTTAGGATCAACAATATGTGAGCTACATCTTTTAAATTATGGATTCCATTTATTAATTTTCAGTGTGCTTATTAAAATGTCTACACATAATTTCCATAGTTCCCAAGTTGTGTTTGGATTCTAACAAAATTATCTTCACATTTACACATTACCATATATATATATTTAGCATATACATTTTAAAAAGTATACACTTTAGCTTAAAGAATGTATTGAGACATGCATATATCCAATAAGTTTGCATATTAAAGTCCTTCTTTTTAAAAGCTTTGGAATGGAGGTGATACATGTGAAAATACTAACAAAGCTGATATTCTCTAAAATGTCCTTGTAGTTGCTTCTTTAGTCTCTTTTATTTATTTATTTTCTTAAAGATTTTATTTATTTATTTGACAGAGAGAGATCATAAGTAGGCAGAGAGAGAGGGGGAAGCAGGCTCCCCACTGAGCAGAGAGCCCAATGTGGGGCTCGATCCCAGGACCCTGAGACCTGACCTGAGCCGAAGGCAGAGGCTTTAACCCACTGAGCCACCCAGGCACCCCTTCTTTAGTCTCTTTTAAAGCTAGAAGTAGCCATGTGACCCAGTCCTAGCTAATATGATTTAAACGGAAGTTTACTAGGTAAGTTTCCAGAAAAGTTATTGTTGTCATCCTAATAAAGGCATAAAGTCAGTGGGGGATATATCTTTTGGATCTCACCTTTTTTCTTCTTTTTCTTTGGAATTCCCTGTCTGTGGGGCAATCATATGACAATTGCAGGACAAATCTGGCAGAACACATTGAGAAAGGTTCTCTGGCCTTTGCTGACTTTCTTGAGAAGCTATGTTGTTTTGACATATAACTCTGAATGTCCTTATACATGAAATCATAATAACTTTTTTTGTTTGTTTATGGTATGATTTTTAGGCTATTACACATAGTCAAATGAAGTTCCAGGTAACAGGACTGCTTTCTCCCATTCTGTACAAAGGTTTGTAGCCTTGGAAGTTCTAGCAGGGGATCTTAAATCTTAATTCTTCCTATATTCTTCACCAATTAAGTATTTTTCCTTATGAGGAAACATCCTCAACAGAGAAGGTGTATAGAAGGAAGTTTGGAGTAGTCAGCATGCAGGGAGAGACGTCTACCTTGGTAGGTAGAGCAGTCAAATCAATTCTGGTGACAAGCGTTAGAGCCAGGTTGATCTCTGGAAATTGGTTGAATTCTGGAAATCAGCTGGTAACAAGTGTTAGAGCCAGGTTGATCTCTCCTCCTCTCTCCTCCTGGTAACAAGTGTTAGAGCCAGGTTGATCTCTCCTCCCACTGAAAATCTTCCTGCAGATGACCTCTTTTACCAGATAGATAGAAAATTGACATGCTGCTTTAATGTTTTCAGCTATTATAATAGGACTGTGTTGTTTAGAATAACTCTAGCTACTGTAACAAATAGCCTGAGACTGTAATAAGAATAGTGCTTCCTGGCCTGAACAACAACAACAAAAGAATTTGTTTAATGCTCATTCAGCTGTCTCAAACAGAGATTCCTGGTTAGCAGGTGACTTTCCTCCATTTAGTGATTTATAGAAATATTTCTTTCATCTGATGGCTGCACTTTCCCAAACAGCCTTGGTGTCATTTGCTTCCAGAGGGGATAAAAAAAAAAGGAAAGGAAAAGAAAGAGAGTATGGAGAAAGAACACCTGTTTCTTTCAAGCTTGGGTTAGGAAGTGATACACATCACTTCCACTCACATTCCATTGACAACAATTAGTCACATGTGAGAGCACACAGATGCAAGAGTGCTGAGAAGTGTAGTTCCTAGCTTGACAGCTAATTTCCAAGCAAAACTTCTTTTTGTTTTTTAAAATATTTTATTTATTTATTTATTTATTTATTTATTTATTTATTTGAGAGAGAGAGAGAGCGCGCACATGTAAAGGAGTATAAGCAGGGGGATGGGCAGTGGGGCAGGGAGAGGGAGAATCTCAAACAGACTCTCTGCTAAACATGGAGTTGGATGTGGGGCTTGATCTTACAACCCTGAGATCATGACCTGAGCTGAAATCAAGAGTCAGATGCTGAAGCTTCTTTACATCATCACAAGGGAAGCTTAAAGTGCTAGTGAACAGGTCCTAATTAACTGTGGTCAACAATATTAGATCAAAATTTCCTTTATTGTGATCCTTTAAATTATGGTTATCCAATTCTCAAGTAAAAATAAACATCAACAATGAGAATGACTTTCATGTATATGACATAATTTTCTACTGTAAGTTCATAATAAATTACTGATCTACAGAATAATTGTTTTCATTTGTTAATGCATGATGTTTCCTCCTAACTTTTATGCAACAAAAACACAAAGGTTCACAGTCAAACTGATAATTTGATAATCAGTTTGACAAAATAATGATTCTGTCATTTGACAGAAAGAAAATGGAACCATTTCTTAATAAATTTTATATATAAGCAACTTTGGTTTTATTCCGTGGGTAACTGAGTATATGGACCTAAAAAAAGAATCAAAATTCAGATTCATTTTACAAAAATAAATGTTTTAAATAGATGTAAAGGAGACCCTAAAGCTGGAAATTTTCAGTTTGGTAGTTTCTATTGATGCTGATTTTCATGGGCACATAAAGTATTGTGATTATTAAGATTTTAACAAATTTTACAATATTGCATAAAAGCACCATGGGTTAATTTTTGGCAATTTTTGGTGAATGAAGTTTTGATTTTGTTAGTCCACAGATTTCTTCTTTAAGGAATAATTCTTTTCAGGCCCACAGAGGGTGTGCCTTCTTAACATGCCAATTCTGGCCTTGATGGTATTTTAAAATGCTATGGAAATTGAAAAGTTGTGTTTGAAACAAACACATCCATTTTAAAACTCTAAAACACAGATAAGAACACACTTCGGTTTTACTCTCTATGATCCTTCTGCTTTAAAGGTTTTAAATCTATTATTGAATTCCACTTTACGTTCTTATAAATTTTGTGATAACACTCTGTCTTTAGATATTCAACTTCTTATCTTCTATTGTGTCAATCAATTGATTGCAAGACTCCAATAAGGAAACACATTATTTGTATATGAGAAATGAAAAGCAATGTTGATTTTTTAAAGAAAGTTTTAAATCTCCTTTATTAATATGCTAATCTTCCTGTCCATCTCTGATAATAGAGGAATTTTTGTCCAGCAGACATATTTTGTTGTTCTAGTAAAAGGCATGCTTATATTGTGATTATTGAACTTGTGTCAAATACTAAACTGAAAAATATATGCAACTGAGATTTTAAAGCAGTTGGGGATTTGTAGCAGGCTATCCTTTGAACACTGCTAAATTTAAGGACCTTAAATTTATACATAAAAAGGGATGAGAACAGAATAATCCTCAAAATATTTTGCTTTCAGTGAAATCTGTATGTGAGGAAATAAAGAACAACATGAAGGTTATATGAATGCTTTTGGTGCCCTTGATATTTTGCCAAATACCAAGAGGATCAAGAACACTGCAACAAATGTGGTTCTTGTTTTTGGAGTTTAACAATATAATTGAAGCAACAGAGTGACTCTGAAGTTGAGACTACAGACATTTTTTTTTTTTTCCCAAATAAACTCTTCATTAACAGGATCTACCAGACAAGGCCATGATTTTTGTGAGACGTACCCTTCAATGTGAAGTCATCAAACACTACCTTAGGTCTCTTTAGACCTACATAACATATATGCCCTTGACTTAAAGTATAATTTTGGAGGGTCAAATACAGTAAAGGAAATACATTGACAAAATGTATGAAACATCACTTTCACTGTGCTCTGTGAAAAGACATCAGGCTTTTGTAAAATTGAAGATCATTTGAAATATGCATAAACCATCAACCCAGATTTTGTTTCATGTGAGGAAACCTGGCCTTCTAGAATCCTGTGTGATAACGGCTTAAAAAAGGTGTTGAAGATACAGATATACTTTTTTTTTTGGTTTGTTTTTACATTTATCCTCTAATGAGAAAGCCCTCATTAGCCTCCGTTTTTCAAATGAGAGAATTCAGGAGATTTTGATAAATTATGAAAGAACACTGAGCTAGTTGGTGATAGATCTTTCGATGAGTCTACCTAAAACCCAGGTCCGAATCTGCCTCTTTGAGGTGAAGCTACATGTTTTACTACCTGGAAGATCTTTTGGGGAGCCTAAAGATCAATACTCTCTTTTCCACCTATGAGGCCAAATAAAAATTTCTTCTAATTGTCTCCTTGTAAAAATGCAGATCACCTGCTCTCAAGTTATATTGGTGCTTTGAATGGATAATGGTCCTCAAGTGTGAGTAAGTTGAATATATAGCTATAGAATCTTAAAGATTAATCCTCATCTGGTACATTTTATTTAGTATAACAGTACCCTCTATAACTTCCTTGATTATTCTGTTTTTTGGGAGGTTTTTGGGTTTTGGTTTTTGTTTTTTTTGTTTTGTTTTGTTTTTTGTTTTTAGAAACTTCCAGAAATGTTGACCATATTCAGTAGTGTTTTCTGATCTCAGTATAGGAAATAATTTCTATACCTGGAGCCAATTCTGCTTTCTTATACATTTTCCCTGTTGTTTTTAGGTAAATAATTAAATGAGTAATTTAAAGAACAAAATTTTGGGTCAGATGGCCAAGGACTCCCCTCCCTGCAAACTACTTGCAGAAAATTAAAATTAGTATTTGTGGAAACAAATGGTCCAAATAGTCCTCCTTCAAGGAATCTGGACTGTGGAGAATTAATCATCTTTCCCACATGGCATATCTAATGTCACTCTGAGGGTCATCATTCTTCCCGTTAGCCAGAAATTGATGGGGTAACTGGGTGGCTCAGTCGTTAAGTGGCTGCTTTTGGCTTGGGTTCTGATCCCATGGGATCAGCAGGGATCCTGCTTCTCCTTCTCCTTCTGCCTCTTGCTTCCCCTACCTGTGCTCGTGCTCTCTCTGTCGAATAAATAATTTTTTAAAAAAATCTTTAAAAAGAAGATGTTGAAAAAATCGTGGTCATAAAAGAGCAAGTGTGGGACAATTTTATTGCCCATGCCCAGAATTAAGGTATAAAACTCTCAATAAAAGTTTATTGGCTAGAACTTAGTCATATGGTTATTCTAATAACAGAAGAAGCTGGGAATAGAATCTAAATGTTTGAACAGAAAAGAGGAGAAGAATATAGAGTTTGGTGGTCAGTTAGCATGATTTACCATAAAGAAAAATTGTTGCTTTAAAAAAAAACATTTTTAGTTATACATTTAATAAAAAATGTAGTCTCCTTGTGAATAATCAAGGCATTACAGATAAATGTTGAAGTTTCCTTTGATCATTACCACAATTTCTTCTAGTCTTCCCCTAGGTATAACTGCAGCATGAAGTTTATTGTCAATTCTTGCAGATTTAATTCTCTTTAATATGAGAGACATAATCATTTTGAGAATCTAGGTCAAAGTATGTATGGAGTAGCTTGTGTAATAAAAGTGATTACATAAGTGGTCACTACATGCACACACTCTTCTAAGAGCTTGGCACATATAGACTCGATCACAGCAATGAGCCACGAGCTGGGCACCATTATTACCTTCCTTATTTTACAGATGAACAAACTGAGCTACAGAAAACGATAAATTGTTGAAACTCACATAATTAATTCCTTGTAGATCTGATATTGGACTGTGTGCCACTTTCTTCCAGAGTCTGTGTGCTTTACCAGTATGCCTCACTGCCTCTGACTGAAACAATTCAAGATGAACTCCAGTCACAAAGGAGTAGTAAAGACTGAAACGATCCTCAGGTTGTCAACCAATAGAAAACTAGAGAAATGTGGAACAAAGGTTTTCAGACAAGGGACAATACTCAGGGCCTACTTGTGATTCCTAAGAGAAGGAAAACAGTTGAGTTTTGTTTTGTTTTGTTTTGTTTTGAGATTTTATTTATTTATTTGACACAGAGATAGAGAAAGCAAGTACAAGCAGGGGCAAAGGGAGGGTGCAGAGGGAGAGGGAGAAGCAGACTGCTTGCTGAGCAGGGAGTCCAACACAGAGCAACAGTTGAATTATTAGGTCTTATTATCTTACTGGCTGGAGGAACTTTTTGTACTGTGACAAAGGGAAAGGAACCCAGATAGAGCCCACTTTTCTCATGAATAGTCTGAGACATAGATCAGAGTTCAAGGAGAATGAAATGGCCAGAATTTGTGGGGATAGAGTACCAAGAAGAGAAATCTTTTGACAAAAAGAGTTCCATAAATCTCCATAGAAATTTCTGTTGAGTCTTTGAATATCATTCTGCATGTGTCTAGAGTGCAGTTTCAAAAAATAATTCCAAGGAAAGAACAATTACCAGGGACCACTGAAGAGAAAATTATCCAGAGCTCACACAGGAACAAGAATCATTCCTGTTTTCACCAGTCAGAGTGAGAGACACTGTTGGCAACAAAGGGCTTTCAGCACAGACCTCCAAAAGGACCTGCCTTAGTGCAGCTTAACAAACCAAAAAGGATACTGAAGGTCTGCCCTTTAAAAGCCTTAAAAAATTGGTTCGAAGAGAAAATGAAGAGTAACATATTGAATATAAGCCCAGTGATAGCAGATCTTAACATTAAATCTGAATAAATACTCCAATACACAGGGAGAAGAAAACTGACAAAAAAACAAAACTCTCAAAGATAAAAACAGATCTGCAAGCCACTTCACTGCCTGACAGAGAAAAACCCATAACTTTTTCAAAGAATAAACAAGATCTAGCACTCAGTAGCATAAAATTTATGAGGTCAAGTATGCAACCTAAAAATTGCTAGCCATGTAAAGAGGGAAGAAATGTGACCCACAATTGTAAGAAAATATTCAGTCTGTGGAAACAAACACAGAAATGACAGAGATGATGTATCTGTAAGAAAGAACATTAAAACTTATGTTTTAGATAGTCTTAATATGCTCAAAGAAAAAAATAACAGTCAAAAGAAGGAGAAAAAATTAAAAAAAAACAAATAGAATTTTTAGGTTAAAAATCAGTATCTGAAATAAAAATTTGACTGGATGAAATTAAAAGCGAATTGAATTCTACAAAAGAGATGATTCTTGAACTCGAAGGCATAGCAGTAGAAACCAACTGAAATGAAGAGATCAGAGAAAAATAAAAACTAATAATAAATTGATAGAGTCATAGCATTTTCTGGGAAAATATAAAAAATGTAATATAAATCTAATGTGACACCCAGGAGGAAAAAAGACAGGAAAAATTACCTGAAGAAATAGTGAACAAATGATTCCCAAATGTTGCAAAAATTATAAACTTACTGATACAAAAGGTCAGTGAATTATGAGCAGGATAAATACAAATAAAACAATACCAAGGAACATCAAAAGCAACTTGCTCAATACAAATGATAAAGAAAAATCTTATAAGTAGTCAGAGAAAAAATGTTATATTACTATAAGGAAAATATCAACACAACAGAATTCCTACTAGGAACCAGGAAACCCAGAAAACAAAGGAGGTGTGTTTTTAAAGTACTCAAACCACCCCCATCAATTTAGATATATACAGCAAAAATATTTTCCAGAAAATTAAAAAGGAATAAAGATTTTTTCAGAGAAGTTTTGCATAGAATTAAAAGCTAGAAAGTATTCCTTATTAGCACAACCTCACTACAAGAAATGCTAAGGGAAGTTCTTCTGTTGTAAAGAATATGATACCAGATAGAAATTTGGATCCACACAGAGAAATGTAGAGCTCCAAAAATAGTTAAAATACAGATAAATATCAAAGCATTTTTATTAATTTTATATGCTTCTAAAGATAGCTGAATGTTAGGGCACCTGGGTGGCTCAGTGGGTTAAAGCCTCTGCCTTCGGCTCAGGTCATGATCTCAGGGTCCTGGGATCGAGCCCCACATCTGGCTCTCTGCTCAGCAGGGAGCCTGCTTCCCCCTCTTCCTGCCTGCCTCTCTGCCTACTTGTGATCTCTCTCTCTGTCAAATAAATAAATAAAATCTTTTAAAATAAATAAAGATAGCTGAATGTCAAAAGCAAAAATAATAAGCATGAATTTGAAGTTATAATGTACATAAAAGTAAAATTTATAAAATAACATAAAATGTAAGTTAAAACCACATTGTTATACTATTTCACACCCACTGGAATGGCTAAATTTAAAAATACTGACTTGAGAATACATAAAAAATGATGGAATGTATGGGATTATCCTTATAGGTACATTATGTGATTATATTATATAAGATTGTAGAGCCCAAAGACCAGTCTAAACCATGCCTGGACTCCTGACTCACAGAAAGAAAGAAAATAAAGGTGTACTGTTTTAAGATGTTTTAAATTCATAGTTATGTTGTTACACAGGATTGGTAATTAATACAAACCTGGGACCAAGAAACAAGTGACAGATCATGCTCACACTGAAACTGGAGCTCTCATACATTATTTATGAGAATATAAAATGATACAACTTGAGAAACATTTTACTCTTAGTCTTTTCTCAAGAGAAATGAAAGAGGAATATCCACACAAAGTCTTGTACACAACAAAACATCCATTAACAGTTGAATGATGGGTAAGTGAACTATGGCATATCCTGTGGAATACTGCTCAGCAATAAAAATGGAATAAACTATTGATACATGCTATAAAAGCATTATCCTGAATGGCAGGAACTGGTCACAAAAGAGCACATCGTAAATGATTCTACTTATATAAAGTTCTAGAAAAAATTTAATCTTTTATACCAGAAAATAGTTCAGTGGCTGCCTAGAGCCTGGAGTGGAGAGTGTAGTCTAGGAAGGAACAACAAAAATCTGAGGTAATATAATATTCTATAATCTTGATGGCTATGGTGGTTAAACCATATAGACAGTTGTCAAAATTTATCATACCCTAAAAAATAGGTTTATTTCATATGTGTAAATAATAGTAGTTGCCCCTTCTGTGTGGTTTTGCTTCATGAGGTTTTAAGTTACCCAAGGTCAAGCACAGATCCATCTGAAAGGACAAAAACCTTCCTTTTTGAAAGGTCAAAAAGTCAATAGTTGCCCAGCTCTATGTCACAATGTCCATTTTAGTCTCCTCACTTCATCTCATCATGTGAGCATTTTATCATCTCATATCATCACAAGAAGGGTGAGTTCAGTATAATAAGAAATTTTGAAAGAAAGAGAGGCCACATTTATATAACTTTATTATAGTATGTTTTTATAATTGTTCTATTTTAGTATTAAGTATTGTTCATCTTTTACTGTGCCTGATATATAAATCAAACTTTATCATATGTGTTTATATACAGGAAAAAACATAGTATACATCGAGTTTGGCACTATCTGCAATTTCATCCCCTGGGGGTCCTGGAACATATTCCCTGTGGATAAGGGCAAACTACCATATACATAAATAAAATTTATATTTAAAAGAAAGAAAAACTAAGTGAGGAGTCAAAGGCTTCTGGATTGGTTTTGTGTTGTCACTTAGACTAAGAATAACCTTGGGAAATTTCTTAACTAAATCTCAGGTTGTCAATAGAATGAGGGTAGTAAGAACTTTTTTGCCCAGTATATAGGAGTAATTAATATGCATTATCTGAGTATTTAAACTGTAAATCTTATGAAAATATAGTTTTTAAAATTATTTCTTCTCTCATTTTCTGGCCCCCAAAACCATTCTTTTTTTTTTTTTTTTAAGATTTTATTTATTTGACAGAGAGAAACTCGGCGAGAGAGGGAACACAAGCAGAGGGAATGGTAGTGGGAGACGCAGGCTTCCTGCAGAGCAGAGAGCCTGATGCGGGGCTCGATCCCACAACTCTGGGATCTGACCTGGGCCGAAGGCAGACGCTTAACGACTGAGCCACCCAGGTGCCCCGCCCCAAAACCATTCTTACAACTGATTTAAGAATGCATTCTATTAGAGTAAAAACAAATTTGGTTTCTCTGTATCTATTGGTATCCTCCAAAACTAATTTTACTATACAGACAACTTGTGAAAGTTGAGATTTATAAAAAGCAAATATATGTTTTGAGAGTCAAAAACATGGACTTTAAGGTCAGCTGACTTATTCAACTTTTGAACTCTAACATTTATATGCTGCAGTGGTTTACAATGGATTTAGCCGAGAGAATGTTTATCCTCACACCTGAGTACTTCTTTTCTCTTTTATTATATAATGCAAGTTAAGAATTACTAATCATTAAAGAAATGATATAAACATCATGTTCAGAGGTGCTAAAGTTAAAAAAGGTGAATATTAGGCCATAGCTGACAGAAGACAAAATGCAATCAGAGGCAAATGTGAAACCATTTCTATTGCTTTGTTTTCAATTTGTTCAAGTGGTATGCAATGTGCTTTTCATTACTTGAAGCTTGAGGGAGAAAGCAGCAACCAGACATTGTGTGTCGCTGTAGAAACAAGTGAGGTTCCTTTGCAACAGCCCTAATATTTCATGGCCAAAGGTCAGCCTAATATATCAGTTAGAAAGCCTATCAATGATAGCCTTTTTATAGTTAAAAAAGGTAATATTTGGTCAAAGACTTCTGGAGCATCTATTAAGTTTCCAGATGTCTTGGCAATAGCTTTCAAATAACCATGATTTTTGCTAACCCTAACCTAATTTTATTAGTCTAGACATTGAGATAAGATAGTATTCCTAGACTCTTCTAAACTGGTTCCTCTGTTCTATCAGGTGCGAGTGCACTGTCTCTTCTTTGCCAGTTTTTGCATGTGATGGTTTCCAGGAACTCCTTTCCAAGAGTGAGATCATGCCTGGAACAGCAGCTGCCAGAGGAAGGTGAGAGACAGATGGTGGCCTGACAGTTATTCTTTCCAATTCTATATTAGGAAATTACATAGAAGAAGTCTGCATTTCTAAATATATGTCTAGTAAAATGAAGTTCGTGAACTTCTTTTATCCTCTCAGATGACCCATAATTAGGATTTTGTCAGAGTATCAATAAATCTAAAAATAAATATGGAACTCCTAATGAATTACATTATTCAGTATTACAAGTAAATTATTATAGCATGGAAATTGTGAGTATAGAGACAAGAAAAGTGCAATTTATAGTACAGGACTCAAAATAATGGATATTTCACAGCATTTCCTGTGACTAGCAGGCAGAACTTAAAAAAATTCATGCAGTCTGTAGGGTTGAATATTTTAATCTGTGCTCTTCCTGCCCTTTGTCCATTTCTTCTCTTAATCTTGCACACATTATGTCTTCTCAAAAAGAAGAGGACATGAGAGAGGACAAGTAGAAGTTCTATTACAGAGGAAGCAAATGAAAAAAATGTGTGAAATAAATTACTTTGAAAGATAATAGAAACAAAAAACTCATGGTAGAAGGGAAAACATCTGGTTTCTAATTTTAAGTGTACACTAGCTAGTTGACATTTGGTTTGGGTTGATCTCTATCCCCAAAAGATAAGGATGGTAGGGCTTTGAAGTCTATGTCATAAGGGTTTATAAATGACAAAATCATGTCTTTAAGCCTGTCTCAAAGAGATAGGAGGTACACATAATTAACGTAAGAGAAATCTCAAGTGTTTTTAAAAGCAAATATTTTTTAAAACTTTGTCACATCTATGCCTTTATTGACTCTTTTGGTGAATGACCATCCATCTAGTCACCCAAGCCAAAAATATGTGAATCCTACTTAATTCTATACCCAATTTTAAATCCATGTTAATAGTGTTTAAACAGGGCGGGGCACCTGGGTGGCTCAGTGGGTTAAAGCCTCTGCCTTCGGCTCAGGTCATGATCTCAGGGTCCTGGGATCAAGCCCCGCATCTGGCTCTCTGCTCAGCAGGGAGCCTGCTTCCTCACCTCCGCCCGCCCCGCCTTCCTCTCTGCCTACTTGTGGTCTCTCTGTCAAAAAAAAAAAAGAAAGAAAAAGAAAAAATCTTCAAAAAAAAAATAGTGTTTAAACAGGGCTAACATAGTCTGGTAGGCCAGCATGTGAAGTTAGGCAACATTGCCTTTTTTAGAGGTTCTCAAGCTATTCTGGACCAGCTAGTCTTTTGAGTTTTGTAGCTTATTAACTTACATGACATGAAAAGTAAAACATAAATTGAGTCCATTCATTGATGTATTTGGGACTTAGGGTCTAATGAAAAAAAATTTGAACATGGTATGCTTTGGATTTTAGAGCTGTTTGATAGATAGGGTTCTCATGGAAGCTGAATTGAAGGGATCAAGAATTGAACAAGATCTCTTAAAAACAACAACAGAACATGAATAAGCTAAAACCTTGGCAATGTCTGTTATGGTAAGAGGCACAACCAGAATATTGCAAGGAAAAGTAGTCCCAGATATAACGTGAAATATACTTAATATATTTCCTGCTCACTCGGCCTTCTCACTCCTTACAGGAGGCAGCATGTAAACTGGATCTAATAACATGTTTAATAATGCTGAAGGAAGTGACAACAAAAGACAGAAGTTTTGGTTTAATTGAGATGCTGTTATCTTTAGGTCTTAACAGGTAAAGTAGCTTCTACCTAAGACTCTAAAATTAACAGTTACATTTAATTTACATGTTTAATCACCGTGGTCACTCCTCATAAGCCTTTGGATTTGAGTACATTCTATTTGGGAACACTACTTCCGGTGAGCCAAAGGAATCCCACATACTGGGACTTACTGGCTAGGGAGAACTAGGATACAGCAATTGCATTTAAGTATCTCCTGAATACTTTCATTCAGTTTTTATCTCTACTGGCATTGCTATCAATAGCAATAGGTGCTAAGACACCTATCTCAAATGGATTCTTCTCAAGACTTACAACGGATAGAATGTTCTCCAGTCTTATCCATTCCAAGTCATTCTCTACTCTGCTGCTAGAGTCATCTTCATAACTTAAAAATTTGATCAGTTTGTTTAGTGCTTTAATGACTTGGGTGCTGGCCCCGGACTTATAAAACAAAATGAAATCCCTTTCCAAAAGCCATGAAAATGTGTCTAGCCTTGACTTCTGCATTTCTCTCTCATAAATTGAACTTGTATGTAGAATACACATATGTGGGTGTATGTAGTGTATATACACACCTGTATATATACACACAGTTGTCATTTTTCAAACACTTTCTGAGCACTCACTGTTTGCATTTTCACATTTTTGCATTTAAGGAGCATACATTTCCTTAGGCCGAGATGAATAACAAACAAACCCTCCTCTAAAAAATTTAAAATAAGTAAATATAGCAATATGTGCTGAGAAAAATAAGAGGCCATGAAATAGAGTGACTAAAGTAGGGACAAGGAATGAGGGGTACTTTGGAATGGTGAGGGAAGAGCCACCAGAGGAAGTGATGTCTGAGCTAAGACTTGAAGTAATCCATTTACACAAATAGCTGGAGTAAGAAAGTCAGAGAAGAACAAGTGTAAAGACCCCCTAAATTGCAAAGGCGAGAGTAGGTAGAAGATAGTTGAAAAAGGATGGAGAGGATTGGTTTAAAGTTAAACTGAAAAAGTCAGCAGGTTCAAATTGTGTCTAATAACTATTCAGTTAACAAGAAGAATAGTAACAATAATAATAACCATTTAACATGTAAGAAGCCAAATATTATTTCTTTTTTTTAAAAGATTTTATTTATTTATTTCACAGAGAGAGAGAGAGAGATCACAAGTAGGCAGAGAGAGAGAGGGGGAAGCAGACTCCCTGCCGAGCAGAGAGCCTGATGCGGGGTTCTATCCCAGGACCCTGAGATCATGACCTGAGCCGAAGGCAGAGGCTTTAACCCACTGAGCCACCCAGGCACCCTGCCAAATATTATTTCAAAGAAACATTAACTCATTTAATCCTAACAATCTCATTGAAAAGGTGCTGTTATTAATCACTGTTTTGCAAATGAGGAAACTGAGCAAAAAGTAAACAAATGGCTTGCCCCAGATAATATAGAAAAAGTCATAGCTAATAAATGGTGGAATCTGTTACTAACGTAAGCAGTCAAGCTTTAAAATCGAATCACCATTCTATAATATATATAGGCATTTGTCAGACCAAATAAGTATTGTAATTGCTTCTAAGTGGAATGGGAAGCTAATGAGAGGTATCAAGCAAGGAAGGTAAGAATTACCCTTTAAAAAGTTTCCTCTGGTTATGTCTGTGTTTGTTTAAGAGGGAGTACTTGCAAAAAGCAGATAGGATAGTTAAGATAGAAGCAGATAGGATCAGTTAAAGGACAAATGCAGTCAGTCATTTAGTGAACAGATGACCGACCATGTTTTGGATTAATTGGTAGCAAGAAATTTCATGAGAATTCATCAAACTCCAACGTTTATCTTTTTTTTTTTTAGAAGATTTTATTTATTTATTTGACAGAGAGAGAGATCACAAGTAGGCAGAGAGGCAGGCAGAAAGAGAGGGGGAAGCAGGCTCCCCACTGAGCAGAGAGCCCGATGTGGGGCTCGATCCCAGGACCCCAAGGTCATGACCTGAGCCGAAGGCAGGGGCTTTAACCCACTGAGCCACCCAGGTGCCCCTTCAATGTTTATCTTGAAGGCAGGGATAAAAGATTTACTGATTGATGAGAAGTAAAGACTATGAAACAAAACTATCAAGGAATACTCTTAATTTTGGCTAATTGAACATGCAGATGGTGAGCCCATTAACATCGGAGGAGAAGGAAGTAAGATGGAAAGAATAGGAAATAGAGGATTTTTGCTTTAGAAATGCTAAGCGAGGCATACTTATTGGATATCCAAGTGGAGACTTGAAGTAGAGAGTTGTAAATAAGTGGTGCTCAGATGAAGGTTGAAACTGAAGATATAAATTTGGGTACAATTAACATATGGATAACATGTTAAGCTAAGAGGCCAAATGAGTTTATCGCCTTGAAAGAAAATACAGTCGTCATTCTGATTTATTTGGTATATCCCAAACATTCCATGATCTCTCCATGCCTTTGGTTCTTTGCAGGCAGGTAGGTAATAATTTTCTCTGCAAAATACATCTAATCTTACATATCTTATCTCAAGTCTTATCTCTACAGTAGAACTTTTCCTGATTACTTACAAAGAATTAGGGGCTAGTGAAAACATTTATTTTATCCATTCATCCATCTGTCCACCCACCCACGCATGTATTCATCCATCTATCCATCCACCTAAAAAGCTTATGCTGGTTTATGTTAGCTAACCTATGCTGGAGAGTTTGCTAGTCATTTGGTAATGCCACAGTAAACAGAAAGTACTAAGTCTCCATCTTTTAGAATTTTAAAATCTGTATAGATTGTCTAGAACCACATTTTTTAAACTTCGAGTCGTAACATAGTAGATCATTAAAAAATAGGTCTCGATCAGCATGAAAAATAAGAAAGAGAAAAAATAAAATAGAAACTATGAGAATGTATCATGTACAATAATAATTAAGTATTGCTTTATGAATCATCCTTCCCTCCTGAACATATGTACCAACTAAATTGAAACATAAAATTTATTTCTTTTATTATAGATAATGTTCTTAAAAGTTTGAAAGACATTGTACTGGACCACTCAAAGCCTTGCTTATATATCTTCCCCTCATTTGACTAAACTCTATGAGGAAAGAACCAGATTGTTTTATAAAATGTTTTACATGTGAAAACTCAGAATGTAGCTTCTGATGTAGAACAAGTCGGCAATAAAGGCTTGTGGAAAGATGATGGGTGGAGAAAAATCAGAGAAAATGGGGTATTTGAAGGAGCACAAAATCATCAGTGAAAGTCAACCTCAGCAGTCTTGAGTGGTTATCCAAACACTGAGAGTTCTTGCATTATGATGGGAAGATAAGTACAGAGTAACTCCAGAAATAGATATATCATAGTAACTGATTATACCACAGAATGAAAGAACACCAGGGTATCAAATAAAATGAGTCTTTTAAATGTCTTGTCTTTTATTGGCTATTATAAAAGACTGACTTTTTGCCTTATAATACCAATTCCATTTCTGTTCTGAAAAATAAATAAATATTAAACTGTTGTTACTTGCTTGGTCCCTAAATAATTGATGGAAATTTTATCCTCTGGGTCAGTGTGTTTCTATGATTTGTAGATAACTTCGACATCCTTAGTAATAATTAACATTCTTAAGTGAAAGAAGTCTACTTTAAACAGAATGCTTGATCTCAGAAAATAGAATTCAAACTAGGGTTACTTTATGACATGGACAGTCCATTGCCAGGAAGAATGGTAACATTTTTTATCTTGATTTAGTCTTTGTTTTCAATTCTTTTATTAAATCCAAATTTAAGTAATAAGCCATAAATATGCATTTTTAAAATTTAATTGTTTCCTGCATAAAATATTTATTTCCTATGTCTTTTGAACTGGAAAACTATTTGTACATGTGCTTTTATATTTAAAACACCATCTTGACCACAATCTGAAGGTATAGAAAAATATTTGTAGGCTACTTTATTTTGCTTAGTGACTATTGAGAGCTTTTATAAAAAAATGTACTTATTATTTTCACAGTATTCCTATCAAAGAAAACTAGTAAAAAAAATCCAGCTCTGAATACATGAAGGGCTTGATGATGGGAAGAAGGAAAGAAGGGGAGGGAGAAAACTAGGATGAGACAGAAAGGAAACCAAAGAAGTAGGAGTTCTGGGGGTGGGAGAGCAGTGAAAAGCGTATTTAATATCTATATCTTGCCACTTCTTCCCAGTTCTTCCAAAACAATAGCAATAATAATGAAGTTTTACCTAGAAACAAAAATAGGAAACATCCTTAAAAAAAGCATGGTTCTGCTTTAATAGTTCATTCCTAAGAAAGTATTCATATGACATTGCAGCATGTTAAAACTTTTTCTAATTATAGAACAAAATAATTATTCTTTAAAAATTGGATTATAAAGGGGGCGCCTAGGTGGCTCAGTTGGTTAAGCGTCTGCCTTTTTGGCTTGGGTCATGATCTCAGGGTCCTGCGATTGAGCCCCACGTCAGGCTGTCCTCAGTGGGGAGTCTGCTTCTCTTCTGCCTCTGTACACTCTCTCTTTCTCTCTCTCACTTTCTTTCAAGTAAATAAAATATTTTAAAAAATAAAAGTAAAAATAAATATTGGATTGTAGGTATCAGCAAGCACAACAATGGTGACAATATACATATATACACAATAGGGGTATGGATGTGTTGGTGAAGGAAAACCGTGTTCTTCTGTGTTCTTTTTTCCACAGGCCAACCATTTTATTTTGGGTAAAAGTGAACTGCATGCCTGAGATGAAGCAGGAGTAGGAGGTTTCAGGTATATGAAGTTAAAATGACTGTCTCCTTCCTACTCCCCTACCCAGATATATTTGTTCATATAATTACATAGCATGTTTGGTATATTGATTGCTATATAGGTTGCACTCAATTAATATTAGATCTTCTATTGAATGGATTAAAATTAAGGGACTTGGTGCAACTCCCTAGAATGTGGAGAGAGGTACGTAAGTACAGTAGGCAGAATAATGGTCTCCCAAAGATATCCACATTCTAATCCCGGGGCCTGAGATGTGTTTTGTTACATGGCAAAGGGGAATAAGGTTCCATATGGAGTTATTGTTGCTAATTAGTTTATTTTAAAATATAGAGATTATTCTGGATTAATTGGTGGGCCCAAAGTAATCACAAGGATCTTTAAAGTGGAAGAACGAGGTGCGAAGGTAAGAGTATAAGATTAGAGACTCAGTGCAACTTTTTTGTTTTGTAGATGGAGGAAGGGGAGAGGGTTAAGGAATGTGAGTAGCTTGTAGAAACTGGAAAAGGCAAGCAGACGGATTTTCCCTTAGAGACCCCAGAAGGTAGCCCCTTAATTTTAGCCTAATGGGGCTGGTGGTAGGTTTTTCACTAGTAGAACTATAAGATAACACATTTTGTGTGGATTGAAGCCACTAAATCTCTGCTAAATTATCACAGGAATAGAAAACAAATACAGTAAGTAAGGTTACAGAAATCGGCAGAAATGATTTTGCTAGTGATGTTCAAGCAAAGTATAAATAGATCTGTTGGGTTGGTAGACATCTCACTTAAAGTTTTATATTCATTTAAAAAATTAATTCCAAAATAGTTAATATACAGTGTTATATTAGTTTCAGGTGTACATATTGATTCAACGGTTCTATACATTATTCAATGCTCATCATGATACATATACTCTTAATCTGCTCCAATTATTTCACTCATACCCCTAACCACTTCCCGTCTGGTAACCATCAGTTTGTTCTCTAAAGTTAAAGAGTCTGTTTCTTGGTTTGTTTCTTTGTTTCTTTTTTCTTTGTTCCTTTATCTTGTTTCTTAAATTCCACATATGGCTGAAATTCTATGGCATTAGTCTTTCTCTGAAAACTTATTTTGCTTAGCATTATACTCTCTAGATCTATCCATTGTGTTGCAAATCAAAAGGTTTCATTCTTTTTTATGAGTGAGTAAAATTCCATCTTCTTTATCGATTCATGTATTGATGGACCCTTGGGCTGCTTCCATAATTTGAATGTGTTAAATAATGCTGCATTAAACATAGGAGTGCATACATCTTTTTGAATTAGTGATTTTGTATTTTGGAGGTAAATACCAGTGGTGGGATTACTGGATCATGTGGTAATTTTATTTTTTATTTTATTTTATTTTATTTTATTTTTTTAAAGATTTTATTTATTTATTTGACAGAGAGAGAGAGAGATCACAAGTAGGCAGAGAGGCAGGCAGAGAGAGAGGAGGAAGCAGGCTCCCCGCTGAGGAGAGAGCCCGATGCGGGGCTCGATCCCAGGACCTTGAGATCATGACCTGAGCCGAAGGCAGAGGCTTTAAACCACTGAGCCACCCAGGCACCCCTGGTAATTTTATTTTTAATTTTTTTTAAATTAATTTTTATTAACATATAATGTATTA
>CM053604.1:113529046-113553174 GCA_028646535.1 Procyon lotor | reverse complement strand
TCTAGCAGTGAGAGACTCTATTTTTAATTGTACCTTGTTAATAGCTTTTTTAACATCAACTTGGTTAGATTTTATTTCTTTTATTTCTCCAGAAAGGGCTTTTATTTCTCCTGAAAGAGATTCTCTAATATCTTCTATGCTTTTTTCGAGCCCTGCTAGCATCTTGATAAGTGTCATTTTGAACTCTATTTCCGACATATTACTAATGTCTGCATTGACTAGGTCTCTAGTCATCGGTACTGTCTCTTCTGTTTTTTGTGACTGAAGGCAAGATTGCGGAGGTGTAGGAGGCACAGAAAGCACTGGGTCCCAGAAGTCCAGCTAAAGAAGCAGAAATCCACTCTAAAAGCTGGTGAACACAAAAGGAGAGAGAAGAGAATAAGAACAGCAATTCTAGGAGCAGAAAATCGACCACTTTCAGAAAGGTAGGACGTGTGGAACAAGTTAATTTAAAGCGACGGGAAGAGAGACCCTGGGGGGAGGGGCTAGCTCCCAGCAGCCACAGAGCCACGGAGCACAAAACCCAGAGCTTCTAGTCTGCTCCGCTGAGGGACATCGCTCCGGAGGCTAACCAGGGGTTCAGCCCTCATGGGAACAGTGTGGTTTCAGGACCCATGGGGTCACCGAGGGACCAGGGGAGCCCGAGTGCGGCAGAGCTCCCAGGTATCGGGGCAGAGAAGCCCGTGGCAGAGAAGGAGCTGCCAACGCCGCATAGGCCTACCTTGGACTATAGAACTGAGACATATATTTCATGTAGGGTTGCCGTACTTCAAAAGGGGACCCCATGGGAGACAGCTCCGGAGACACCCCCTCCTTCCTCCTTCGGGAGGAGCGGTGTGGGAGCACGCAACAGGAATCTGCTGGTTTGGGGACTCTAGACGGGGCCGTGTGCCGCAGATAGAAGCGCTCCGCCAGGGTCTGGCTGAGCACAGAGCACGTGCCGCAAACAAGGGAGACAGGAGTGATAAGGGCTTTCCTCTGACTGCGTGTGGAGGATCGTGGCGCCCAGCACTCGGCTCCTCTGGGCCAGAGACTGGGAGGCCGCCATTTTCATTCCCAGCCTCCAGGGCAGTAGGGAAAGCACTCAGGGAACAAAGACTTCGAGAAGAACCTGAGCAAAGTGCTTGGCCCATCCCCTAGCGAGGGTGGTGCAATTTCGCCTCAGGCAAAGACATTTGAGAACCACGGCAATGGGCCCCTCCCCCAGAAGAACATCGAAAATATCCAGCCAAGACCTAGTTAATCAATTAGTGAAAACTGCGGAACTTCAGAGAATCTTTCTCTCTCACCCATCTACTCTTCCCTTGACAAAATGACGAGGCGGAAAAACTCACCACAATAAAAAGAAGAGATATTTTTAATTTTTTGAAGAACCTGCATATTATTTTCCACCGTGGCTGTGCCAGTTTGCATTCCCACCAATAGTGTGAAAGCGTTCCTTTTTCTCCACATCCTTGCCAATACTTGTTTCTTGTGTTTTTCATTTTAGCCATTCTGACAGATATGAGGTGGTATCTCATTGCAGTTTTGATTTGCATTTCTCTGATGATGAGTGATGTTGAGCATCTTTTAATGTGTGTGTTGGTCATCTGTATGTCTTCTTTGGAGAAATGTCTGTACATGTCTTCTGCCCATGTTTTAATTGGTTTGTTTTTGTGTGTGTGTTGGGTTGTATAAATTTTTTATATATTTTGGATACTAACCCTTTATCAGTTATGTCATTTGCAAATCTCTTCTCTCATTCAGTACATTGTCTTTAATTTTGTTGATTGTTTCCTTTGCTGTAAAGAAGCTTTTTATTTTGATGTAGTCTCCATAGTTTATTTTTGCTTGTGTCTCCCTTGGCCCAGGAAACACATCTAGAAAAATGTTGTTATGGCCAATTACATGGTTAGAGAAATTATTGCCTGTGCTCTCTTCTAGGATTTTTATGGTTTCAGGTTTCACAATTTAGGTCTTTAATCCATTTTGAATTCATTTTGTGTATGGTAAAAGAAAGTGGTCCAGTTTCATTCTTTTGCACGCAGCTGTCCAATTTTCCCAGTACCATTTGTCAGAGACTGTCTTTCCTATTGCATATTCTTGCCCCCTTTGTTGAAGATTAATTTACCATATAATTGTGGGTTTATTTCTGGGCTGTTTCCTCTGTTCCATTGATCTGCATGTCTATGGTTATGCCAGTACCATACTGCTTTGATTACTACAGCTTTGTAGTATATCTTGAAACCTGGGACTGTGGCCTCCAATTTTATTCTACTTTTTCAAGATTGCTTACATTATTCAGAGTCTTTTATGGTTCCATACAAAGTTTAAGATTATTTCTTCCAGTTCTGTGAAAAATGCTGTTGGTATCTTGACAAAGATTGTTTTAAATCTGTAGATTGCTTTGAGTAATAGAGACATTTTAATAGTATTTGTTCTTTCAGTCCATGAGCATGGAATGTCTTTCCATTTTTTTGTATCGTCTTCAATTCCTCCCACCAATGTTTTTTGGTGTCCAAGAGTACAACTCTTTCACTTCTTTGGTTAAGTTTATTTTCAGATATTTTATTATTTTGGTGCAATTGTAAATGGGATTTTTTTCTTACTTTCTGCTACTTCATTATTATTGTACAGAAATACAATGGATTTCTGTATGTTGATTTTGTATCCTGTGACCTTATTGAGTTAATTTATCAGTTCTAGTAGTTTTTTGGTGTTTTTTTTGGTTTTTATATATAGTATTATGTCATCTTCAAATAGTGAAAATTTTACTTATTCCTTATCAACTTGGATGGCTTTTATTCCCTTTCTTCTCAGATTGCTTCTAGTACTAGAACTTCTAGTACTATGTTGAATAAAGGTGGTGAGAGTGGACATCCTTGTCTTGTTCCTGATCTTTGATGGAAAGCTCTTCGGTTTTCACCACTGCCTATGATGTTAGCTGTGGGTTTTTTTTACATGACCTTTATTATGTTGAGGTATGTTCCCTCTAAACCTATTTTGTTGAGGGTTTCTTTTTTTTAAGACTTTATTTATTTATTTGACACAGAGAGAGAAAGAGACAGTGAGAGAGGGAACACAAGCAGGGGGAGTGGGAGACGGAGAAGCAGGCTCCTTACTGAGCAAGGAACCTGATGTAGGACTCGGTCCCAGGACCCAGGCCAGCTGTAAACCTCCCCTCCACCACCACTGCACCCTCCCACCCCCCGCACCCTGCCCAGGCTCCAGAGGCTGCCGGTGGAGGCAGCAGCGGTCCAGAGGATTCTCCATCTCCTTCCCAACCTGATCATGACCTGAACCAAAGGCAGATGCTTAATGACTGAGCCACCCAGATGCCTTTGTTGAGGGTTTTTATCATGAATGGATGTTATACTTTGTAATACATGTTTTCTGTGTTTATTGAAATGACCATATGGTTTTTATACTTTCTTCTATTGATGTGATGTATCATATTGATTAATTTATGAATATTCAATCTCCCCTGCATCCTGAGAATAAATCCATCTTGATCATGGTGAATGATTTTTTTAAGGCATTGCTGGATTTAGTTTCTAATATTTTATTAAGGATTTTTGTGTCTATGTTCTTCAGAAATATTGGCCTGTAGTTCTCCTTTGTTGTAGTATCTTTGTATGGTTTTGGTTTCAAGGTAATGGTTTCACAGAATGAATTTGGAAGTTTTCCTTCCTCTTCCATTTTTTGGAATAGTTTGAGAAGAATAGGTATTAACACTTTTTTAAGTGTTTGATAAAATTCACTTATGAAGACTTCTGACCCTGGGGTTTGTTTGTTGGAGATTTTTTGATTACTAATTCAATTTAATTGCTGATATTCAGTCTGTTCAATTTTTCTATTTCTTCCTGATTCAGTTTGAGAGGTTTTATGTTTCTAGGAATTTATCCATTCTTTGCAGGTTGTTCAATGTTTTGGTGTCTGTTTTTCTCATAATATTCTCTTGTAATCCTTTATATTTATATGGGGGTGGTTGTTATTTCTCCTCTTTCCTGATTTTGTTTATTTGACTCCTCTTGTGGTTTTTTTTTCTTTTCTTATAATGAGTCTGGGTAAAGGTTTACCAATTTTGTTCATTTTTTCAAAGAACCAGCTCCTGGTTTCACTGATCTATTATTTTTTTAGTTTCTATTTTGTTTACATCTCTTCTAATAATTTTTAAAGCAGATTTATTTATTTATTTATTTATTTATTTATTTGAGTGAGAGAAAGAGCATAAGCAGGGAGAGGGGCAGAGGCATAGGATGAGATTAATCCACAAGCCAACTCCCCTCTGAGTGTGGAGTCCCATGCTTTACTTGATCTCAGGACCCTGAGATCATGACCTGAGCTAAAACCAAGAATTGACTACTTTACTGACTGAGCCACCCAAATGCCCCTCTGTTCTAATCTTTATTATTTCCTTCCTTCTACTGGTTTGGGGTTTGTTTGTTCTTCTTTTTCTAGCTCATTGTGGTATAGGGTTAGTTTTTTATTTGATATTTTTCTTGCTTCTTGAAGTAGGCCTCTTTTGCATTACATTTTCCTCTTGAAACAGCTTTTGCTGCATCCTAAAGATTTTGGACAATTGGGTTTCATTTTCATTTTTCTCCATGCATATTTTAATTGCCTCTTTGATTTATTGATTGACCTATTCATTTTTTGTAGCATGTTATTTGAACTCCATGTATTTATGTTCTTTCTAGCTTTTTTTCTTGTGGTTGAGTTCTAGTTTCGTAGCATTATGGTCAGAAAAGATGCATAGTATGACTTTGACCTTTTTGAATTTGTTGGTACTTCATTTGTGGCCTAATATGGGATCTATTCTGCAAAATGTTCTTCTACACTTGAAAAGAATGTGTATTCTGCTGTTTTAAAATTGAATATTCTAAATATATCTGTTAGATTCGTTTGAACCAGTGTGTCATTCAAAGCCTCTGTTTCCCTATTGATTTTCTGCTTATGTGATCTATTCACTGATGTAAGTTGAGTGTTAAAGTCCCCTAGTATTATTGTATTACTATTGATTACTTCCTTATGGTTTGTTATATAGCAGCTTTATGTATTTGAATGCTCCCGTGTTTGCTGCATTAATATTTACTATTGTTATATATTTTTATTGAATTGTTACCTTTATGATTATATAGTGTCCTTTTTTGTCCCTTGATACAGTCTTTGTTTTAAAGTCTGTTTTGTCTGATATAAATATTGTTACCCCATTTCCTTTTTATTTCCATCTACATAAATACTTTTCCATCCCTTCACTTTTAGTCTGCATGCATCTTTAGATCTGAAATGAGTCTTGTAAGCAGTATATAGATGGGTCTTGCTTTCATATCTATTTTGTCACCATGTGTCTCTTGATTAGAACATTAAGTCAATTTATATTCAAAGTAATTATTGATATATACTCATTGCCATTTTTTTTATTTTATTGTTGTTTTTGTAGTTCTCTTTCTTTTTTTGTTCTTTCATGATCTGCTGACTTTAGTGATTTATTTAGATTTCTTTTTTCTTTATTTTTTGCATATCTATTACTAGTTTTTGATTTGTGAGTACCATTAAGTTTGTATATAACATCTAATGCAATTGCAGTCTATATTAAGTTAAGAGTTGCTTACATTTGAACTTATTCTTTCCTCTTCTCCCACCACTTCTATGTTTTAGGTATATGGTGTCATACTTTGCATTCTTTATTTTGTGAATCTCTTGACTGATTTTTATAGATATATATAATTTTACTGATTTTGTGCTTCCTACTTTTCTTACTCCTACTTATGGTCTTTGCTTTCCACTTAGAGTCCCCTTTAACATTTCTTATAGAACTAGTTTAGTTGTCATGAATTCTTTTAACTATTAATTGTCTGGGAAATTTTTTTTCTCTCTCTATTTTCTGAACAATAGCCTTGCTGGATAAAATAGTCTTGGCTGCAAGTTTTTTGTTTTTTCCTTTCAGCACTTTGAATATATAATTGCATTCCCTTCTGACCTGTAGGGTTTCTGCTGAAAAATCAGCTGATAGCCTTCTGGGATTTCTCTTGTATGTAACTGCTTTCTTTTCTCTTGCTGTTTTTAAAATTCTGAATTTATCACGACTTTTTGCCACGTTAATTACTATGTGTTTTGGTATGGTTCTCCTTGGGTTGACTTTTGGGGAAATCTCTGTGCCTGCTAGACCTTGATTTTTGTTTCCATCCTCAGATTCAGGAAGTTTTCAGATATTATTTTTTCAAATAAATCTTCTGCCTCCTTTTCTCTTACTTTTCCTTCTGGGATCCCTATAATACAAATGTCATTTCACTTGATGGTGTCATTGAGTTCCCTAGGTCTATTTTCATTTATTATTATTTTTCTCTCTTCTGTTCAGTTTGATTGCTTTCCATTACTGTGTTCTCTAGGATGCTGACCCATTCTTCTGCTTCCTCCAGTCAACTATTTATTCCATCTAGTATAATAGTTTGATTTCAGTTATTGAGCTCTTCATCTCTGATTGGTTCTTTTATTATGTTTTCTATCTCTTTGTTGAGAATTTCACTGAAGTCCTAAACTCTTTTCTAAAGCCCAGTGAATATCTTTATGATCATTGCTTCAAATTCTCCATCAGACATATTACTTATCTCCATTTCATAGCTCTCTTGCTGTGATTTTGTCTTGTTCTTTAATCTGAGACATTTTATTCTATTGCCTCATTTTGTCCAGCTCTGTGTATTTGTTTCTATGTGTTAATAAAGTCAGTTATGGCTCTGCTCTTGAAAGTAGTGGCTTCATGGACAAAGTTTTATATTTTGGTATTTTGATGCAATCTATCATAAGCTCCTACCCTGTCCCCTCTTTCACTATTTCTGCCCTTAGTACCAGCATCATAACTAAGTATGCATATGCACATATATATACACATTCACCACACACACAATTTAATTTTTTTCATATTTGATGACACTATTTTTTTTTCTTTTTCTCTCTTGCCACTCCTTATTTTTTAGTTTATCTTCCTCAAAATTTTTATTGTTGCAAAGAACAAAAATTCACTCACAGTAATTCAAATACTATGGGCAGAGTATGCTTTAAATATATAGGAGGCAATAAGAGAGATAAGAAATCATAGAAATCCTTGAACAGCAAATGTAGGAACTCCAGGTCTAATGGACACTGAAGCTAAACAATCTGGAATCCTAGGAGTAGAAATTTATGAATCTTTATTTTAAATTTCCTCCATTTACAAAACAGGTACTCCCAGTCTCTGACTCTTTTGGTATATCTTCTAACTTCTCTCATGACCATTTTTTTTTTAAATACAATTTATTTTTTAGAGTAGTTTTAGGTCGTAGAAAAAGCTGAATATATCGATGTCCCATTTACCTCCTGCCTCCACATATGCATAGCCTCCCCCATTATCAACAGACCCCACCATGGTGGTACATTTGTTATAACTGATGAACCTACATAGATACATTATTATTACCTAGACACTATAGTTGACATTAAGGTTCACTATTGGCATTCTACATTCTATGGGTTTGGATGAATTTATAATGACGTGTATCCTCCAGCATAACATAATATTGTGCCTTTTATAGAGCAGAAATTTTTAATT
Organism: Procyon lotor; assembly: GCA_028646535.1. Classification (NCBI taxonomy): domain Eukaryota; kingdom Metazoa; phylum Chordata; class Mammalia; order Carnivora; family Procyonidae; genus Procyon; species Procyon lotor. Next base: position 113,545,607 of record CM053604.1, on the reverse strand, counting down.
TTAATGAAGTCCAGCTTATCAATTCTTTCTTTGTGAATTGTGCCTTTGCCATTACGTCTAAAAAGTCATCCCAAACCTAAGGTCATCTAGGTTTTCTTCTTTGTTACCTTCTCAGAGTTTTATAGCTTTGTATTTTACATTGATGTTTGCAATCTATTTTGAGTTAACTTTTGTGAATGGTGTATGATCTGTGCCCAAATTCTCTTCCTTCCTTTCTTCCTTCTTTCTTCCCTTCCCCTCCCTCCCTCCCTTCCTTCCTTCCTTCCTTCCTTCCTTCCTTCCTTCCTTCCTTCCTTCCTTCCTTCCTTCCTTCCATATGTCTATTCAACTATTCCAGTGCCATTTGTTAAAAAGACTGTCTTTGCTCCATTGTATTGCCTTTGCTCCTTTGTCAAAGATAGTTAACTTTATTTATATAGGTGTATTTTTGGGCTCTATTCTGTTCTATTCGTGTATTGGCCTATTCTTTCACCACTACCATACTATCTTGTTTACTGTGGATTTATAGTAAGTCATGAAATCAGTAGTGTCAGCCCTTTAACTTTGCTCTTCCCGTTCAGTATTGTTATCTCTCTTGGAACTTTGCCTTTCCTTGTAAATTTTAGAGTCAGTTTGTCAATATCTACAAAATAACTTGCTGGAATTTTGATTGAAATTGCACTAAATCTATAGATAAATTTGAGAAGAACTGGTATCTTAACAGTATTGAGTCTTCTTATCCAAGAACATTGAATATTTCTCCATGTAATTTGGGGGTTTTTTGTTTGCCTTTGTTCATCAGAGTTTTGTAGCTTTCCTTATATAGATCTTGTACATATTTTGTTAGATTTATACCTAAATATCTCATTTTGGGGTTACTGATGTAATTAATACTTTTTTTAAATTTCAATATCTATGTGTTTATTTCCAGTATATAGGAAAGTAATTGACCTTTGTATAATAACATTGGATCCTGCAATCTTGCTATCATCACTTTTTAGTTCCAAATTTTTTGTCTGTTCTTTTGAGTTTTCTATATAGATGGATGATCATGCCATTTGCAGACAGTTTTATTTCTTTCTCTTCAATCTATTTGCCTTTGTTTCCTTTTCTTGTTTTATTGTATTAGCTAGGAGTACCAACACTGCTTTTCCTGCATCACAAAAATTTTGAAGTTGTGCTTTCCTTTCCATTTAGCACAAGTATTTTAAAAATTTCTCTTGAGTGTTTCTTTCACTTATGTGTTATTTAGAAGCATACTGCTAAATCTTTCTCTATTTTGGGATTTTCCATCTATTGTTCTGTTACTGATTTCTATTTTAATTCCATTGTGGACTGACAGTAAACATTGTATGATTGCTATCTTTTTTAGATTAGCTTATGGCCCAAAAGGTGATCTACCTTGTGAATGCTCCATGTGAGCTAGAGAAAAGTGTATTTTCTGCTATTTTTGGATGAGGTAGGCTATGCTTGTCCACTATATCAGTTGATTGATTGTGTTACTGGGTTCAACTATATCCTTACTGATTTTCTGCTTGCTGGCTATATCCACTTCTGATAGAGAAGTGTTGAAATCTCCAACTATAATAGTGGAATTATTGATTTCAAGTTGCAATTCTATCAGTTTTGTTTCATCTTTTTATCCTCTGTTGTTAAGTGAATGCATGTTAAAGATTGTTATGTCTTCTTAGAGAATTGACTTCTTTATCATTATTCGATGTCACTCTTTATACCTAATAATTTCCGTGGTCTGAAGTCTGCCATGTGTGAAATTAATATAGCTACTTCTGCTTTCTTTTGATTGACATTAACATGGTTTATCTTTCTCCACCCACTGACTTTTAATATTTATATGTCTTTATATTTAAAATGGGCTTCTTAGGCACCTGGGTGCCTCAGTCAGTTAAGGATCTTCCTTCAGGTAAGGTCATGATCCCAGATCCGGGAGTCCCAGGATTGAGCCCCTCATCAGGCTCCCTGCAGACAGGGAGTCTGCTGTCTACTTCTCCATCTGCCCCTTACCCCAGTCATGTTCTCTGTCTCTGTCTCTGTCTCTGTCTCTCTCTCTCAAATGAATGAATGAATGAATGAATAAATAAATAAATAAATAAATAAATAAATAAATAAATATCTCTTGAAGACAACAGATAGTTGGGTCTTATTTTTTGATCCACTCTAACAATCTCTTTTAATAGGTGTTTAGACTATTGAGTTCATAATTTATTAATAAATTGGATTGATACCAGCCAGATTTGTTACTCTTTTCTATTTGTTGTCCTTGTGCTTTGATTCCATTCTTGTCTCCTGCTTCTCTGGGGTTTTTTTTGGAAGTTTTAATTGAACAATTTATATGATTCCATTTTTCCTCCTTCCTTAGGGTATCAGTTATAGTTCTTTTTTAAAAACCTTTTTAGTAGCTGCCCTAGAGTTTGCAATATACACTTAAAACTAGTCTAAGTCCACTTTCAAATAACACTATACCACTTCATGGGTTATGTGGGTATCTAATAACAAAATAATGCTAATTTCTCCCTGCCATCCTTTGTATCATTGCTGTCATTCATTTCACTTATATATAAGTGTACATATATACATAAGCATATATATATATATAAAATGTATTGTTCTTATAATTATTTTGGATATATTATCTATTAGATCAATTAAGAATAAAAAATTAAAAAATAAAATAAAAGGAATAAAAATAAAAAAAAAATTCCTTCTCAGATACTCTTCCTTCTTTTTGTGGATGTGAGTTTCTGACCTATGTCATTTTCTTTCTCTCTAAAGTTCTAATGTTGCTTACAAGACAAGTCTATTGGCAACAAATCTTTTCTATTTTTGTTTAGCTGAGGAAATTTTCATTTCTCCTTCACAATTAAAGGATAATTACATTGGATATGGTATTGTGTTGCTGGTTTTTCTCCCAAAACTTTAAATATTTGTAGTTTAAAATTATACATTATATATATATAGGCATTTTCCTGCTTGTTATTCTCTGAGTTTTCTAGATCTGTGGTTTGGTGTCTGATTTTATTTTGGAGAAATTCTCAGTAATTATTGTTTCAAATATTTATTCTCTACTTTTCTCTATTTATTCTTCTAGAATTTCCATTATGCGTATATTATACCTTTTGTACTTGTCCCATCATTCTTGGATATTCCAGATTTCTCCCCCCTAGTCTTTTTTGTCTTAATTAGTTTTGTCAGTTTCTACTGAGATATTCTCAAGCTCAGAGATTCTTTTCTCAGTTGTGTCCAGTGTCTTAATGAGCAAATTAAAGGCATTCTTCATTCCTGTTATAGTGGTTTTGGTCTCTTACATTTGTTTCTGGCTCTTTCTTAGGGTTTCCATCTCTCTTCTTACATTACCTATTGTTTTTTGTTTCTTTGTTTTTTTTTTTTTTTTTTCAATGCTGTCTGCTTTATGCATCTTAAAAATAGTTGCTTCAATTCCTGGCCTGATTATACCAACACCCTTGCTCTATTCAAGTCTGGTTCTGATGGTTGCTTTGTCTTTTTAAACTGTGTTTTTTTTTCCCTTTTACTATATCTTTGATTGCCAGACTTGATATACTGAGTAAAAGGAACTGGTGTAAACAGTCCTTTAGTAATGTGGTGGTAAGATATAGGGGAGGAAAAGTGCTCTATAGTTCTATGATTAGGTCTCAGTTTTTTCATGGGTCTGCAACTCCAGGCTGTGAACTTTACAAATTAGTATTTTCTACTCCCCCTTAGATCAGACAGGATAGCTAGAGCCAGCTTGAGTTGGGCATTTTTCTTCCCCTAGATCAATTAGGCTCTGATAAAACCCCATTAGGTTAGGATCTGGTTAGTTTCTTCTGAGGGTTGACTTTAAGAGAAACAGAGTGCTCTAGCATACTTCAAAATGGTACCTTTTCTCTTCCCTCCTCAGGAAACCCAAGGGGATTTTTCTCTAATATATACTGTGAGAATCTGGTTGAGCTCTTGAGGATAAAATTTATTAATGTATGGGGACTCTTCCCCCTAACATGACTGGGTACGCTTGGAGTTTTTATCTCTGACTTATCCATACTGAGTCAGCCTTCCAGTATTTTATCAGTTACAGTTTAGGTTCCCCTGCTTTAGTACTTGTTCCCGTGGAGATTTCTGCTCAAGGGTTTCTGCTCTGGTAAGTTGCAATACTCTCTATTCACTTGTTAATATCTCCAATTTTACAGGCAGAAGATTGCCTGCAACCTCACTTTGACAAATCTAAAAAGAGTTGTTGACTTTTCAGTTTGTTTAGCCTTTTAAGTATCAGAACAGAATAGTGACTTCTTCCAATAGTGATGGATGAGAAACTGGAAATCCTCATGATCATTTTTTCTAGACTACTTTCTCTATTGTCTAGCTTCTGATTACTTATTCGTAAGACTGGTCATGGCCTCTTGTTAATTTGAGAGTTATTTATTTACCATCTACATTGTGTCAGGCATTAGAAGCCAAAGTAAAATGATTATTAATAAGATAAAAAACATGTCAAACCTCTCAGAACTTAATTTTTTGAAAAGATAATTCCCAAATAAAAACAAGGTACACATATTTAATGGTGATGATTTTGATGATGGTGCCATTTGCTGAACAAGCCAAGATGATTGGAGCAAGAAGTTTGAGATGAAGAGTTTTATTTTTGGACACACTAATTCTGAAATACTAATTTGACATGCAAGAGCCCAGGTCAAATAGGCAGTTGAATGCATGGATACTAGCTGCCTTATCTACTCTGTATTTCTCAATCCAAATTTCCAAGAAAGAGATTTTTTTTTTTAAACCTCTTAACCATCTCCTTATCAGTGTATAATCTAGCTTCCTTTGGGTCATTTCCACAACCATTACTAACATTGTCTCCTCATTTCTTGATTTCACTACACAAGGCATGATATACTTTTATAGGCAGACATATCCGGGCTCCTGTACTACTGCCCTCAGGAATTTAAAAGCATTTCTGATCTCTAAGATCAGTTTTCTCACCTTTAAAGATGCCTAGAAATACCCCATTAGATTTCATGAGCATTAAATTTGGTAAGTATATGGACCTATCTAACCCAAATAATAGACTTTAGTTCACATTAAAATATTAATTCAATTATACACATTATCATTTTGATTTTTTAAATCTTTATGTCTGTAATAAGACTCTCTTGTTCTAAGATTTTTGGACTTTGATTAGCTAGAAAGTATATATGTTTGGAAGCTAGATGGGTTCTGAAATTCTAATACAATTGTATTTCTAACACAGAAGAAACAGTTCATTGACATGATTTTAAGATTATATTTTATTTGCTAAATACAGCCTCTGATCAGGCCACTGTTCTTCTGGGAATCCCATTGGGTTAGTAGTAGTAGTAGTAGTAGGAGCAGTAGTAGTTGTAGTCATAGTATTAGTGGTAGTAGTGTTGGCTGATCTCTCCTTTTGGCCTTTCTAAATAGCATTAAGTTTCATTTTTTGGATTTTTTTCCCCCTTTGGGCCTATTTAGGTGACACTATAGTCCAAAGTCATATCCCTTAAGCTACAAAATGAGACTTTCTCTCTATTGAATATTAATCTTAAACAAGATAATGTATAAATTGAAAAATATTGGTGTTCATCCATATCAAAGGTCACATGCTCAATAGACTCTTCTTGCTATAAAAGTATTCCTGCAGTTTTTTGCTTTCTAGTTCTAGTTTGGTTTCTATGCATTTCTAAGTCTGAAGGTTTAGTTTACTCTTTTTCTGTGGGCTCCCAATATGCTTCCTATAAATTTCCTTTTGTATAAATTAGCCAGAATATTGTCTTGTGCTTAAAGAGAGTCATGCATGATACAAAATATTACTGTACACATCTTAAGAGTACAACATCTTCTTAAGTGTTCAACACACTTTTGAGACCTGAGTTTTGACAAAATGTAGATAGAGTTTCTTGGTGCCAAAAGATGAAGTTTCTTATTTGAGGAATGCCAGAATTCAAAGTGTTGAGAGACTAAAGTCTATGCAGGAAAGGCAAGGGAATGCAAGAAGGAAGTTCAGAAAGACATCAAATTAAATTGGGCCAAAGGAAGATGTCACAGACAGAAGTATGACAGTGAGAATTTGTGTCCAAGAAGAGTCAGCACTAATAAAGCAGGCATGAAGGGGAGGGAAAGATAAAACATGAATTCAGGAACATAGAGGTTTTTCTCAGGTTGCCTCTTACAGACTGAATTTGTAGGAAGAGGAGCCAGGGTAGCTTTACTTATCTTAGAGTGCTTAGGGACACTATCTGTTAGGTAAAACTGGATATTTCTTCTATCCAGGTTTATCTATAGATATATTCTTTCCCCTATACCTTTACCCTTGGAGGTTCTTTCCTTAAGGACAAGTTGGGTTTACTTATTCCTTATCTTATGACAACCCTTCCTTCCCTCTGCTGCGAGGTATATATTTTCAGTTTTCATGCATATTTCACTTCATTTTAGTTGCTGTTACAATGCTTTTCATACCATAACCCCAGTTATCAGTGTTACTTTCTGTTACAACTGTAGTATTTCAGTATCAAGCTATAATGTTTTTGAGCATAATTTTTTAATACTAAAAAATTTCCTTTACTACATTTATAAGGTAGGTAGGGTATAATAGAGTGCCATGACATAATGTGTGCTTAGTTTCAAAGAGGCTTTCAATTAAATTTAGAGTTACTATTTAGGTTTTTTTTTTCCCTTCCTCTTCCTGGAAGGTGTGTTTTATTTATTTATTAGACTGGGGGCCTGGTAGACCTTCTCCATCATGTAGGTGGTATAAAACTTCACAGTAAAGTTTAAAGTTATTTTTCTTCTGGGACATCTGAAAATCAATATGGATCTTTCTGAGAACTTCTAGACAGGTTGATATTAATGGCATATTTTATGATATTTTCCATTGTACAATATAGGACTCTAAAGCTTAACAAAAGGCCCCAGCATCCATTTCCTTCATACTTAGCAAGGGGATTTTTCCAAGTTTCTCCTCACATTCACTGGCAGCAAACAAAACGGAATGTTAGAGATGATCACATATTTCCAGACACTCTAAGTCTATGTGCGATTTAACTACAAATGTATATATTTGACATAAAATTTCTTCTTTTGAATATAACAGAATCTAGAAAAATCCAGCACTTAATGTAATTATGTATATGGATTTTCGAATGTTATTCTTTCAAATAAGTATTATATAAATGAAAACGGATGCAAGAACCATTAAAAATATATGTTAGGTGCTTCAATTCCATGTAGAGCTTTCTGAAGCCTGCACTGCAGCTCTTTTTTTTTTTTTTTAATAATACATAAGTAAATTTAAACTTTTTGGAGCTTATAGAGATTATATCAGAAGTCATCTGCAGAGCGTCAGCAGTTTTGAAAGAGGTAGGATATGAATTGTATTTGGAAAGAAAAGCTTGATAGAGATCTTTTGCACTGCTGTATAGAATTGTTTCAGAGAAACATTATTCTTTGTTTGCTATTAGGTTTTGTCAGGCCTGAATCCAAAAAGCATATTGATTTGTTGTCAGTAAGTTGCATATGCTGGATGGATCTGTTTATCCCATGATTGTATGAAGCTTATTTCATTGCACTTGCTTGGGGGCAGATAGTCCTAGAAAAGAAGCTCAAATCCACCTCCACCCCATCTCTACCAACCAAGCAATTCAATCATTCCTTTTGAATTTGGCTCATAAATAAAGGACAGAAGAAATCATCTCATAAATCTGCGTCCTGGCTTTCACAATTCTGTTGCGATAAGTCCTGAAAATTACCTTTTTTCTTCACTTTTATTATTAATGCTAAGCTTTTAGTGTATATCATTGGTCTGTCTTAGGACATGAAATATTAATTACATTTAATTTATTAGCTGCTAATTTTACTCCATATTTGCTTACCTAAAGAACCCGAATGGAGGCCGACATATGGTATCTCTGCAGTACTGATTGAACATCTGCCACTCATGCGATATTTCAAGTGTATCAAGTGAATTGCTTACATAAGTAAGATAATGCTTTATCTCTATTCCATTAAGCTGAGTTGAATATGCATTCTTTTATAGTATGTAATGCACAGTATATTCTGTTGTATGGGAAATGAGAACCAGTTAGAAAAAAAAAGTTTTGTTGAGTTTTGAGCTCAGATGGAAATACAGTGAAATCATGGTGCTTACTACAGAGGGAAAGAAGTATTCCAGTGGAGCGAGAGAAAAACGAGGAAGAGATTCAGTGTTGTAAACCTGGGTTTATTGAAGATTTACCTACTAGCGGAGCGGCAATAATGTTCTCTCCTTTTCTTTGTCTCTCTCTCTCTCCCTCCTTCTCCCGCTGTCCCCTACAGTTCTCCTCACCCTATGAAGTTTTCTCTTCATCCCCTTCCAGGGAGCACAGAAGATTTCTTTGACCATTGTTATTGGATGACTAATTATATGGGCACAAATATGTCTATTTAATTCAGTAATTATATTTAGGTATGAAAAGCAAGAAAAGCTTACCTGGAATTGTATGGCTTTCCTTTATGTCACTCATTGTGAACTTCTCGAGGGATCTGGGTTCATCATTTAGACCTCTCCTTTTTAAAAATGCATTTGACTCTGATTCCCTTGTTGACTCTCTGAAATTCTTCATGTCCTGCACATTTCTAATTGTTTTTTCTCATCAGAGTTTTCCTATGATGACCTTTACAGATACAATGAGTTCTGATAGAATTCTAGACTATTGTGCTCATTCTTGAGAGTTTTTGTGCTTCTAAATATCCCTCTTCAAAAATAATGGCACCGTTATCCCAGTTCTTCTGAGTTATGCCTTATGAAACATCTTTTATTCTACTCACTTGCTTACTCCCTTGCAAGTAATATTGAAGATTTTTTTAAAGATTTTACTTTTCTTAATTTTATTGATTTATTTGACAGACAGATCACAAGTAGCCAGAGGCAGGCAGAGAGAGGGGGGAAGCAGGCTGCCCTGCTGAGCAGAGAGCCCGATGTGGGGCTCGATCCCAGGACCCTGAGATCATGACCTGAGCCAAAAACAGAGGCTTTAACCCACTGAGCCACCCAAGTGCCCCTGAAGATTTTTTTTTTTGAAAATAGATATTAAATTTGTTGTTTTTTGATTTAAAAACTTCTTTCAGATTTACATTTTATTAATAAAGTACCTACTTATATTCCAGACACTGTCCTGGGCCCTGCAATGTAGAGGTAAACAAAAATTACACTCTTAAAGCTTATGTGTGTATGCAGGGAAAAGGCAGATGATACTAAGTCAACAAATCAAACAGGGTAGTTTCCAATAGTGGTAAGTGTTAATAAGGAAATGTGGACAATTTTCCTGGGTGTGGCTAGGTTGGAGGTAGGCTAACTGAATTGTATATTCAAGGAAGACCTGTTTGAAGAGTTACCTGAGTTAAGATCTGAATGATCCGAAAGAGCTGAGTGGGTGAAAATTTGTAGCTGGGGCATTCATCTAGATAGAAAGGTGAATGCTGGAACCTTACGGAAGGAATACGTCCTTTGCACCTGCGGCAAAAAAGAAGGCCTTTCTGGGTGGTATATAAGAAACAAATAGCTGAGTGGCAAGAAGTAGGTTATAGGTCAAATCACATTTGATCTTGTAGGCCCTCTAAGATTTCATTTGTTGTCACTGATTCTAAGAGAGATGGGATTCCATTGGTTGACTGAAGTCAGGGAACGACAAGATCAGATTTCACACAGATATTTGAATTTCTCTATGAAGAATGGATGCAAATTATAGAGCTTTGTTCAGTGAGTCCCTGGTTGTAAGCAAAAAACCCCCTAGCTTTGGCTGGTTTAAACAGAAAGTGATTTTTTGGTCAGCATATTGGTTAGCACAGAGAATCACCCAAAAGGTTGAAGAAATAGGCAGAAACACAACCAGAAGCCCATCATATATCTGGACGATAGGGCTGCAGTTGAGGCTTCACTGAGCTCTGAATACCCGGAGGCCCTGCAGTATCAAGACTCTGGGTGTTGGCTCCTGCAGCTGTTCTAATTGCTCCATTTCTGTGGGTCACTGGCTTCAGACTCAAGGTTCTGGGCAGTTGTGTCTGGTTTGCAGAATTTCTGCAAGAAGAAAATCTGGGAAAAATGTATGTCTTGTGATTTTAGCTTCTACAGCAGGAAACAAGTTTTGCATGGCACATTTTTTAAATGTTAGAAAGGATTCATATGTTTGACAGTTAATAAAGTGACAAATATTCATCACAGAGGCAGTGATCAGGTAAAAGACCATTTTGGCTTGGACTAGTGTCATAGCAATAAAGAAAAAAATCTTCAGACTCTTAATTATTTGAAGGTAGAGTCAAGAGGAGTTTCCTTTGGCATGAATATGGAGGATGGAGAGGAAAAGAAGAATCAAGTATAATTCCTAGGTTTGAGGACCTAGATGGATGGTGGTAACATTTTAATATTTAAGATAGCCATTAGACACTTAAATGGTGATTCTAAGTTTAATTAATTCTAAAGCTTAGAGGCAAAATCAAAGGTGGAAATATAAACGTAGATTCATAGGCTTTTAGCTTCTTTTTCTGATAAGGTATTATGTTTATTGCAGCCATTCCAGACTTAAAAATTTACTTTAATAGTGCCAATTATCTCTTTACTTAATAAGTTAAAATAGCTCTGCAAAATTGCACACAATATAAAGTGAAAACTCACCTGCTGAGCTTTCATGGCACACTATAGTATGATTGAGCTCGGTACATTCATGCTCGTTCTTATTTTTCATTGCTTCCCAGATCACAGATAACTACTCTTATGATTAGGCCAACTGTATCACTGGATATCCCATAAGCATTGTGAAGTTCTGATTCCTATTTTTTTATTGTTGTTTTTCTCCCAAATTGGAAACATTATAGCAGAATGTTTAAGAGAAGTTTTGAATATGACAAACCAGAAGTGACTCCTGGACCACACACAGTTATTAGCTGTATGATCTAGGGACATGTTAACTTTCTCTACTTCTCATCTGTAAAATGAAGACCTATTCCATGGGGTCAAGATGATTATACCTCTTCCATGGGAATATGGTAAGAATTAAATGAGAGTCTTTTTATAAATACTTGACATACATTGCAAGTACTCAGTAGATGATAACTTTATTATTGTTAGTCCTTTCCTTCTCTTTCTAAATGCAAAAAATCCATCTTCCACAGTGCTCCTCAGCCTAGTCAAGGCTATAACTGAAAGTAACAGCAACACTGCAAAGATTTATTGAAAAACAGACAAAAAAACAGGATCATGACTGTCCAAAGGTGAGGCTGGAGGGGGGGTCTAAGTGTATTCCTTTACATCTCCATAGGCTCAAATCATGAAGGCTTTTCAATGCTCCTGTGTATCTGTGGCACTTGTCTAACTTCTTTATAACTTCTTTATGCTCACTCAGTTTCTGTACTCACAAAGGACTTCTCTGCTCCCCATTACATAATTGCCTATGTCTCTGGCTTGTTTTGATTTATTCCTGCCTTAAACCTACATGAGTTTATAGGTCACATGAATTGTGACCCTTAATTTGCATTTCTTAACCTTAACTTAAAATTTCTAGAGATATCTGGTCTAATTTCCATGATTTCTCTTGGGTCAGATGTCTAGCTGTACCCTGGGTACAAAATTAGGCTGTATAGTATTAGGTTTGCATCTTTCTAGAAGCTGTAGGGAGGGCAAATTAAACTAGGAGGGTTTTTGGGTACAGTAAACAAGTAATTTGTTGTCAGTGGTAATCTGTTGGTAAAGAGGAGACAATTACTGAAACTTACTCAGATAATAAGGGATTGAGCTAAAAAGATATAAATGAACCATTAAAGTGTAGGGCATAAAATACAGCCAGGATAAGCAGGAATTAAAAAATTGTCAAGCAAATTGCATCTTTCTATCTCAACCTGATTTTGTTCATCTCTATATTACTCTCTGCAGACTGGTATTATTTGCTTATTCAGTAATATTAATTGCTCATTCAACATAGTCAAATAACTCAGACATTCACTATTCTAGGTTTTCTTTGTTTGTTCATGAGATCAGATCTCCATAATTTTGTCTTACCTTGATTCTGTCTCCATTGATTTAGTGATGGCTACATTGAATTTTCCAGGCACAGTCCCGCATCTCTTCTTTGCTCTGTCTACACTCATTCCTTAGTGATCTCATCCAGTCACACAGCTATAAATACTATATATATTCTGACAAGTTCAGATTTATGTCTTTGAACTCCAGACCTATATATTCGGCTGCCCGCTTTATATCCCGACTCAGATTTCTAATTGGCAACTCAAACTTAACATGTCCAAAATAGTACTCCTCATTTCATCTCCCTTTCCAAACCTGTTCTGATCACAGTGGTCTCATTTTAGTTGATAGCAGCTCTATATGTCTAGTTGTTCAGTCCAAAACCCTTGGTGCTCTTTGACTATTTTCTCAGTTTCATTCCTCATATGAAGTCAGCAAGACCTTTCATCTCTATCTTTTAAATGTATGCATGATCCAACTACTCCTCCTTACTTCCATTACCAACAGGCCACTCTCATTTCTCACCTGATTTATTTGCAGTAGCCTGCTAACTAGTTTCCTTGCTTCTTGTCTAGATTCATCTGTAGTCTATTCTAATAGTCTAATCTCATAGATTTCCTAGAGTGATCCTCATAACAAAAAGCTCAGACAATAATTCCTTTGCTCAAAACCATCCTTTGTTGTCCCTTCTCGTGCAGAATAGAAGCCAAAGTTTTTATAACCCTCTATAAGGCCCACAAGAGCTATCCCTTTCTTCTGTACTTCTGACTTTATCTCTCAGTATTCACCCTTGTTCATTCTTGTTCTTTTGTTGTTTGACAGACCTCTTTGCTGTTCTTTAACAACTTAGGCAAGACTATGCCCCAGGGCATTTGCATTTACTACCCTCCCACCTCGCCTTAAAATTCCTTTCCCAAAATATTTACATTCTCTATCTTTCAAGCTTTTACTTAAATGTTAGCTTCAGTGCAAGGCCTTCCCCCACTGCCTTATATAAAAATGCAACCTCTTCATCCTGTATTCCCTATCCCTGCCCCCTACTGCATTCACTCCAAAGAACTTAGCAGGGTTTGGTATACTATATATCTTGCTTATTGACTGATTCCCCCCTCCAGTGGAAGGCAAACTCCACAGAAGCACATTTCTGATTGGCCCATTCATTGCTGTGTCCTCAATATCTGGTAAAAGGTCTGGCACTCAGTGACTGTATGCTGGGTCAATGAGCGTATTTATGAATAAACAAGGAAATGGCTCTTTGTCACCTTTTTTTCTGGTTGCTGTATGGGGTATTTATGGGGGAGACATAATCTTTCTTATACATCTAGAACATGTGAGGCATTTTGAATTTCCCATTATTTCATATAAATCTACTCTACATAGCACATGATATTCTTTCCATTTTACCAATGAAGATATTGAAATTTATTTATTTGTTTATTTATATTTTATTTTATTTATTTATTTGACAGAGAGAGACACAGTGAGAGATGGAACAGAAGCAGAGGGAGTGGGAGAAGGAGAAGCAGGCTTCCCGCTGAGCAAGGAGCTGGAGGTGGAGGCAAGGGGTGGATCTCAGGACCCAGGGATCAGGACCTGAGCCAAGGTAGATACCTAAGGACTGATCCACCCAGATGCCCCCGGATACTGAAATTTAGAAAGTAAAAGCAATGTTCCTAAAGTGGAGTTGTGATGGGAACCCTGTTATCTCTTTGTCTGTAGTCTCCAAATAATACACACTGCTAGAATTAAGATTTCTATCTTTATCTCTATACATAACATTTTTATCCTACCCTTTTTTTTTCCTTGCACAAATAGCGTTAGAAAATACCTATAGATTTTATATCTTTTTGGGGTCAACAAGTAGAAGATCAATATTCTCCCAAAAGATACTAAACTATGCAGTAGAGATTCACCTATTGGTATAGCATTCCTTTTCTGACAGTCATTAGTGGCCCTTCACCCTTTATGCAGACCTTTATCATAAGGCTCTGCCCATTTCCTTCCTCCACAACCGGCCTCTCTTCCCAGCTGAGCTATTTCCTGCTTAAAATCTCAGTCTATTTTTAGGATCTGCTGTCACAAAAACAATATTTTTCTCTAAAGTTTCTGAGAATATTAATTGTAGGTTTCCTGCAAATTTTGTCTGTTCTCTACCCTACATTGTGTCCCTTTCCTTTGAGATTGTTCCTTTTCCCTTTTCTCTTAAAAAGTTTTTGTTTTCCAATTTGGTTTCTATCTTTGATGTTATAAAGTTTTCTCAGTTCTTCCCTGGTTGTACATTCGTATTAAGGACTAAATGTAGGCTTTGGGTGCGCACATGGGGCTTACCCATTAAGGCGTACTGGAGGGCACGCCACTGCCAACTGTGAACATGTGTCTTTTTTTTCTCCATCTCTCCATTTCCTTGATCTGGTCTTCTGCCTGGTTGTTGCATTCTGTAAACTAGTATGTGAAGAAGGTTAAGAATCTCATCATTCAGTTAATTCCTAGTGTTTGGCACAGCCCATCAGCTCTCATGGAGCTATGTTTCCAGGACTCCAGGATTAATTGCTTTCTGTGCAGAGAGGCAATGAATGAGCTGGCCTTCAGCTTGCCCCCACCTCCCACAGACTTCTCCCCCGACTCCTTTCAAAAGTACATGTCTTCAATTTCTGAGTCTGAGATTCTGTGACTCAAACCAGATTAATTCTTCCAGTGTTCTTCATAGGAAGCCCATAGGGTGGAACTTTCTATGTTCTTCTCTGTTGTTTACTACTCACAGCAACAGAGCGAATACGTATCGTTTAGGTGTCCTGACTCAGATGAACTGACTTGCTTCAAACCCTAACTCTGCCACTTACTAAGGGTATGATCTGAGTAAATTTTTGAACCGTTCAGGGCCTTCCTCACCTGTAAATTGTGGATAATAATAGCACCTATCCCAAAGAGCTTCTAACATAATGAAAGCACTTATAAATGTGCTGACACACATAATAGACGCTAGAGACATGTTTGGATTTATTATGCATTCTCCTTCTTTCTACAATCTGCTGATTTCTACCATCTACTGTAGATTCTCTTCCCATCCTTTTGTCCTTATAGATTAAGATGTCCTATTTCCTTATTACCAATTTAATAATGTTTTGGGAGCAAGCTGATCTAAATACTCTAATACTTTATAATTATCTGAATAATGGAACTCTTTCTAAATCTATTCCCCTCCTTATGTGTTAGCATGGTAAATCAGTACCTGTTTTGGTAATCTGCTTTGTACTTGTGTGCCTCTGGAAAATGGCTTGCCTTCCAGTCCGTTTCCCATGCACTAGAGTCCTACTCTCAAATCCTACCCAGCCTACACAAGCACTTCTGATTGCCAACCACTTGCTCATTAGATTTCCCCATATTCCTTGTGCCTGGAGTCACCTTCACCATGCCCAACTCAAGGAGAGACTTGCTTCTACTATTATGTGTAGGAAATTTCATTGTCTATGGTTTGCCCTTAGATTTACTAATCACTGTCTTTCTTGTTGCCTGGGGTCAAATTCCTTGTTTTTTAACCTTTCAGAGCCTCTCCAGTTTTTAACTGGCCCCTGCCTAGGTATTTACCAAAATATGACACAATTTCCTTTCTTTCTATTTTTAATTCTCACTTCTCGCTTTCATTTTTCTCATTTTTCTCCAATTCCCTTCTTTCTCTGAAATTTGAAAGAACACTTTTTTCAAATTTAAGATTTTATTTGTTTATTTGACAAAGAGAGAAAGAGAGAGAGCACAGGCGGGGGAGCAGCAGGCAGAGGGAGAAGTAGGCTCCCAGCTGATCAAAGATCCAGAGTTGGAACTCGATCCCAGGACCCTGGGATCATGTCCTGGGGCAAAGGCAGACATCTAACTGACTGAGCCACCCAAGTGTCCTTGAAAGAACACTTTTAATAACTTTTTAAGGTAGAACTTTCTAGGGATAGGATGACATATATTATATTCACTAGAAATATGTTTGAGAAGCTGAATACACGGGAAATAGTCAGCAATGCATTATTGTTTAGGGAGATGCAGTTGTCTTCCTCATTACTATAATAAGGGGCATTTTTATTTCTTATTGTACATTAGCAAAACATTCCAATTTCACTCTAGTTGCACATTAGGCCTCATATTCCAAAATGAGAAACAGTAATAGGTTTTTATTCATAGTTTACTACAGTGAAATGATTTTGTGAAAATGACATTTTCATAATCACTTTCCCCCACCACTACTGGCATTACTATCAAATTAAGAAATATACAAATATTTATTTAGAAATCCTTGAGAACATAAAGTTTTTTTAAGATTGCGTTATATTTATTCTTTGCTCGCATGGGATTTGAGGAGACATGGCCATTTTGAAGTGCACAAAAACGACCTCAGATTTACAAAATGCATCTAAAATACTTAGTAATTGAAGCTACTGAGTACTAGAGGGGGATAGAAATTAGAGTGCATACAAATGTTAACAACAGAAGTACTATAACAATGGAAGTGAGGCACTATGTCTGCAGCAGGAAATGCCGCTTGCTACACTAATTAAAATACAGTTGCATTTTTTTTTT